>OU015753.1:103928669-103949883 GCA_907169655.1 Acomys percivali
TGGCTTGTGATGGATTGTGATGTGGAAATGTAAATCAAATAAACCCTTGCCTCCCCACAATGGTTTGGTTAGTGCTCTATCCCAGCAACAGAAACTGAATTAGAACCTGGGTGTGCTCGAGACAGCCACAGTGAAGGTGTCAATGCACAAGACTGGGGCCCAGACTTTCTCTGGAGAGTTTTTCTTCTATTAGTTTGGAGACTAGGGCATTGTGGGAAATAGTGATTTTTTTAAAAGAGGAAATGACCTTGTCTTTATTTTGTTTCTGTAGTTGTAATCAGTAAATAGCCATTAACTCTGATCCTAAAAAAAATAGTGTTTTCTAACATAAAATTTTCCTATGTTTCTGTTGTGAAAAAATGCAGGGTTAGCATCCCCATTCCTTAGTGGGAAACCTGAGATGCTTCAGGCTGTGTGGCCTGAAGTGTGCCACTTCTTTGACACAGAAACACTATAATGCTACCCATCCCACATGACAACAGGAGGGATTTAGTGGCCTGATGATTCATTCAGCCACGTGATTTTCATACAGTGTGGTACACTTTTTACAGGTGCGAAAGGTTGCACGTGGCTAGGGCTGAGGGCACCTATTTATAGAGTGGTGGATGACAGATTGAGTAGAGGGCTTTTTGGTACGGGTGCGCACCCCTCATAAAGGCTGAGCTATTAGTTTAAATGACAGACGTTCGTATTGTAATGTAAGGTGACTGAGAGTGTGCCCAGATGAAAACAACTGATGGGTGATTTGAGGAGAACACTGCTGGCAGCAGGGACGTCCGGCACTTCTGGACCACAGCTTTGGCAAGCAGGCAAGAAAAGGGACCAGATGCTGGGAGCGGGGCTCTGAGAAGCAATGTGGTAGTGCAGGGAAATAAAGGGGGACACTCTGGTGGACACTGAGAGGGAGTCCAGGAAGGAAAGTGAGGTGCTTCTCCAGGCGGAATCCAGCTGTTTATTCTTGCAGCCAATGCTGGAGGAATGACAGTCGCTGGTGGCCTTTGTCTTGAAGTCACAAGGCAGCACTTACCTTTTGGGCTCTTTCTCTCATCATTTACTGGTTCCTGCCTGTCAGGTGTAAATATTAAGTCCATCCTGCATAAGGCCATCCTTTCCTCTGCATCCCATCCGTCCGTCTCTCCAGTTCCTCCTCTGATAACATGACGGATCATTTTCTTTCTCTTTCATCTACATTCCTATATTGACCTATTAGTGACTCTGTCCCCTAGCCTCCAGCATTTCCCTGGATAGGCAGTTCTAGACTCGGAACTTCCTTACACCGCTGTCCTTTCCACTGTGACCGTCCTCCATCTGAAGTTCTCCATGGGGAAGGGACTCATCTCGTGGTCTCCGCAATCATTTTGTGACTGGCCGTCGCCACCACTGCAGACACAGCTCTGATAAAGGCTGCACGTCATGGGTCTTTAACCCTCGACAATCTTTTTGGGTTCTTCTCTGGACCCTACGACTTCCCTTTCATTTTGAGCATCATATCTTTCTGAGTGTTACTCTAGCCTGTGTGAACTAATGGTGACTATGGTCACTTCCTCCCAGAATACATCTGTGGCTGTTTGTGTGGTGTACTCCTCAGAGCCAGGTCCCTGAGTCCCTGCCCTGTCTCTCCTCTCAGGATTTTCATGTCTATACAGATCAGAATTTCCTGCAGATCTGTTGTTTGCCATTTGTCGTATCATGTCCAATTATTTCCAGATACTTTCACTTGTGTCATATGGAAACTTTAAAATAAACACCATGAAAATGATTTTGCACTTTCTCTGCATGTCTGATTCTTCTTCTGTATCTTATGTGTATTTTGCAATACAAATTGTTCAGTCAGTTAATTATAAACTTGAGGGACATCCCCCGTCATTCACCACTTGGGCCTTTCTCAGGTATTTGTCTATTCCTGCCTAAGTTGAGGGTCTTTGCCTGGACAAGAGAAACACCTGACTACCTTAACTCAACACCGGCAGCCCTTGGCTCCAGTGAGCTCCAACACCACCATACTCCCTGCCCTCCAAATCTGACCGCTTAGCTTTCTCTGCTTATGTCCTAAGGAGAGGGGAGAAGGGGGGGGAAGGGGAGAGGGCTAGGAGGAGAGGGGCTGTCTTTACTCAGGATGTAAAGTGAGTAAATAAATAAATTGAAAAAAAAAAAAAACCCTTACGCTCCAACTCAGAATACACTACAGTATTTCCTGCCTCGAGGCGGCATTCGGGCCACGCCCTCCTCTGACATTCCTTTCTCTCTTCCTTTGTCTCTTCTGGTACCTTGAAAACTCAGTCAAGTGCCAAGGCCTTCGCTTCCAAGGCACCTCAGCACCCTGCTTCTCCTTACTGACGTCACTATAGAAGTCCCCCGTTTATGTCTGCCTCCCTGGCACGCGTGTGGAATCCTCAGGCGTAAACATCCTTCTTGCTGTTTCTTTGTGAATCTCTGAGGCACACTTTTTTTATTTTTATTTAATGAAATAAATATGTGTGTGGGACTTTTAGTTTTCGAGCTGCTTTCTAAGAGCTATAGTCTCTTGTAACACACATTTCTAGCCCAGTGGACCTGCCACTTCTCGGCTTGTATTTTTATACGATTTTTTTTGGGGGGTTAGCTTTTAGGCAGCTGATGAATTCACAAATTGGATTTTGCTTGTAAAAACATTAAGCTGAACTGAAACTTGATTAAGACTTCCTTTGTGAAGTGGAACAATGATTATTATCAAATGCTAATTTTGTTCATGAAGTAAATATAGTTGTTATAAAATCAGCGGCCCATTACCAACACCATGTACGTCATCTTTTTTCAAGATAAACAATGCTGCCTTTTGACCTAGAGAAAGAGAATCCATTTGCCAACCAGAAAGCCCATACCTCAAATGCTGTTCAGATTTTAATCACAATTTGTCCCTACACACGGTCTCACTTCCCTTAGGAGAAGAGACACCAAATTAGATAACTAGTACTTCCTTACCAAAACCAGAATCGTGTCTGCACATAATATCCACAAAACTCACATCTCTGTTTCCATGTCCACATTGTTACTCTGTAGGAAAATCAGCCATGTTTTGTTAGATAGCAAATTTAGGATTCTGGTCTCAGCATCTTTCTTTGGCAGCTATATGGTCTTGAAAGACAATATTGATTGTTTCCTTTGCTTCACCTTGCAAAAGCAGTAAAAATTAGTCCTTGTCAATTTCCAGAAAGAAAATAGTCTGGCCCTGAAAGAAATCATAGTGTGGCCTGGAGATTACTGCCTTGTAAAAGACACCTCATTTTAAGAGTGATGCTGGGATTCTCGGCACCCCAGTTTACACACAGCCATGATGATCAGTCTTCTAAATGGCAGATAGCACATCATCTCAAGGCTCACGGGAACTCTTTTCATTTATAAAAATAACAGCAAACATGTATGCATCACTTACTACATGCTACATGCGTTCCTGCGCACACTACAGGTGGTAATTTATTTTGTCCTCTCAGCCTGGCTTAGAGCCTAAGATCAGAGCCGCGGGGCAAGCTGCTGCCTCCACCCAGCACTGCCTGTGGCGTGTGCTCGCTTCCTAAGGTGGGGTCTCTGCCCGTACTTGCACACTGTAGATGGTCTTGCTTCACTTGGAAAGATAGCTGATACAGTCACAGCCTTGGGATGCTGGAGACAACGAGAGTCTGATAATACGTCATTTGGTGTGCCCAGCAGTGAGAGGAGTCACACAGTTACACGGCTCAGCAGCGGCAGCAGCACAGTGGTCAGAACCCAGGGCAAGGCATGCTGATCTCAAATACGTGAATTCCATATGCAACAAGCCAGGAGCTGTATCAGGCCCGAAGATACAGTGATGGACGGAGATGCCTATCCTTGTACAGTCATGTGATTCAAGGTACGGAACAGTAGCGCTTTGCTGAGCACCAGCTACACAGAGAGCTTCAGAGAAGGTCTGTGGAGGTTGTGATGAGAGAGGTGAGGCGAGGGAAGGGCAGTAGGAATGGTCCTTGATCTGAAAGGGGATAGTAAAATACAGAGGAAAACCTCAAGGATCAGAGGAATGTGTAAGACAGCACACACTCACAATCACAAGCCCAGGTGTGCGGGTTATGAATACCAAGAAGAGGGCTAGAGATTTAGGGTGGGGCTTTAGTTTTAATGCCCCTGCTAAAGATCATGATGACATTTCATTGGCTCTGCAGTTGTCCTAGAAGGTACAGGCTGAAGCGGTGATCACGGATCTGTCCTCGTGAGAATTTCTACTGAGCACACTGGCTTTGTTATAAACTCCTACCCTGTCTTTTAGGCCTGTCTCGCACATGCGCGCTGTTCTGCTGTGGTGCCGCAAGCCCTTACAGAGGCCACCGCCAAAGTCTGGCAACATCCTCTTGGGCTTGCTTGTCTCTTTATAAACTACCTAGTCTGTGGTCGGGTTAAGGAAGCACACAACGGGTGGACTAATATGGGGAGACACTGAGTTTGTAAGAGTGTGTGCACTGCGGAGACAGCAGTGGTATAAAACACCACGTGGAGTGTGCAGACACACAGCTGCAGGAATGTAATGCACTTCAAAGGCCTGGAGCTGAGGAGACAAAGCAAATGACACAGGGAGCACAGCATCATTCACTAAATTAAAACCCGTGTGCAAGGGTGCATGTAACGAAACACACACAGAGCACACGAGAATCAAGTCCCTGAGCATTACCAGAAGGGAAAACACGGAACTGAATGTCCGACTGACTGTGTGTTGGGGGGGAAATGAATTGGAATAAACACAGTAGGTGCCTTAACACACAGTAGGTGCCTTAACTAGCCCCCACACAGAACACAGATCAGCGCTGTAAGGCCAGTGATGAAAACATTGTGGCTTGATTTTCTTAACTCTCTTCTACTAGATCCAAAGGACAAAATCTAGAGATGTCCTAGGATGAACACAGTATCTTTCTGTGGGATGGCCAGGCCACACTCAGACTGACAGAAAATGAGGAGAGGCATTGAGGGTGAGGACGGGAAAGCCGGGCTGAGTGAGGAGCTGGGAGAAGCTGCATACTGAGAGGCACGGCCCGGCGCAAATGTGGACGAAGCCATTCCAAGGCAGCACTCAGATGCCAGGCGGAGCTGTGGGGTTGGTGTAGCGAACTCCTGACATGCTGTTCCCAAACAGGTGTCCATGCCAAGGACCGGGAGAATGAGGTGACTCTGGCAAGTGTCCTCAGAAGGAGAACCCAAGGGACACTCCACGGTGAGTGGATGCGGTGTCCACGCGAAGAGAAGGCGGAGCTGCCTTCTACCGTGCTGTGGACTAGTGGGAAAGCAGGGGCAGGTGCTGCCTCGTGCCTCACACTTCCTGGTCTGAGAACTGCGAGCTGAAGGAACTTCCCCACTTTCAAACAACCCATTCTCAGGTGTTCACTGATGGGACCCGAAATCAGATTAAAGCAGGCTTGCTCCCTGGGGGAGGCTACAGCTATGCCACGCGGGGGCGGGGGGGGGAGGGGGGGGGCTAGCCTCTTGGCTCTTTGTACGGAGTGTTTCAAAGTTTGCTTCCGTGCAGCAGTGGCTGCTGGAAGTAGTTAAGTGGGTCACTCGCTTAGCTTTCCTTAGTGGTAGATTAATTAGCCAGCTGTAACTCCCGGATCTCTATTTTTAAATAATGACTTGCATAAATCTCCAAAGACAAGAACTCGCCACTGGTACACAGCACAATCCAACAGCTGCTAGTTATTACGCCCAGTGGAAATTAAATATCTTTTAGGGAAATCATGTAAGATCTCATAATAAATATGAAATTAACCCCTGCCACCTCCGCGACCACATCCTAATAATCAGAGTCCCCAGGGTCCTGAAGTGATGGCAGAATTGACACAAATTTAAAAGGCATTCCTCTATCAGCGTGTGGATAACAGGGTCTTTGTCCTTGGTTGGGAGCAAAGCGAAGCTGGAAACCCAACACTGAGCATGCCTGGCAAGGCCCTCCTCCGATGCTATAAACCCAAGGTCAGGAGGCGTGCTTCAGGGACAGAGACAAACCGGTCATTGAACCATTTTAGCGGTTTTGTCTCAGACCCTCGAACTCACGCTTCCTCTGGTCAAGTACATTAAATTCTCATGACCTCTTTCTTTACAAGTGTTCTGTTTTCAGTTACCCGGGCTTTTAGCTTTTCCTTTTTGCCGCACATTTTTTTCTAGGTTCGGGTTCCTAGAGTTTCTAGGGGGAGATGGAGCAATGGGTTTGGACTCCAATTGTTCACACAGCGAAGAGAATCCAGGGCTGGGACAAGCGTCCCTGACAAAGCTTGGTTGGGACGGGCCCTGGGATCTGAAGCATTCCTCGACATCTAGGAGCCCCCTGTAACTGCCTGCTTTTACACAGCAGCGGCCAATGTTTGCCGCGGCCTCCGCTTGACGGCTGTGACTTGGGTGACTTTCAAGGCCGAACAGTGTTGGCAGCAGCCTTCTCCGCACGGAGAAAACGGAATGCTGAAGCTGCCCATTGTTTTGAAGACTTCCAAACATGCCCGATGTCCTGATTAAGCACTGAAATACCAGAAAAGGGTCAGGGTGCCTCAACGCCAGCAGTGGGGTTTGGGGTCAGATATTCTATTAGCTGCTTTTCTTGTGACCAAATACCTAACTTAGGGGGAGAAAGCATAGGACTGGGGCTGTAGCTCGGCTTACCTAGCATTCAGGAAGCCCTGTGGTCCATTCCCAGCATCCCATACCTATAGTCCCAGCACTTGGGCGGTTGAGGCAGGAGGGTTAGAAGTTCAACGTCAACTTAGGCTACATAATGAGTTTGAGACCAGCCTGGACTTACATGAGACCTATCACAAAACAAAACCAAAGCAGAGGAAGGGTATAGACAGGCTCACAGTTTAAGGAGAGGTAAAGTGTGCCATGGCACGGAAGGCACAGTGGCAGCACGTGGTCGTACTGCATCAACAGACGAGAAGGGCCCAGAAGACAAGAGCTGGCTGGGCTATGGACTCTCAAGGCCAAGCCCTAGTGACACAACTCCTCTCAAGGCCCTATGACCTTCCAAGACAGCTCCAGTATTTGGAGACCATGCGTGCAAACACAGAGGTCTATAGCGGGCATTCCATATTCAAATCGCAGCAGGCGTGAGGCAGAATAAAGCTATGCAGAAGGAATCAAAGGTGTGCCAACACAGCCCCTCTGTCTGGAGAAGCCCGTCTGTCTGTCACTCCAGCTTGTCCCTGAGGAGTGGGGATGGGCTGCCTTCTTACTGGTTCTCCGTCTTGATGATGGCGTCCCTTAACTGCGCATGCCCCTGGATGGCTCCGCTCTTTCCAGTGCTGCTAGACAGCTCAGTCCAGGGCTATCTGCAGCCAGTAACTTCACCTTGACCTTTGACCTCTATGCTAGGACGTTAACACGGTTTCTACCTCCAGCTAATAGCCCCCTTTCCCCTGAATTGCTGAACCGAGTCAACCTTATAAATGTGAACTTCAGTCTTGGGCATAAAGGTCATTACTGCATTCTGCACCTGGAATCGCATTGTAATGAGACAAATCACACTCTCTTACAGTCAATGAGGGGGAAAAAGGCACACAAAATGGAAATTGTTCCTAAAATGACCTTGCTAGAATTCTGCATTTGGCTGGCACAGGCTATTTTTAGATGGCCAGAAACTTGAGTCCTGTAGAACCGCCCTGCCCAGTCCCATGTCAGCGAATATGCTCCTGCAGAGCATATGGCCCCAGCCGTCAGCAGTGCACCAAAGGGGCCACAGGTCCCAAGGCAGCACCTATGATGTTTACCGATTCACTGCCACTTGCTCTGGGCAGCTTCCAAACTTGACAGAACAATGAAATGTCACCCGTATTTGCATTCAAAAGTTATTCCATGTTTACACATGATAATAAAAAGGGACATGGGGCTAGAGAGATGGCTCAGGGGTTAAGAGCGCCACCTGCTCTTCCAGAGGTCCTGAGTTCAATTCCCAGCAACCACATGGTGGCTCACAACCATCTATAGTGTGATCTGATACCCTCTTCTCCAGATAAAGCACTCATATGCAATAAATAAAATAAATAAATCTTTTTTAAAAAAAGGGACAGCTTGCCTTCTGAGGAACGGGCAAGCTCCTTAATCAAGTTCCTAAGAGGCTCAAGTGTGAGACATGTTCTCTGTACACTGCACCCCACAAGACACAGGATGGCTTGGCAGCACTGCTCCCCAGAGCAGATGCCCACTCTTTTTTTTTTTAATTTTTTATTAATTTATTCTTGTTACATCTCAATGGTTATCCCATCCCTTGTATCCTCCCATTATTCCTTCCCTCCCATTTTCCCCTTATTCTCCTCCCCTATGACTGTTCTGAGGGGGATTTCCTCCCCCTGTATTTGCTCATAGGGTATCAAGTCTCTTCTTGGTAGCCTGCTATCCTTCCTCTGAGTGCCACCAGGTCTCAGACACCCACTCTTTAGGGCTGGTGGTTCCAGCACAGCACTCACTTTCCAACAACTGCCTTATATTTTCCCTCATTATCTGAAGAAACAGTTCATGAACCAGTAAATGAATTAGCTACATAAATGGCCAGAAGGGTGCCCTCTGTCTCTTCTTCCTCTTTGATTAATATCTATCTCCCTCGTTCAGCTCTCAAGTCTTTTTCTTTTGAGTAGAATTTGGATTTGGGGTCATTAAATAAGGGTGTGCATTTCCACACTCTGCATAGCACTGCCAGTGTTACCATGAGCTGGAGGGCAACTCAACCCCTGGAGTCCTCGTACTCCCTTGTCCAGGAGACAGGTAAATTATAGTATTGGTCTTTTTTGTTTTTGTTTTTGTTTTTTCAAGACAGGGTTTCTCTGTGTAGCCTTAGCTGTCTTGAACTCACTTTGTAGACCAGGCTGGCCTCGAACTCACAGCAAATCCGCCTGCCTCTGCCTCCCAAGTGCTGAGATTAAAGGTGTGCACCACCATGCCTGGCTAGTATTGGTCTTAATAAGGATTCAAGCAGCAAGAGACAGAAAATCACTTCATATTATTTTAAGAGAAACAAAAGGAATGTGCTTATTGGCCCTCCTGGCTGAGAAGGATGCTGGGCTAAGTGAACAGATAAAAGCACAGGCCTGAGGCCTCAAACGCCTAGAACAAACTAAACCCCCCGAGCCCACACCTTCCTTCACCAGTCACCTCAGCTCCTCTCTACTGGGCCCTGTTCTTTTTGCACTTTGTTGACTAAGCAATGCTTGTGTCTGCCACCTCCATTTCCTCATTCTTTGGCATCAGGAAGCCAGGGGGCAGGTGTGGTAGTCTTCTTCAATCCATGTTCATTGTTTCAGGAGATTTCAGGGTCGGCTGATTCACATATTTATCCTGAAATGATATACACTATGATCGGCCAGGCATGAGGAGGCCAAGCCCATCCGTGCACATGAGCTCAAACGAGATGCTAAAAGAAGAGAAATGTCCCTGGGGATGCAGTGTCAGAAGTTATACTCATCAAGGCTCACTGGCATGGTGGTATAGACATGAGCTGAGCAGGGATGACACCAATAGATGCTGAAGGAGACAGAGAAAGGCCCAGGAGTCCTCCGACTACACAGAGAACTAACTACAAATACCCAAAGAGTGCTGAGAGTGGGAGAAATTGAAGTCTTCTCCAGGGAAGAGCACGCTGATTGGTTATCCAACACTCAATGGACAACCCTGAAAACATATAGAAGCAGCATTAGATAGACTGAGCAGGTTGCCTTTATGCCCTCCCCGTGTGTGTGTGTGTGTGAGTGTGTGTGTGTCTGTGTGTGTGTGTGTGTGAGTGTGTGTGTGTGTGTGTGTGTGTGAGTGTGTGTGTGTGTGTGTGTGTGTGTGTGTGTGTGTGTGTGTGACAACAGTTAATGAAAATAGAAGCCATGAATTTGAAAGAGAACAAGGATGGATATATAGGAGAGTTTGGATGGAGAGGAGAAGAAGAGTAAATTATGTAACTATAATCTCAAAAAAAATAAACAAACGGAAAAATTTTAAATCAGAATAAAAGTATGAAAGAAAACTACCCTCCATTGACCTGATGGAGCTGTGAGGGTTACCGGAGGTGCTGAGTGCAGTCCGTCAGCTGCCGTGAGCTGCGTGTGAGTCCTGGAAAAATAACCTATTTTGAGGTGGTCAATGGCCTGGTGTTATGGATGGCTGTGATGTAGGCAGCAGGCAACCCCCATGTGCAAAGACCTGCTGCCCTCAGCATCTCAAACCATGACGCACATGTTCCCACTGTCTCCAGTTTCTAGTTAAGTAGACAGGCCCTGCCTGGTGTCACACCACCTGGGGTAAGGCTAGAGTTTAGAACCTGCTCTAGACTTCATGCTTTCAGCCTTGCTGCCTCCCACCATCCTATGCCAGAAGAGTGAGAAACTCATTTTTTCCACTATGAATCTTTTCCAGACACACTGAAAACTCCATGAGGTTAGGAATTGTCTATCTTACTCACACATATATAAATAGGCTGCACGAGGGTTGGCATGACCAGTCTGGGAAGAGTGGAGATAATTAGGACCAGGCTAGACTTTTATTTAAGTGTCTGAATATCATTCAAATAACAGTGCCGCTGCAGATGAATATGCACATCCATTTTCTGAGACATGGCAAAGATGCAAAGTGTTCAGGTGCCTCATAACATGGCGCTGGTTAATCAATCCTGACACGTGGAGAGCACATCATGGTTTAGATTGTGTTAATTCATTAATCCCAGCCATGTCTGTATGAGGCAGAACCTACCTCTGATCCCCATACTTCTGGATCTAAAGATTTGGCAGAGAAGGGAAGGGAAGTAAAGACATGAACAGCCAAGCATGGGGACACTGAAAGCCGAGCATTACAGTGAGCTGGAGGTGGGGGACATGAGAGGAACAGGCCCTCACCGTGTGGAAGCATGCCCTTGATGCGACCTTCAGTACATGAGCGCTAACGAGTCAGTCACTTCTGATTGATTGTTATAGGGTAGTAGCAGTCATGTCGCATCTTCAACACCAAATGCCTGTTCCCAGTCACTTGACCCTCCCAATAGGTCATTTCCACTGATGAAGTGATGCTTGGGGTTACACATTTTAATGACATTTGTATACCTTCATTCCAACTCCTGTTTTCTATCACAGGCTAAAATTACAGTGTAATATTAGCGTCTAGCATGGTTCTGCCCACATATAATTACACATTTCTTTATGTTTCTTTGTCATTTGAAGGCATTCCGATTCATCAACTGACATAAAAATTGTATTGACATGCAAAGCACATGTCTGGTTAGTGGAGAGTCATCTTTTCCCACGCCAGCTCATGTTGCCTGCTCGGACCCTAGAGAACGAAAATGGAGCTGTACGTGACAACAGTTATGAGGTCAAGCTCTAGGATGAAGAAGATCTTGGTTCAAAATGATCGGCTTTACTCCTGGCCTGCCGAGTTGCTCAGTCTCTTTTTGTGTGTTTCCACTGGGAGGAGAGGCTGTCAAGCCTACCTCAGTAAATTTTATGAGATTAAATAATAAGCACAGGCTTAGGGCAATGTGAGGCATACAGCGGATGCTCAGAAAGTAAATATTATTAACTGTCTCTAGGCGTCTTTGATAGCCTCACTTTCAATTCTAAGGCATTATATTGAAACTAGCTTAAAATGATAAACCCTCACATTCTAGATTATTGCCTGTGAAAGAGGAATATACTGCGGTCCATGTTGACACATAATGATTGTTCTCCAGCTATGATGCAGCCAGAAACGTTCTAAATCACCCAAGGGGTCAGATGCCTTTCAGCAGCTGGCAGAATGCTATGCAGTGTCAATCCTGGGCAAGGGTGGGGTGGGGTAGCTGATTTGTCTACAAAGAGTCTACATGTATGTGTTTTTGCTTGTGCCTTCTCATTCTTTTGGGTTGGCATTCTGCTTCCTCTGGACGCCTTGGAGATCCTAAAAACTAAATAATCAGCTTAGCCCCTCGTGCGTGCTGCTCGCACACACACACCAGACGCTCGCGGTTCCTCGTGTTAGTCTTTGTCCTTTTCCATAAGCACAAAGAGTGATAACAGAGACAGGGCGATGCCTATGAGTGGTAGACACTAGAAGGATGCTGGGTACGAGGGGAGTGCTGTCAAATTCACTGTCTAATTGGTCATTCTGTAAAATGCATTTTGTTTCCATGTGTGTTAGAATTAGTCACACAAATGGAAAGTGTATACGGCAACACTCAGTCCCCGATGCTCAAGAGGAATGAACGCCGACTTCACAGACACAATTACAACTGCCAGGAGAGAACATTTTCCCAAAACTATTTAATCTCAGAAATGGGCAATGAGCTTGTCAGCCTCGTGGGCATTTCAACCTTGATGCGATACAGCAAATCTTTTCAGGACCAGACACCACCAGACTCTTCAAGTTTCCATTCGCTCACAATACGAAGCTCGAGGATAAACAAAGCAAGCACTGTGTGTGCAGAAGAATATGCTTCTCTCTGTCACCAATGCAACACAGGGTGTGTGCTGAGGGGAAGGAGCCCGAAATCACAAGATACACCTCAAAAGCTACTTCTAAGCTAAGTACTTGTCTTCCAGAGCATCTAGTAAACCCTCAAAAACATGAGCTACGTGGTTGCAGGGTGCCTTATTTATTGCCCCTCTCTTGTTCTATGAATTCACAGCCATGATAAGTATTAAAAATGGAATCAGAGGTCAGGGAATTTGCTGAAACTAGCTTTTCTTTCTTCTGTCTTTCTTATACTATTATGTCTATTAATAAGAGCAACCTCATAAACAATGAAGTTTAATTAGGACCTAAAGTGTCTGAACCAATTAGATATGAAGGAAGTATTCGAAAACACAGTGGGGAGCATAATATTTCAAAGCATTTCAATTGCAAATGATGGTATTGATGGAACTTTCAAAGGAGATGTTGTGTTTGGGAATCAAAAGAAGGAGCTATAAAGTGAAGTATTGACTCCATGGCATTTATAGACAAATAAATATTTAGGATGGATCAATTTGCAGCCATGAACAGATGCTTCAGGAAATGTAAAAGCTAATGAGAGTTGTCCTTAATTTCTACCTCACTGAGTCCAAGAGAAAAAAATATAAAAGCCAACTTAAAGGATGCCAGAGTAATGACATGACTCATTAGTGTTCAGGCCACTTCAAATTAAAGGATTCATCTTCAGTTACTGAGAGAAGAAAAATATTAATGAGCTGCATGCATGAATATTTGGGAAGAACCATGGCTTTTTCTTTTTTACATGAAACTGTCTGAAGGTCTAACCATAGAGCTTCAATGCAGTTTTGGATTAAAATCTAAAGAACAGAATCTAAATCACTCCACTTTGGTTATGTGCTCACTGCTTAATGAACAGGGCTGGAGACAGGAGCTGCAGGATCCACAACCCACCACTCTACAGCAGTGCCATGAACCACGCGGTAAGTGATAGTGGTGAGGAGAAAAGGTTACCACTGTAGAGAGGCAGAGAGAGGCAGACACCCAGGGAGAAGACATGGTAGAGAGGGAGACAAGGGGAGAAGACGTGCCTCTGTTCCACCCCAGGACGAGAAACGTGGGGATGCTGTGTTCAGAGGACAACTGAAAGGAAAGTTAGGCTGTTCGGTTGCTCTGCAGCATGTTTTATGAGTCCACTTGCTCCAACAACTACCTTCACAACCAGGCCGATCTAACGAGATGAGTTCAAATGAAGCCTTGGATGACTGACAGTCATAGTTTGATGGAACTATGCTTAATGAATATCTTTGACCTTGCAAACAAGATAGATAAATAGTTGCCAGCTGAAAAAACGAGAAGGGTTAAAGGAACAAAAGAAAAGTCTAGAATGTGAGAATTGAAAGGGGCTGGAAAGTATGTAGATAACAGTGGTCCTGTTTGCTATTTTTTTACTTTTGAAACAGAAACTTACTTTGCAAAGCTCAGGCTGGCCTAGACTTTACTGTGTAGCCCAGGCTTGCCAAGAACTGGCACTAATCCTCCTACTTCAACCTCAGAAGGGCTGGGACTTGCCACATCAGCCTCCACATCTGACAGCACTGATGTTCTTGTAACATCTATGATGAGGATATCACGCTGAGAGTCCCGCTCAGAGCTGGAACGCTGCCAAAGGGGTGGCCTTTTGCTCTTTGTTCCTGGGATGACATAGAGCCAGTATTCATTTCTGAGTTGGAAAGAAGTGTGCACAGGCTGGCCCCTTAGGAACTGCTCTCTTGGAGCTAGGGACGATGGCAGTTTAATTCCTCATACGAGTATCTTTTCCTGGTTCTGTGTCCGAAACACAGAAAGAAAGCAGAGTATGCTCCTCCTCCGCTACAGTTCTTTGACTTGCGGGGCTGGTCCTACCATCTTGCTCTATTTATCTACTTTGCAAATTTAAATCCAAGCCAGCCTTTGCAGATTTCCCCACAGCATCTCTGCATCTCACATTTGCCTTCCACCTATTTGGTCAATTAATATTTTAGAGGCTTAATTTTTCCTGAAATTGGGACAGTTCTAACTTAAACAGTTATTTCTTTTCCTTTTCAGGGCCTTGTTTATGAATAAAATTGCCCTGGTGGTTTCATAAAAAGGGCAGATTGTGTTGAAATGGGAGCATCATTTTTGAAATGTAAGGCTTTTGTGTGTTTAGTACATTTTTCTTCAGTTTTTCTTTTCATACAATAATTTCTTATCCTCTAAGGGGAAATGCATCAGTGGCCATTGGGAAACAAAACATGGTTCATATATCAACACATATCTCCTGAACAGCTATAAAGTCTGCAGGGACCCCATGTTTAAAGTCATCTTAAAAAAATAACTCTCTTTGAGAAATCCTAGAAGTTGGAGAAAATGACCATTTTAAAAATTGTTTAAGTTTTGTTAAGGCATAGTATATACAAGGTTCCGTAATGACATAAAATGTCTGCATCTCTCCGAGGTTATGGATAATATTTTGTAGTGTTAAAAGCAAGACTATTTATCCTATGGAGGATTCCAATCAATCCAGGGATGGTAACAGACACCTGCAGAGCCTGCACCTGAAAGGCCTAGCCCGGCTGGGGCATACTCAAGGGTGGTCTAGCCTGGGATACAGGGCAAGACCTTACCTCACAAAAACGAAACAGAAACAGTAGGAAAAGAAGGGAGAAGAAGGATGAGGATAGTTAGGTTGTTGGCCATGACATTATCATAACTCGTTTCATAAATACATAATAAGTAAATGGTGAGCTCCTAGTTTATGTGATTAACTGTGCTAAGCATGAACATGACTGACATACAGTCTTTACAGTCATGGGGAACAGACACGATCAGATACCACAACACAGGCAAAGACTCTCAAGTGCTCGCTCAGAACGGCTGACTGAGGACACATGCACCTGTCTCTCCTCTCACCTTACCACTGAAAAGACCTAACAAGCTATTAAGTCAGAGAGGGAGAGAGGGAGGGAGGGAGGGAGGGAGGGAGGGAGGAGGCAGACAGAGAGAAACATGGGAGCTTCTCCTCCTAAGAGCAGAACAGGATGCTGGCAGGAACTTGGGGAAGGCTCACAGGATAAAAATGGATTGTGAGGCCTGTTTACTCCGCGAAGATCAAAGTGATTTTCAATAGGCCAATTTACTTGCTGAGAAGAATTTTAAAAAGAAGAGACAGACAGGGGATCAACTGTTTTGAGGAATACAACGAGAAGCTGCAGAAATAAGGATGAGGATCTAACGTGCTGGGTGAGGAAGCCCTTGAATGAAAATGTAATAAGGCTCTTCAGAGGTGTTTCCCTTCTTTGGCCTTCAGGCTGACAGCTGGCATCAGGGGGCTGGGAAACCAGCCATCCTGAGAAAGAGCTGGAAAGAGAAGAGACACTCGAAGACACATTCGTGCCTCAATGGGACGGAGTCACAAAGTCCGATACTTGGGGAGCAAGGATACCCCAGATTCACCCCTCAGTGTGTTTACCACGTTCTGAAGGTGCACATGGCAGGACTGATGATATGGACAACGAGCTATGGGAAGCTGAAATGCTTGTCCTTTCCTGAGCCTAAGAAATCAAAGCTTCTCATGAATATTAGGAGGAAGGCAAGCGGTGTAGGACTCTAGGCTGCAGACGAGTAAAACCAGAGCTGGGCAGAGCCATAACCAAAACTTCCTGTATTAATTAATCCCCTTATGCAATCTGCACAGCAGAAGATGGGTGGTCCTTTGTCAATAGCATGTGGAGCCTTTTCAGTACTGCCGCCACTCTGACTTACTAAGATCAGTAGGCATGGGAAGAGAGAGATAGTATGCTGGAAAGTATAGGTAATAGAAACAGATTCATGTGTGATACTGACACCCAGACATTGGCTATAAAACACCTGCTTACTACAGACAAAAAGGAGACGGAACAAAATAAGATGTGGAGAGTTTTATAAGACAATTAAAATCAGAATGATTTGCATATCTGGTTTTGGTTCCACAGTCACTTTAAGGTTGGATGATGTTGTTCATCAGTGGAGTTTCATACTTCAAGGTCAGGCAATTGGGAAAGGAAGACACAAAAGGGGTTAATGTAGATTCTGTGAGAATATTCTAAAATGCATGAGGACAAACAAAACACATCCAAATTTCTCAGGGGCCATGATTTCAGTGATATTTCATTTAGTATCAGAGACTTTTATCATACCCTGACTTATATTGGATGAGCACGGAGTCAGAGCAAGAGGTTAGTATTTTTTCTTTTTTTTAGTTACATGCTCACAACATTAAAAATGTATCATGTAATAACTGACCAGAGAAAACAAGTGAAACTACATTAGTGGCAACAAAAATGTCTGTGAGGCAAAACATTGCTAGAAATATCACCATGACAAATACCAGAATACCAGGGAGGCATGCCAACTCTAAATAAAATAAAACTTAGCAGAACTCTCGAACTAATAAATCATAAAAATGAAAATAATGTAATTTTGTCAACACACACACAGAGGAAGCGTCCACTAACAAGATCTGACATAGTATGAAGTACAGGGTATACAGTGGGTTGTTGGAGCTGCAAGTTTTATTATTGCCTCTGTGTGTCATGTGATGGAATGTGTGAGTGATGGCATGTGCTTGCCTTGTTCCAACCTGTGCTCTTAAAGGATCTGGCTCTGGAAACAGGATTCCAAGACTGTGCTGTAAAATATGGCTTTGTAAGGCTGGAATTCTTAGAAGTACCTCTGATGAATCCTGGTCTCCGTCAGATGTGAGGCTGTGAACTCTCCTCAGTAAGGCGGTGTCTCTAGGCATGAGCTCCTCTTCCTCTGCCTCACCCAGGGAGCAACGGCTCTTGTTAGTTGAGGATTTGTGTACTGAGAATTCTGGTTTCTTTAGACCCCCAGTTATGTTATATGACTGTGTTTTTGTTTTAATCCCAGGTGTGGGATATGGGTCTGCTTCAGAATGTGCACAGCGACTAACTATGATTTGCCCCATGCTCTCGGAGGGGTGCGATGACTGCCAGCTGCGGATCGTTGACATTTGGAATTCTGGGAACTTCTGTGAGGGTATAAGTGCGAGAGCTGGGAGAGGACCTGTGGAGGCTGCTGCTTTTGCTGTGGCTAGATTGCTGGTTGCTGCCTGCTGGTATTCTGATGAAGAAGGTGAGACTTGCCCCAGGGAACTCAATGCCCCTGATCAGCAGGAAGCAGTCTAAAGTGGTCTATGTTCCCTCCCCCTCTAACCTTTCTAGCCTACCTCCTGTTGTGGGTGGGGGTTGGAAGGGATTGGGGTGGAGTCGGATGGTGGATATAGAAACCCAAATAAAGTAGTCAAAGAGCTAGCTCAATGGGGATTCTCAATGTGCTGAGTAATTAAGATACTACTATTATTACTTTCCAATTAAGATCCTCATACACAAATAACAGCAAGCACTGCTCAACTGCTGAACATCTAAGGGAGCCACAGCACGAGAAGTGGCAACTACTCAACAAAAGTGGTGACGAAACACAAACTGACCGAAGAAGAAACTGGAGGGTGAGTGAGGGGTGTGTGTGTGTGTGTGTGTGTGAGTGTGTGTGTGTGTGTGTTAAAGTTTTCATCATAGTGATATGAATTAAACAAAATTTCTCATTAAGGACAGAAGCCACGTGACGGTATCTCAGGCCAGTTGGTCATGATGATTTAGTGTGGAGTCCAGAGGGACCTTGCTGACCATGCATACAGTTGACTCTAAAATGAAGATGACCCAGCAGACCCTCATTATCCCTGTGTATCTGCAGTGGACTCATCCCAGAGAATCCCAAGGAGGTTGAGGTCTGAGGATGCTCGGATCCCTCGTGTAACATGACAGTTTGCATATGAATCATGAATATTCTCTCTCACATATTGTAAATCATTTCTAGACTACATACAACATCTAATGCCTGGCAGAGTCTAGGAATTGGTTGCATATTTTAGGAATTATGATAAGAAAAACGATATACTGTTTCATAATAGATAGAATCATTTCTCAAATATATTTCATCCATGGTTGGTTGGATCCCCAGATATAAAATCTATAGTATGCAGAGCTAGCCATACTCTTCAGGATGCATCAAAAATAAAGGAAAGCTGTTAGAAGTCTGCAAAAAAAGAAACTACAAACTCACAAGTATATATCCAGACATTACATCTATGCTGCTTTCAACATTAATAAAGAACTCAGAGCCATTAATATGTTGGGAGCACAGCATGAAGGTCCTTGTGTCCACAGATCTCTAGAGACACCAGGAATAGTAAGCATGCGGGACTGGACTGTCTTTCCAGTGGGAAGGATGGAAACGAACAAACAAAACACCTGAAAAAGCTGCTCTTCCATCCAGAAGGCCGGGACTTGTAAGTGATTGGCAGCCTGGCAGTCTGTGTCATCTCTTGGCCCAGGCCATATCAAGTTCCCTCAGCCAGGACCAGAGGTGACTAATTGCCCCAATGACCTCGTTCCATCAGACTAAGACCCGGCAGAGCCCTCCTTAGTCTCCCTCAGCACAGGCAGCCCATCTCTCAAACCCAAGTTCTTGGAGGAAATGGCATGTACTCTGAGTGAAGTTTTAACTACACTTTCTTATGCAGTGAGGATTGTATTAGACTGGAAACTCGCCCCCCTCCCCAACTGTACTGTGTTTTAAATACACTGGGGGCGCACCACCTGGCATCCAACCCTTTAGGAGTCTTGATCTGGTTGATGAAGTATGAACCAAGTCTTCATTCTTACTTCCGGCCTGACACCTGCAGAGACCCCGTCAGTAATATATATTATTTAATATTTAAAATTATATAAGACTAAAATAATTCACTTATTTGTAAAAACCCAAAGAGTACTTACAAAACTGAGATCTCCAAAGAGAATTACGTATGATTTAAAACAGAAATCAAAGTTTATATTTTCTAAGCAGATGGTGAAAAGAAAGAAAAATCTATGCTCTCTTCCCTTCTTCCCCACTCCCAAAATACCATACCAAAGTTCAATTGTAAATTGAAAAGACATTTTAATAGGTTTTTTGACTTGCTGTATTACGCGCCCACAATGTCTACTGGAGGCCCTGTGTTGAAGGTGTGGTCCCCAGTGTGTGCTGTGATTGGCTGGCGAACACACTTTGCCCTGCTCCTCTTCCGCTGATGTGCTGGTGGTGTACTTCAGCAGCTTGGAGCACAGTGCGCTCCTGCCATGATAGACTTTCATGAAACACTGCCCCACAGCTGCCTGACGCCAGAGAAGGGCAGTTGCTACTGTTAACGTGAGAGAACCTACAATCTCCAAGGAGACGTCTCTGGCCATGCCTCGTTAACTGCAGTGGGAAGACCCACCTTAAATGTGAACAGCGCCCCATGGACCAGGCCAAAACTGAGTGAAGAGGAGAAAGCCGGCTGAGTTTTGCCCTTCTTCTTCTGATTCCTGAAGTGGATGCCCTGTGACCAGCCTCCTCATGCTCCTGCCTTCAAGCCTTCCCTGTCAGGAGGGACCAAACCACCTTCTTCCTCAAGTTGATTCTAGTCAGGTATTTTGGTCACGGAAATTGCAAAAAGTAACCAACACATCACTTTAATTGGTTCACACTGGGTGTCAGTTACAGTGGCAAATTTTAAGAGAAAAAAAAATCAAAATCAAAACCACAGTTTGTTTAGAAGTGACTAGCCATGAATATATATTAAAATGGGTTGCCCCAAAGAAAATCAAGGATAACTGTAGCTTTGAAATATACTAATTAATAATAAAAAGAAAATAAGGTCAACAGTTAATAAAGTTGAAAAATAAATATATCAATATGCTATTCCATGTTATACAGTGGACCTTAAAACATGATAAATCACAGAAAAGAGGGCCTCATTCCGAAAATAGAGTGCATAATGTGACAAGTCTAAAGTAAAATAAAAATAATTTTCTACATGCCAAAAGTAAAACAATAAAGCATGCTTAAACTATCATATTCACTATAATAATAAAGCTATAAAACACACAGTTAAACTACCAAACATGTCCGATATTATGAAGAAGATGATGAGTTTTACTAGACTACATAAGCAGTCTTAAAGAAATGAAGCAATGTAGGATGTTCTTGGGGCAAAGGCATCTACACTTTAAATACAGTTATCATGTTAATAGGACAGCAGTAAAAAAACATATAATTACTGGTCAATTAAAAGGTAATTTTTGTTCCTATCAAACAATAAAATGGGTAAGAATCTCAAGATCTACCTTACTAGACCTAAAATTCACAATGAAATAACAAAAGGCCAGAAAGGTCTTATGATATACATGTTTAAAATTTCTATGTTGGAAAAATATTTTTTATAAAAGTCAAGCTATCACTGGAAAGAGATAACTATAGCATATCCAACATGTAAAAGCTTAATATTTGTGTTCTTACAAAAAAAAAGTCTAAAGATATGCTAATGACAGCCTAAACAAAGGGAACGGAATTCAGTGGCAGGGACTGTGCCTAAAATGGCCAAAGTCCTCCTTGAAAAACACAAACTAGAGAAGCTGGGGTGATGGCTAGGTGGGTAACCTGCTTGCCAAGCCACATGAGAACCTGAGTTCGGTCCCCAGACAGAGGCAGCTTGGGAAGGGTGGGGTGCTCTACAATCGGCAGCCTGTGCTGGGAAGCAGAGGACACAGGTTCCCTTGGTTGCTGGTCTGCAGGCCTAGCATAAATTGCAAGCCTCAGGCAAATGGGAGACCCTGTCCTAAAATTCAAGTAGCACTTGGGAAGCATGCCAGAAGTTGATCTTTCACACACACACACACACACACACACACACACACACACACACACACAC
>OU015753.1:103949893-103982055 GCA_907169655.1 Acomys percivali
CACACACACACACACACACACACACACACACACACACACACACACACTCTTACCCAATCACAAACCTGAACCATTCACAGAAAAATATATGGGCTTAAAAGTACAGGCAACACTTGCCAAATCATTAATATAGGAGAATAAAGATTAAAATTACGATTAAATTTTGCTCATTAGGTTAAGAATGTGAAAAGGATTCTTAAATTTTTGAATATGCAAAAAAAGATGAGCAAGAAATAGATTAGATGCCATTCAAGTATCCCTTTTTAGAAATCTGTCAGCTAGTAGCTATCACAATATAAAGTGCACATACTTCTGAAATCAAAATGAAAATCACAGTTCTAGAAGCTTTCCCATCAAAGGTCTTGCATTCCCACAGAAGGCACACCTACTCAGCAGCAGCAGCAGCAAAAAGTGTTGGAAGGTTTTTTTCAGTTGCTAGTTTTAGAAAACTATTTGAAATGGCTTAAGCAAGAGCAGAGAGAAAAACCACATACTCACAAAAAGCCAAAAAAAAAAAAAAAAAGGAACATGTGCGTGAATATGTGCATGAATCAATACAAAGGCACATGTACATATCCAAGCAAGTGGCATCTTCATCTACACACCATTCAGGGGACTGGCTAGGGGAGACGAATCTCTCCGGCCTCTGTGACAGGCAGTACAGAGATCTGAGAAGGATGGAGAAGCATTCTACAAAAGCCAGGAGCGCCGTCATCTCATACATGTCACCGTATAGTTCATTTTATTCTAGTACTTAACTTTGAAAGGAAACTTTAATCCATCTGAAATCATTTATTCACATCCCCAACCTGAGCAGCCTATTGATTTCGATCTTCATTTCATGATAGTCAAGAGGCTTTGATGTGCAGCTCTCTCCACATCTAAGTGTCCTCGAGTCATACGTGATTGTACTGCCACTCAGACGGCAGAAAGGCGGGGGGGGGGGCACTCCAAGTGGTGCCCCTCCTGCTTGGTTTGGTTAAATGGAGCAAGCACTAGCTGTTTGGCTTTTTGTGCCCAGTCCTGCACGAAGGTTGAAACCAGACAAAACGTCCACATCCTTGCTTGGGGAACCAACAGCTGAACTTCCTTGGAAGACCACAGGGGAAAGGGACACACAGCGTGAGTGGGAACAGCAGCAGGATCCGGCAAAGGTGGGAGAGTGGGTAGGTGGGTAGGAAACAGCAGGGTGTGTGGGAGGAGGCAAAACCCCATTCTTTCCTGATCCTAATGGGTAAAAGCAGTAGAAAGAGAGAGGGCCTTTCCTTAGGTGTTCCCTTGGCCATTAGATACTGCTCCATTGAGAAGTCTCTCCTTCGGTCTGTGCCCCATTGTTCAATTGGATTATTTTGTTTGTTGGTGTTTAATTTCTTGAGTTCTTTATATATTTCACATATTAGCCCTTTGTCAAACGTAGTGCTGGTAAAGATCTTTTCCCTGCCTGTAGGCTGCCATATTGTTCTGTTGACGATGTCCTTTGCCTTACAGAAGCTTTTCAGATTCATGAGGTGCCATTTATTAATTGTTGATCTTAGAGCCTGAGCTGTTGGTGTTCTGTACAGGAAGTTGTCTCCTGTGCCTATGAGCTCAAGGCTCTTCTCCACTTTTTCTTCTAACAGATTTAGTGTCTCTGGTTTTATGTTAAGGTCTTTAATCCACTTGGACTTTAGTTTTGTGCAGGGTGGTAAATATGGATCTGTTTGTATTTTTCCACATGTAGACATTCAGTTAGACCAGCACCATTTGTTGAAGATGCTATCTTTTTTCTGTTGCATAGATGTCCTCTGAGAGACTCCATCCAGCAGGGGATCGAGACAGATGCTAGGACCTGCTGCTGGACTCTGGGCAAGAGAGCTGAGTGTGGTATGGAAGAATCGGGAGATAGAAGGATCCAAAGATTTCAGGAGCCCCACAAAGAGATCATCACAGCTGGTGGATCTGGACCCAGGGGGGCCTGTACAACTGTTGCACCAACCAAGGACAATGTACGCAGTAAACCTAGACCCCCTGTTCAGATCTAGCCAATGGACAGCTCATTCCCCATAGTTGTGGGGAAAGCAGGGACTGCTTCTGACATGACCTCTTGTGTCCCCAATTTGATTACATCCCCTTGGTGCGGAGGCCTGGTGGCACTCAGAGGAAGGGGAAGCAGGCTATCCAGATGAGACCTGATAGGCTGCAGCCATATGGTGGGGTAGGAGGTCCCCTTCTGTCAGAGGTCTAGGGGAGGGGAGTAGGGAAGAAGATGGAGGGAGGGTGGGAAGGGGAAGATACACGCAAGGGGATTACAATCAGATGCAATCTGAATACATTATAATAAATTAGTTTCATGGCTTTAAAAAAGAAAGAGAGACAGAGGGTGGGGAGGCCTGAGGGGCAGGGCTCATGCTAACTGGATCCAGGCAGGCGTTAGGATGCGGCCCTGCTCTGGACACTACCTAATGAGCTTTAGGTTGCGAGGTTAGGTTTGCTTTGCAGACAAATCATTCTCGTGAGATACAAGAGAGGAGAAGAGGACCAGGAACTGGAGAAAGCCCCTATGCCCTGAGCCCTGGCCGCAACACTGGACAGGGGAAGTGGAGTGGCATCTCAGAAACCCTCTCTAGGACGTCAGTTCCAGCTGTTGGAGGGATGTGGCGCTTAATCTTCATTTTCAGCTCGTCTTGATTCAAAATCACTATAAACACACACCTCTCAGTCCACGAGGGTCTTTCCAGAAAGGTCTAAGTGAGGGAAGACCTGCCCCAAATGTGGACAGCTCTGCTCCATGCGCGGGGGAACTAACAACAGAGTAGAAAGCAAGCTGACACTAGCTTCCCGAACGTGGATGTGTGTGACCAGCCGCCTCACACTCCTGCCACCATGACTACAATGGGATGTATTCCTCAAACTGGGAGCCCAAATAAATGCTTCTGCTTCTCCTCAGGCTGTGTGGCCACAGTGATGAGGAGAGTGATGCACATGGGTTATCATTATAGAGGAAGGTTCTTCACAGTGGGTAGCATGTAGGAAACACCACGTGGCCATCGTTATTGCTGGCTTCACCAGGCAGCCCTCTCTCCCCACCTTTATACTCTCTACCCTTGTTTTCTAGCTTCACCCCTGGAATCCCTCTCCTTGGTCTCTCAGCTCACTCAGTGTTCCCATCATCACACATCCGGAGAGGGTGGTGCAGTCTCCGGCTGTGGGGCTTCCAGACTGCAGAGTCTGCATCTTATTGTATTCTCTTTCCGGCATACCCCACACCACCTGGCACGGAGGCCTGAAGTATATTTTTGTTTCGAGTGCGGTCTAAAGCATACAGTATCTCATACACACTATTTTTGGTTCATAGCCATGCTTTAAAAATGTAAAGAAATCAAATTCAGTGTGAACATCCATTCTTAAAGCTCCTATCCGGAGGATCAGCATGATGTGGGTCAGATCACGCTCTTCATACTTATGTGGAGATGTCTGACTCTCATGCGGAAAATCCATGCTGCGCCAGCCTTCGAAATCATCCGCGGCAGACATCTATGGAGGGTCTACAACTTAATGATGCTCTGCACAGTTTGGTCCAGCCTTTGAAAGGCAGCCTTTCTAAATGGCCAAACTCATGTGTGAAGAGCCAAGAAAGACAGGATGATACCCTGAGGATGTCCTCAGATGTCCATAAAGCCTGGAAATACGTTCCTTTCCATAGCTAAGAATACTTTTACTCATAGAACTAAACTAAAGGCTTTGACTCGGAGTGCGTGGCCTGGGTTATTCAGAACAAGGGTCTGTAAAAGGGAAGGAAGGAAGAAGGAAAATCCAGAAAGGAGCCAACAGGCTACTTCTGTGTCAGTGAAGCAGGGTGTGAGAGGAGGAAGGGAAAACCCATCATCTTCCTGTGAGGGAAAAAGAGACACATCCCCCTTGGCACACGCAGGAGGTATCCAGGCCTGCCTGCCAACCCGCCCTGCACACCTTACTAGAGAACCGTCAAAGGGCCAGCCATGGCCCTCGTAAGCACTGTTTGGCATCACTTAGAGCAGCACAAGGGAAAACAGTCAGTTCCCCAAGCCAACCCCTCAGTCTAGACTGAGGTGCCCTTTGATGGGATCTGATGCCTTGGGGAACATTCTGGCATCTTAAGTGTTGAAATCAGCATGGCTCTTACATTTTCTAAGAAATTACTGGACTAAATAACTAAAAAACTCCAATACCTGACATCTTTGCCTATCTCTCCTTTTTGAAGATATATTTTACTTTGACTTATCTGTGTCTGTGTGACTATATGCCACGTCTGTGGATGTCTGTAAGGACACTGGGCTGTTGGGATGCTCTGGTGCTGGAATTACAGGAAATAGGGGACTGCTTAATGTGCATGCTGAAACCGAATCCAGGCCCTCTGGAAGAGCAGGAAGCACTCTCAACCACTGAGCCATCTCTCCAGTGCCATCTCTGTCTGTGTATCTGCATTCTTCAAAATAGTCTTTGAGCGCAAACTGTATAGCAGATTTGCTGACTGCAAATCTGCTCTTTTATCTCTTACAGCCCTGTTTATTGGCCAATTCTTTTCTTTCACCTGAATCAAGGAATAAAGGCACTTTCTCAGACATTAGATTTCAAATCTATTCACTTTATATAAAAAATTAAACAACTTTTTTCCCAATTAAAAAAAAATCCATTCCCACTTCTCAACTGAGTTTAAAGATGGAAACTTGTCCAACTTCTAGTCTCTGATATTAGAAGCATCCTAGACCTAGAAAATTGTGTCCTGCTTAAGGTGCCCATTCTAAATATATAGTGTCCTCACTATGTTGGCAGTCCAAGCTCACCATCTGGTTATACTGCCAATTTACATAGATTTTCATGTGACAAAAAAAAAAAAAAAAAAAAAAACTACTTTTTTTTTATTGCTTCTTAAATGAGAAAGACCGAGCACCTCAGAAGTCAGCTGAAAATGCTCATCATGACAAAGCATGAAAGGAGTTAGCTGGTGTTTGCCAAGCAGTCTGAGGACACATTAAAAAGTACCACTTACTCTATCTCTGAGTAAGAGTATAGAAACAGAGGCAGAGTTAATGTCTGCCTAGCTCTAGTGGGCACCAAGGTGCCCAGGATGTGCCATTTTGCTGTGGAGTGATGCAAGTGCTATAGTGTTGATCAAATGATGACTCTACAGCTTTGAACTTGCTATGAGACGCTGACCTGTATACATAGAAGTGTGACCTAGATCTTAATGAAGACATTACACCTAAGAAGTAAAAAGAATGACTCCTTCCACAAAGCTCAGCATCTCATCTGCTTCACTGTTTACCATTCCAGGTGGTTACCCTTCCCTGCTACCACATCTAACACGCCCTAGTTCCCCACCTGTGCTACTGCTTTTTCCCACCTCTGTCTGGTTAGCCACCCACCTGGACAGGTTAACAGCCTGTGCCACCATCCATAACCATAGCTACCAATTTCTCAGCGTGTTGCTGCCTCTAAGCACCTACCACTCGCCTCAACTTCTCTTTCCCTAGGACAGACAAGGTCAAAACAAGCAGCGGGTCCTGAGATGTGGCCTTGCTGTAGTCAGAATCATACAGTTTGTTACTCTGTGAGATAACGGACGTGGCATCCGCTTGATTCCATTTGCTCTTTCCTGAGAATGCCTGTCGGAGTCGGAGCGTAAATCATTTTTCTTTATTTCCCTAGGAATATTCACCTTAAATATTTATTTCTGTTCTCTTCCAGTCATGCCCCAAGGCTCCCTCCACTGTGCCAACATTCATATCTTCTTCTGCTGACTTCTAGTAATTTCTCCGTGGACTCTCCTACAGGGAGAGGTGACAGCCGATTGCCTCTATGACATGATCTGATTATTGTCATCTGATCCAAGCTTCCTTAGACAGATTGCCTACAGCCTCGTCTTCTCACTGAGATGCCTCCCTGAGACCTGAAATCCTCATTATTAGTCTCTCATTTATTTATTTCAAGACAGAGTTTCACTATGTGACCCTGGCTTGCCTGGAACTCACTACGTAGATCAAACTGTCCATAAATTCACAGAGATCTGCCCTCCTCTGCCACTCTGATGCTAGGACTAAAGGTGTGCCTTGGCCCCATCTTTATAGTAAGGCACTGGTGTTATCCTGAACTGTGAGTGTCCTGTCAGAAGGAAAGCACACTTAGATACTGGATCTATTTCCCAACGCAGAGTCAGATACAGAAGTTGCTCAATAATAAGGAATGAGTTGGGAGCTTCAGACATGTGCGACACAACTTAGGTCACGTTTTACTGCACTGACAACCCTGTCAAAGATGATTGAGAAGATTGCTTTGCAGAGCAAAGGGAAGCCCCACGGTAATGCAAATTTACTTAAGTGGTTCTTCTAAAAGATAGGGGGTTAAAGAGACAGAAGTTCTAGGCTGAGATGCCTGTGATGGGTCCAGATTCTTCGCAGGACACGAGCCCTCCCCCTTTCGGGCAGTGTGACTACTACTCTTGAGCTTCCATCACACTTTGGTGCAGCAGCGGAGAGTTTCGGGAGCCCCAAGGGGATGTCAAGGCTGCCGTGTGGAAGAAGATGGCCATCCATTGCCTCACAGACCCCATTCCAAAGATCCCCAGCCACATCCTGGAGTCAGCTAGCATATACTGTGTCAGAAGAAGCTTACACTTGTTAGGCAGCCCTTTAGTAACCAATGGTTATATGCAGCATGACTTGTATGCATATGATTTCAGCACTCACAGCTTGGTACTGGATAACCAATTAGGAGGCTCATCCCCGAAGGAGACCATTCCCCGACTCTCATCCTGTTCATTCATTGGCTGTAGTTATTTGTCTAGGGTTGGGGCCTTGTAAAATGTTCCTCTTCCATATTAGTCTGTCTATTGGTGGTATACTTGTTCAGGTTTGTTTTGTGTGTTTTTTTTTCCACAGACATACTGGAAATGAACCGAGCAGGTTGTATCTATCTATCTATCTATCTATCTATCTATCTATCTGTGTGTGTGTGTGTGTGTGTAACAATAACAATTAAAAAGAAGCCATGAATTCAAGAGAGAGAGAAAGGGGATGGGTATTTAAGAGGGATAGGGATAGTGAGGAGGAAAGGGAGCGGGAGAATGATGTAATTATATTTTAATTTTTTTTTTAAGTTAAAAAATATTGAGGAGGTCCAAGATGGCGTCGACCAGTAGGCACCATAGCTGATCTACTCCGAGGAGACCAGGGACGTGAATGGAGCCACAGACTGCTGGATTTTGAGAACTGTAGGTGAGTGGGGCCCCAAACGCCACAGACCACCAGGGGGTCTAACCCCGGGACGAGCAACAGTCCGGAGGAGCTAAATGCACTCCCCAAACCCTGAAACGGAATCCACAATTAAGCTACAGCGGACACATAAAACCCAAACTCGCCATTTGGTGAGGGGATTCTCCGGAGCCCCCAGCCTGAGGACTCTCAGCAAATAGGGTGAAATCACCATTGAACCTCTCCATCCACACCACGCCAAACTGCGGAGGTCACTTGCCTAGCCCCGGGAGCATTCGGGCTAGAAGATACAGGGACTCCCGCCAGCAGCCTGAATCGCCATTGTCGCCGGCTGCCCACCAGGGCTGCCGGCACTGACCCGGCACTCCCTAAACAACAGAACCTAGCTGAGTCGATTCTTGCGGACCCGTGGAAGGACCTCCTATAATATAGGGAGCCGTGGGTCGACTTTCAGGGTCTATCTGCTGACCTAAAGTGACTTGGGAGCATTCGCGCTTTCACTGGCAGAAAGAGAAGATACAGGGACTCCCGCCAGCAGCCTGAATCGCCATTGTCGCCGGCTGCCCGCCCGGGCTGCCTGCACTGACCCGGCACTCCCTAAACAACAGAACCTAGCTGGGTCCATTCTTGAGGGCCCGCGACAGATCCTCCCATAATATAGGGAGCCTGGGGTCGACTTGCAGCGTCTATCTGCTGACCTAAAGTGACTTGGGAGCATTCGGGCTTTCACTGGCGGAAAGGGAAGATACAGGGATTCCCGCCAGAAGCCTGAATCGCCATTGTCGCCAGCTGCCAGCACTCACCCCCAGGCACTCCCTTAACAACAGAACTTAGCTGGGTCCATTTTTGCGGGCCCACGACAGGACCTCCCATAATATAGGGAGCCCTGGGTCAACTTGCAGGGTCTATCGGCTGACCTAAAGTGACCTGGGAGTGTCCTGGCATATAGGGGCGTGGAAACTGCTGCCTCCTTGGATATTGCCAGTGGCCTGAAACCATACTGTCTCAGGCCCACCAGGCACTGATCCTATAATTTCCAACAGGCAGATCCTAGCTGGGTCAGCTCCTGCAGACCCATCAATAACTCCCAAATTCATGGGAGAGGCTGGACGCTCCTAAAGAGTATAGAGGCAGAGCTAAACGACAGCTACAACCCAGAAGATCTGATACACCTCTGGTTTTGGCTACAAAGTAACAGGAAAGACAGGCAGCTGGGATCAACCTACATAACCAGAGAGCTTGTGTGCTGACCTTACTCTAGATCCCAAAACTGCTGATCTGAATTACAGCAATAAGGTGAAAAGGCCCAAACAGAAACCTACTTTGCATGACTCAGCCTGGTGCCTAAGGTGTTGAGAAAAATCTCCAGGAGTAGAACCTGAATCACCTGCCTGGTCCAGGGAAATATTCCCTGATCCCCACAGGTAAGGGCACCCTACCTATAATCAGACACCAACTATCCACTCCCAAACAGGGAAGGTCACTACAAACTACCTCCCAACATCAGAGTCACCAAAATGACAAGGGGACAACGAAAGAACGCTAACAAAAACCAAAACAGGATGGCATCACCAGATCCCAGCAATACCAATGAAAACAACATGGAGAACCCAACAACAATTGATATACAAGAAAACTACCTCAAGTCCTTAGTAAGTAAGATGATAATGGAAGAAACAAATAAAATCTGTAAACAAATGCAGGAGGAGGCAAACAAGAGGGCTGAAGACTTAAAAGAGTCATATAAAGAGGCATTTGAAGAATATCAGAAAAATACAAATATCCAGATGAAGGAAATCATGAAAACAGTTCAAGACCTGAAGATAAAAATGGAAGCTATCATAAAAGAACACACGGAAGAAAAACGTGATCGAGAAGCTTCAGAAAAGAAAGCAAGCATCTCAGAGGTCGCCTTATCTAACAGATTGCAAGAAATGGAAGAAAGGATATCGGGACTTGAAGATACAATCGCAGAACTGGAATCATCCGTCCAGGACAATGCTAAATCTGAAAATTTCCTGACACAGAGCATCCGTGAAATAAAAGACTACATGAAAAGACGAAACTTGAGAATAATAGGGATAGAGGAAAGAGAAGGCAACCGATTCCACACCCCAGAGAATATCTTTAATCGAATAATAGAAGAAAATTTCCCCAATTTGAAGAAGGAGATGCATACGAGCATACAAGAGGCCTACAGAACACCAAATAGAATAGACCTGAAAAGAAAATCTTCCCGCCACATAATAATAACAACACAAAATATACAGAATAAAGAAAAAATATTAAAAGCGGCAAGAGAAAAAGGCCGAGTAACATATGAAGGCAAACCTATCAGAATTACTCCTGACTTCTCAGAAGAGACCATGAAAGCCAGAAGGGCCTGGACAGAGGTTCTGCAAACCCTAAGAGAACACAGATACCAGGCAAGAATACTTTACCCAGCGAAGTTATCAATAACCATTGACGGAGAAAACAAGATATTCCATGACAAAAACAAATTCAAACAGTACCTAGCCACAAATCCAGCTTTACAGAAGTTACTACAAGGAAAACTCCACCCCAAAGAATCAAACTACAACCAGAACTACATAGGAAATAGGTAACTATACCATCGCAAAATCACAACCTCACAAAATCTCGACTGTTACAAATACCAAAAATGAAGGGACTTAGCAATCACTGGACATTAATATCTCTCAATGTCAATGGTCTCAATTCTCCAATAAAAAGACACAGACTAACTGACTGGATGCATAAACATGACCCAACATTCTTCTGCATTCAAGAAACACATCTCAACCACAAGGACAGACATTGTCTCAGAGTGAAAGGTTGGGAAAAAATTTACCAAGCAAATGGTCACAAGAAACAAGCTGGGGTAGCCATACTAATATCTAATAAAATAGACTTTCAACCAAAATTGATCAAAAGGGATGAGGACGGACACTTCGTTCTCATCAAAGGTAAAGTCAATCAAGAAAACATCACGATTTTGAACATCTATGCTCCTAATACAAGGGCTCCCACATTTGTAAAAGAGTTATTAACAAAGCTTGAACCACTCATTGATACCCACACATTAATAGTGGGAGACTTCAACACCCCACTTTCACTCAAGGATAGGTCCTTGAATCAAAAACTAAGCCGGGAAATAACTTCATTAACCAATGCCATGAATCATATGGATCTAACAGATATCTACAGAACTTTCCACCCAAATGCAAAGGAGTATACCTTTTTCTCAGCACCCCATGGAACGTTCTCCAAAATTGATCATATAGTGGGTCACGAAGCAAACCTCAACAGATACAAGAGGATTGAAATAATACCTTGTATCTTATCAGATCACCATGGTCTAAGGCTGGTCTTCAACAACAACAACAGAAATAACAAAAGGCGTACTAACACATGGAAACTAAACAACTTTCTCCTTAATGACACATGGATCATGGAAGAAATAAGGGGAGAAATAAAAGACTTCCTGAAATTCAATGAAAATGATGGAACAACATATCCAAATTTGTGGGACACATTGAAAGCAGTGCTAAGAGGAAAATTCATAGCACTAAGTGCCTTTAAAAAGAAAATGGAAACATCCCACATAAACAACTTAACAACACAACTGGAAGCTTTAGAAAAAAAAGAAGCAGAAACACCCAAAAGGAGTAGACGCCTAGAAATAATCAAACTCAGGGCTGAAATCAATAAATTAGAAACAAAGAGAACAATCCAAAGAATCAACAAAACCAAGAGCTGGTTCTTTGAGAAAATTAACAAGATAGACAAACCGTTAGCCAATCTAACTAAAAGACAGAGAAACACTATCCAAATTAACAAAATCAGAAATGAAAAGGGAGACATAACAACAGACACCGAAGAAATACAAAGAATCATAAGAACCTACTTTAAAGGCATTTATGCCACAAAATTTGAAAATCTAAGGGAAATGGACAATTTTCTCGACCGATTCCATTTGCCAAAATTGAATCAAGACCAGATAAACAAATTAAATAGCCCTATTTCGCCTATAGAAATAGAAGCAATCATTGATAGTCTCCCAACCAAAAAAAGCCCAGGGCCAGATGGTTTCAGCGCAGAATTCTACCAGTCCTTCAAAGAGGAGCTAATACCAATACTATTCAAGCTATTCCGAAAGATAGAAATGGATGGAATATTACCAAATTCATTCTATGAGGCCACAGTCACATTGATACCCAAACCACACAAAGACGCAACAAAAAAAGAGAATTTCAGACCAATTTCTCTTATGAACATTGATGCAAAAATACTTAACAAAATACTCGCAAAGCGAATACAACAGATTATCAAAGACATCATTCACCATGACCAGGTAGGATTCATTCCAGGCATGCAGGGATGGTTTAACATACGAAAATCCATCAATGTAATCCACCATATAAACAAACTGAAAGAGAAAAACCACATGATCATCTCTTTAGATGCAGAAAAAGCATTTGACAAAATCCAACACCCATTTATGTTTAAAGTTCTGGAAAGATCAGGAATACAAGGCACCTTTCTAAACATCATAAAGGCTATATACAGCAAACCAATAGCCAACATTAAATTAAATGGAGAGATACTCAAGGAAATCCCTCTAAAATCGGGGACCAGACAAGGCTGCCCACTTTCCCCATACCTCTTCAATATAGTTCTTGAAGTTCTAGCCAGAGCAATAAGACATCAAAAGGAGATCAAGGGTATCCAAATGGGAAAGGAAGAAGTCAAATTATCCCTATTTGCAGATGATATGATAGTGTATATAAGTGACCCCCAAAATTCTACCAGAGAACTCCTACAGCTGATAAACACCTTCAGCAAATTGGCAGGATACAAAATAAACTCAAAAAAGTCAGTAGCTTTCCTATATACAAATGACAAACAGGCAGAGGAAGAAATTAGGAAAACTACTCCCTTCACGATAGCCAAAAGCAATATAAAATACCTAGGAATAACCCTAACCAAGCAAGTGAAGGACTTATTTGAAAAAAACTTTAAATCTCTGAAGAAAGAGATTGAAAATGACATCAGAAGATGGTGGGATCTACCTTGTTCGTGGATCGGGAGAATTAACATAGTAAAAATGGCCATTTTACCAAAAGCAATTTACAGATTCAATGCAATCCCTATCAGAATACCTACAAAATATTTTGAAGATATTGAAAGAACAATTCTCAACTTCATATGGAGAAACAAAAAGCCCAGAATAGCAAAAACAATCCTATACAATAAAAAATCCTCTGGAGGAATCTCCATACCTGATCTCAAGCTGTACTATAGAGCAACAGTAATTAAAACAGCATGGTACTGGCACAGCAATAGGCTAGTGGATCAATGGAATCGAACTGAAGACCCAGAGATGAATCCGCACACATTTGGTCACTTGATTTTTGACAAAGAAGCCAAATCCATTCAGTGGAAAAACGACAGCATCTTCAACAAATGGTGCTGGTCTAACTGGATGTCTACATGTAGAAAAATGCAATTAGACCCCTATTTGTCACCATGCACAAAAATCAAGTCCAAGTGGATTAAAGACCTCAACCTAAAACCAGAGACATTAACCCAATTAGAGGAAAAAGTGGGGAAGAGTCTGGAACACATAGGTACAGGAGACAACTTCCTGAATAGAACACCAACAGCCCAGGCCTTAGCGTCAACAATTAATAAATGGGACCTCATGAGGCTGAGAAGCTTCTGTAAGGCAGGTGACACTGTCAAGAGAACAAAGCGACAGCCTACAGACTGGGAAAAGATCTTCACCAACCCTTCATCCGACAAAGGTCTAATATCCAAAATATATAAAGAACTCAAGAAATTAAACACTACCAAACCAAATAACCCAATAGAGAAATGGGGCTCAGAACTAAACAGAGAATTCTCAATAGAGGAATATCAAATGGTGGAGAAACACTTAAAGAAATGCTCGACCTCCTTAGTCATCAGAGAAATGCAAATCAAAACGACACTGAGATTCCATCTTACACCCATCAGAATGGCTAAGATCAATAATTCAACTGACACCACATGCTGGCGAGGATGTGGAGAAAGAGGAACACTCCTTCATTGCTGGTGGGAATGCAAACTAGTACAACCACTTTGGAAATCTATCTGGCGCTTTCTCAGAAAAATGGGAATAGGGCTTCCTCAAGACCCAGCTATTCCACTCCTTGGAATATACCCAGAGGATGCACTACCACACAACAGGGACATATGCTCAACCATGTTCATAGCTGCCTTATTCATAATAGCCAGAACCTGGAAACAACCTATGTGTCCATCAGTAGAAGAATGGATAAAGAAACTGTGGTATATTTACACTATGGAATACTACTCAGCTATTAAAAACAAGGAATTCCCGAAATTTGTGGACAAATGGATTGAACTAGAAATTATCATAATGAGTGAGTTCACCCAGAAGCAAAAAGAGTCAAATGGTATATACTCACTTATATCGAGACACTAGGCCAAGGGGTATGCCCCCATGATAAACTTTACCTACCAAGAAAGTGGGTCAGAGGGGAGAAAATCCTATTGAGACTTTAGGGGTGAGAAGCCTGGAAGAATGAGGAAATAGAGGGATCCAGTGGGTCCTGGAAAAATACAGGCGGGTCTGGGCCCTCTAGTCCTCCTCAAACTATGGCACCAGCCAAGGAAAATTTAGCAGTAAACTTCGAACCCCTAACCAGTCTATCCGATGGACAGGACATTCTCCACCGTTAAGTGGAGAAGGGGATCTGACTTTCACACAAACTCTGGTGCCCCATATCGGACCATGTCCCTTGGATGGGGAGGCCTGGTGGCACTCAGAGGAAGGATATAAGTCACCAAGAAGAGACTTGATACCCTAGGAGCATATACAGGGGGAGGAGGTCCCCCTCAGTCACAGTCATAGGGGGAGGGAGTAGAAGGGGAAAGGGGAGGGAGGAATGAAAGGGAGGATACAAGGGATGGGCTAACAATTGAGATGTAATATGAATAAATTAATAAATAAATTAATTAATTAAAAAAATAAAAATAAAAAAAAAAAATAAAATGAGACCTACTGTAAAAAAAAAAAAAAAAAAAAAAGTTAAAAAATATTGATTCTGTCTGCAGCTAGGAGCTGAACGCATTTCGCTTTCTCACTGCTGTTAAACAAGAGGGGCAATGACATCAAATATTGACCGGTATCAACAGCCAACTGCTCAGTGCTGGGTGGGGATGCACTCTCCGCAGCAGCCAGGCGCCTGCTGTTTCACAGACCCATCTTGAAATTGTTTTGACTTTGAAAAAAAGAACAGTTCATAATCCTCTAGCTTAAACCTTTCACCTGAGCTCTGTTTTCAGAACCTTTAAACAAACAGTTGGCAGGGAGTGGAGGTCTGGTGGTAGAGTACCTTGCATAGCACGCAGGCCTCCTCAGCATCCCTAGCACTGCATAAGCCTGGCAGGGTGGTGCATGCCTGCCTCCCTAGCACTGGGGAAGTGGAGATGGGAGAAGCATAGGTTCGAGCTCATCCCAGGCTACCTCTGAGTTTCTGGCCCTTTGGGATGCATCTTGCCTCAAAAGCATCAACAGTAAAAGAAGTTAACCAAAACTAAGCAGACAAGTGCCTAGCATCACCAACTAGCAAACGGTGGGTGGCCGCCTCTGGCAGGATATAGACCTAATTGTGCATCTAAACTTAGGGAAGTTCTTGCCTTTTCCAAAATAAAAATCTCAAGTTAGACTCAGTCTCACCCATCTGGGCCTCACCAAAGTTCTACAGTGTGTCTATTTATAAAGCAAAAAATGGCCACTTCCTGTTCATCAATAGTAGATGCAGGACAAGCTCTACATTGATTAAATGTCTAAATACAGTATGACATATATGTCTGCGTTTTCCAATACTAGCCCTGGCTGCCTGTTTCCTGCCTAAGTATTGTATTTAGAACATGATTTTTAGGCATGGGAACGCCTATCCTTGAGAGTGTTTGGGCACATTAGACACATCAGCACTCTGCACACTGGGGTTCTGATGTGGACTGTGCCTTGGTGGATCCAGTGGGTTTCCTGTGTTGAAACTGTTCTAGGAAAGGTGAGCTCTGCATCCACACCAGCAACGTCATCATACCTGAGATTGTTTAGGACACAATAGTGGGCAGAATCCTACCCAAAAGCTTCCATGTATTGGGAAAACTGTCTACAATCCATTCAAGTAAGCATCTAACAATACTATCGGACAGTTTTAAAAAGCTTAAACAACAAATATTGTATTTCTAACAGGAGCCAAGTGTCACTGTTAGAGAATCTGTCATGTGACAGATTAGGTTCTTTTCGTTCTCAGACTGAATGCTTAAAGATGCACACTTAAGGTGGCATGGTGGTGCCTCTGTAGAAGCACAGGAATATTCGCTGAGTGTCCATGTGCACTGGGTTCCCCATACTACATCTATATTTGATCTGCATTTAAATTAACACATACTTTTGAGTGCAGTGGACTTTCATGTATACGCGTATTTATACACAATGGGCAGGCATACATGTCCTTTACTTCCGTTACCCTAGCTATACTGACTGTCCACTCTCATCTCTCAGTAGATTACTCAGTATCACAGTGAGTTGAACGGTCATCCCTCCCTGACCATTATGTGTCCACCTGGAGCCTCAGAACACAACCTCACATTGAATAAAAGGTCGTTGCACAGGTAGTAAAGACAGTGAATGTCTTCATGGATGAATGACACTCAGCCCTGTGACAGTCTTAGAAAAGGGAACGGTCACCAGGATGCACAGGCAACATGAAGATGGCTGGTAGGTTGGATCACTTCTAGTGACTCCCTCCATCCAGTCTGCCTGAGCATGACAGAATATGCCATTGGTTGATGCTGAGGAAGGTTGGGGGAGCAGAACTTTCCATCACAAGTGGCCTCACCACACATCCATTTCTCTGCCTGCTCTGATGCTGAGATTCCTGAAGCTGGCTCTTTGTCCTTTGACCCACCTCATGGAATTTGCTTTCTTCAGCCATTTCCCACAAGCTGGCTGCTTCCTGGTTTGCCTCAACCCAACCATTTCCTTCAGGTCTTTGCTTTTGTGAGACTTGAGAGTGTGAGCCCAAGAGGAGGAGTTTTTCTTGACTTTTGCAACATTTGCCTGGGAAACCACAATACACACATCACAGTCGGAGCAGGACAGGGCTCAGGTGAACAGCTATGCCAGAGCACATGTGTGGGGGACCGAGAACTACCAAACAGACTCTCTTTCCCATAAGAAGGGTGGCAGTTTAATTTGGCTCAAGGTAGTGGCAACCAAACTCTAAAATGAAAAATCATGTGTTGGAGGAAAGAGAAAACAGAAGGAAAACATTTCAAACCAGTTTCATGTAATATTTCACTGCAATGTTCAAAGAGTAAAAATAGAAACACATGCCACATTCTCCTCCTCTTCCTCCTTCTCCTCTTAGGGACTTCCCCGCACAGCCTCTGGGCGGGGGGGGGGGGGGGAGGACAATACACTTGGTTTTTTGTTTGTTTGTTTGTTTTTGTTTTTCCCCCTAGAACAGGCTTATGAATGTGGCACATATAACTTTATGTAATAGTTACTGGTACACCCTTTTTATCCTGTAAGACTGAGTTTTCATAAATACTATTCTACAGTCTGTTCTTTTACATAAAAATATACCTTGCATCCTTCCTCATTTCCATATATCCTCCATAAGTACCCAACCAAAGGACAGAGTTACTTCCCCTAAACTGTTCTTTGGAAAAGAAAGATAATTGTCTTTGGGTCATTTCAAAGTTACCTAGAATACTGGAAACTTTCTTCATTGCTTATTTTTGAACAAACTTCGCTATCTGGGAAAGACACATTAGTCTGGAAAGAAGTCTCAATCAACAAAGTCTTTCCTACTGTTCTTAGTGTCCTTGATGACTTTCATTAAAAAGGGGAAAATTGATCAGAAATTAGCCTTTACTCCTGAGAGTAAGTAGAAAGTTCTAAGCCTATAATTACATAAATAAGCCTTTCAAAGATCACTTAGTGTGCCACAGAATTAGTAGCTCTGCTGTGAAATTCCACATTCATGACTCAAGAATGATTGACAATCAAATGATTTCCCTATATGTGAATGGGCCTGTGCTGGCCAGATTTAACTGTCAATTTGACACACTTAGAATCACCTGAGAAGAAAGCGTGACTAAGGATTGCTTTGAACAAGGTCCTGTGGGCATAACTGTGGGGGATTGTCTTGATTGTCAGCTGATGAAGGGACAGACAGTCCACTGTGGGCAGCACTGTTACCTAAGCAGCAACTCCTGAACTATGAAAGAAAGAAAAAGCAAGCAAGCCTGCCCCATTCCTCGTCTCTGCTCTTGACTGTTTACATCAAGGCCTTGACTTCTCCTTGAGGGACTGTAACCCTGCACTGTAAGCCAAGTAAACCCTTTCTTACCTTTTGTTGCTTCCTTGTGAAAATATTTGATTCAGCAACAGAATGAAACTAGAGCAGGGTCCTTGCAATTCAGGGTAAAATTCTAGTGAAAACATTCTAAGTCAGCCTATAAATCCTATGGCTCAAGTAACAGACAAAATGCCAAAGGACCCTGACTACTGTTAGAGTCTCCAGAAAGCAGCTCCAGTGTATGACAGACTCACAGTAGGGCTTCCCCAACTGTCTAAGGAATACTGATTCAAGACATGCCAAATATAGACTTTTTTTTTTAGATCTATCAATCTATTTTTTTCTAAGATAACATAATTACATAATTTTCCCTTCCTTTCCTCCCTTCAAGTCTTCTCCTATACCCCACCATTCAAATTCATGATCTCTTTTTCATTAATTGTTATTGTATGCATGTGTAGACATAAACATTCATAAATTTAGCCTGCTTAGTTTGTATGATGTTATGCATACATATGTTTTCAGGGATGACTATTTGGTCTTGCATAACCAATCGGTGTGCTCTTCCCTGGTGAAGGCTATTTCTCTGGCTCTCTTAGTGTTCCTAAGTTGCCTGTAGTGCTTTTTTGTAGAGTTGACTTAAATGTGTATTTATCACTCAGTTGGATAGAGCTGTTCATAATGAGGCCACACTGGAGAATATAATATATGCCACATTGTGCTAGGAGCAGCTTGCAAACTCTACTCTACATCTCCTCTGAGGACCTACTTTATTTTGTTCCTTGACCCCACTAAAGGTGACCAGTCACAGACGGACCTTCTATCCACTCTTCCACTGTGTCCCCCCCTCTCTGCAGTAGACATCCTCTCAGAACCGGAAACGTCTCATCTCCTCCTGACATTTCCTTGCATCTTGTGTTGTAAGGTAGAAGCCATGGGGGGATTGCATCCCAACTTTATGCCACAGCACATCTGCAGCCTCTTTACAGGCATTATACAGGCCCATGGCAACTGAAGGACAATGGTGCTGCGGTTTCAGCCTCATATTGACTGAGGAGTTTAACCTTTTCTCCCTCAGAAAAGAGGGGACTACTGTACTGCCTTTCCTCCAGCTCTTTCTAACCTCCACTGCCCTGCATCCCTTGCCACACCTGCTTTCCTTTGAGTTTGTGAAATAACAGGCTTGGAGGGTTCCCCAACACCAGCAGCTCCCCACACACAGGCAGCCTGCAGTTGGGCGTCAATCTTGGCCAAGAGCACAGAACCCCTTTATTTGAATTCCCTCCTTATTCCCAACCATTCCAGAGAGGACTCCTCAGATATTTCCCAAATTAGGCTTATTACCACTCAAGGCCAGGGCTCCTGAACAAGGCCAACCATCTGGCATCCTTGGCAATGATCCAAATTGTATATTTTAAAAAATCAATCACATCTCCAAATAAATGAGAAATAAAATAATGAATTCTAAATTCACTCATCACTTTATGCCTATGGAGAAGTGTTAGCCAACAGAGTGGACCTAGCACAGGGAAGGCTGGCACCTGCAGCCACAGATCAGCCAGCCTTAGACGGCAGCGACTTCCGGGTGCAGACATATGGAGGAGTCATTTGTTTCTCATTTACTCAACAGATAAGAATATGGAAACAGTCTCAGCCCATTTGTTTGATGGGCCTCTAAGCCAGTGATAAACAAATCAATACAATTAGTTTGGCTCCTCATCATTAAGAAGGTCACTGCTGGGACCCAACTTAATGAGACCTTTCCCTCCACAGGAAATGTGGCTTCTTCTTGCGGTGGCTTTCTGTCCCAAAGTGGTAATGGGTGGGTGGGAGGCACCGAGACAGTGCCTATAAACTCAATGAAAGCCCAGTGCATGTGTGAGTCACAACAGGGAGTTGTCCTGAATGACCTCCCTGCTCCTGTCACAAGGACTTGGGAAATCCTTTCAGTAAACCTGCATTCTGTATAGAGCTCAGAAATACAATAACCCCAACAGACTAGAACAGTTACTAAAAATTAAAATGGTGTCCAATCCAGCACTAAAACATGACTAGAAGCTACAATGCCTAGAGAGACAAACCTGCGACACCAACAGAACCACCTTCCTTAGCCTCCCAGCCAAACCTCTGTTATATCATCGCTAACAAGCAACTAAGTCTCTGTAAATGAGACCTGGGGACTTAACATAGCCCATAAGGAAATCCCAGAAGCCATATCCTATTGAGCATCTAGAAGATTCATTTCTCACATTCTGCTGGGAACAACCTCTGCCAAATTCAAATAACCCTTGCCTGTGTCTTAGATGGATTATATTGTACCATTTTGTACTATGCATTATTTGGGCCATTTCCATCTTTCCACTTGTTGCACTTTAGATTTCAGCCACAAACCAGATCTAAAGGACTAGCTGTCTAATTAGACTCACTGCCATTTTAATTTGGGAAGTGATCTTAAATGGTAAAGAATAAGAGGTTATAAAATGGAGAAGAGGAGGAGGAACCACCACCGTCACCATCACCATGATAACCATCACCACCACCACCACCACCACCATCACCATTCACCATCATAATCATTATCACCACCAACACTGTCACCATCAACATCATAATCACCACCAACACTGCCACCATCAACATCATAATCACCACCAACACTGTCACCATCAACATCATAATCATCACCACCACCACCAGCATCACCACCAGCATCATTGGGTGAGTAATTTTCAGGATACTGAAAGGGATAATTTATTTGCCCAGGTTGCCAAGCTTGATGATGAAGAAAATGGAACATGTAGTTGAATGGTTTCTTCTGCCATCAGTCTGTATATCTGAAGTTCTTCATTGTCTTAGCTAGAGTTATTATTGCTGTGATGAAACACTATGACCAAAGCAACTTGGAGAGGAAAGGGTTTATTTGGCTTGCTGTAGAATAATTTTAATCCATCAACATGGCTGCCCTGGCAAGGGATCATATCCTTCTAGGTCTGTGTGATCCAGCTGGAATGCAGACATGCCCTTAGTACACAGCTTAATCCCAAACAATGACTCTAATTGAGGGGCAGACAAAGTGACAAATCAGAGAAAGATTTGACAGAATGAGTCAGATGCAGAATATGCTCAACTCTCAGGAGGACACACAGTGCAGTAGTGAGAAGAGCCCAGAAGAGTCTGTGCAGTCAGTACAGTACAGTTTGGTGTGGTTTTTGGTTGAGTTCCATGCAGGCAGTTCACTGCAGTTCAGTTAACAGTTTTCTCAAGCAGATCTATTCAGTGAGAAGCCATTTCGAATCAGTCAGTTTGGAGAGTTCTTTTGTGGCAGAACAGCTGAGTTGAACTAGCCAGCCAGGGTTCAGAAACAAATAGAAAGGGTGAATTTATTCAGCAGCAAGTCTCAGAGGCTGAAAACACTCCAGGCCTGGGTTAGCAGATGGAGCCAGAAGCTAAAGCTGTCGAGGTCTAGGCTTGTAGATTAGGTTGTATGGTGGCTAGAAGCTTTCAGGCCTAGGTTTAAGAATAGGAAGATGGAAATGCTCTGGGCTCAGCCCAACCCAGGCATTAGTAAAGCTTGGGTACAGCTCTTACCTCATTTCCCCAACTGAGGAAGTAAAAACGTTTACAGCTCACACTTCCAAATCCCTGTTTATCACTGAAAGAAGTTAGGGCAGGAACTCAAACAGGGCAGAAGCCTGGAGGCGGGAGATGCCACAGAGACCACAGAGGAGTGCTGTTTACTAGGTTGTTTACAGAGACCACAGAGGAGTGCTGTTTACTAGGTTGTTCTCTGTAACTCGCTCAGCCTGCTTACTTATAGAACCCAGAGCCACCAACCCAGGGGTGGTGTCACCCTCCCCTTCAGTCACTAATTAAGGAAATGCCCTTCGGGCTTGCCTACAGCCTGATCTTAGGGAGACATTTTCTTAACTGAGTCCTCCTCCTCTCAGATGACTTCAGCTTGTGTCAAGTTGACATAGAACTATCCAGTACAAGTGACTAATGATGATTCCTCAAATAACAAACACTGTGGATGTTTAACTTATGGCTTCATCTTGTAATCCCTTCCCACCACAGTCCCTAAAGATCATCAATGAAGAAGTGAAATGATCTGTCCAAGAACAATCAACTTCCTGTTATCTATAAAACATGCAAACTGGAATGCATTCTAAGCCACCTTCCTTCTCAAAGTTCTTGGAGATGCTCAGTGGCTCGAGAGTGTATGCTTAAACCACCCAGAAGGGCCTGGATTATGTCTTTATCAGACTGTGCTGACAGTAAGAAGTAACTCATACTTATTAACAAGGTGGTTCTATTAGTTAAATCTCTGTCAAAAGCCATCTTACAGATATCTGGTCCAAAGTTCAAGGTTACAATCCAACATGACAAGAAAGTCACAACAGCGGGAGCTTGAGGCTGTGGTATCCACAGTCAGGAAGCAGAGGGCCCTGAGGGTGCATGGCTCACTCGAGGGTCCTAGACAGGCACGTGGGAGGAGCATCCCCAGGTGACTTTAGGTCTTGATGAGTTGGCAGCTAAGGTTCAGCATCACAGAGGTGGCCCTACATCATTTGACATCGCTCACCTTAATTAATCATAACAGTTTTCACATTCACAAGAATGCAAAGGCAATCTCAGTGTGTCTCCAACCTACCAAACCCTGAATGCTTGCCTGTTTCCTGTGCTGCAGCACCGTGGTGATGACATCAACTGCTCCCAGGTGGAAAAGCACACTGCCTTAAAATAGGTAGACCTGGCAGAACCTCAGGGATGAGTCTGCTAGATGCTCAGAGTGATACAGGTATCAGGAGGTGCAGGATGTGGCCAAGACACCATTCAGCCCTCAAAACAGATAGGAAACATAGAAAAGGTGGCTTGGAAAAGGGATAGATACTCTCTCCCCCTATTCCCCTCACCACCTGTGGGAAACAAGATCTTGTCCTGAGGTCATGAGAGCAGGAGAAGTGGCCCTGGCCCTCACATGGACAACACAGTAGACCTGACTCTGATGGTGAGGTTGCAGGTGAGCAGGCCCCAAAGGGATGTGTGTGGAAGAGCAGGCCCTGCCTCTTGTCTGCTGCTGTGGACTAGGGAGCGACACCCTTCTCCCTTTGCATTTATGGCAGGTGTAAGAGCTGGCCCAGGTCATGAGAGTGGGAGTACTAGCCATGTCCCTCGATGGCTGCAACACTCAGGAGGATGTGCCCTGCCCCTCACCTGGGCAGCAAGGTACAACTGGCCCTAGTATAGAGTTTCTGGTGAGACAACGCAAGGACATGAGGATTGGAGAACTGGCCAGCTGACCAGCTCAGATACCTCTCAGGCCCAGATCCTGGGCTGTGAATTGGCCCATCCCAACCTCTACCCCATCAATGAACTGCTGGAGTGCATGCAGGGGTCTGTCCTCCAGACCCAAAACTACAGGATCTCCATGACACAGGACAACAGGGTCTCTGAGAAGAGTCCCAGTGAGGTTCCAGTATTGATAGAGCAGCAGAAGCCAGAGGCCTCGGACCAGAACGACGAGTCATTGCAATGAACACTTGCAAGCAAAGAAGTGTGGACAAAATGGTGTGTGGTGGGTCACACTGTGACGCACAACAGATTCCAAAATGAGTATTTTTTTTTTTTCTTTTGGGAGGGGAGGGGGTTGCAAGGGTGGAGGACAGACATGAGGAAAGGAAGAATGAGTGGGATGATATGAAATTCACAAGAAACCAATAAAAAGTTGAAGAAGTCAGAATAGACTAAATAAAAACATAGAAGCCACATTTAGTGTCTATACTGGATTTATTCTATATAGCTGAAAAATGTCAATCTACACACCACACTCAAAGCATAGAGAGAAGAGTTCTAGAAAGGCTCATTTAGAAAACAAGAAAGATTACAGAGCAACAGGACAATATTTAAGATGTGACTAACTCAAATCAAGAACTCTTCCTCTGAGACTGCGGTACAAAATCAAAAGACAAGAGGGGACACCAAGAAGGACCAAAGGAAACGGCTTTTTACACCAGGATCACAGGGCCACTCTGGCATCTTTGTCTGCGGGTCTTCCTCCAGAGATTATTTCCTCCCCCCCCTGTGGCCACTATCCTTGGCTTTTCTCAGTGTAGTGTGCCTATAGGTCATGTCTTTGGACTCTGCCAGCACACAGCAGCATCTGCCTCTTTAGCTACTTGAAAGCCTGCAGCTCAAGCAGTTTCGTGGCATATGCTCCTGCAGAGACAGCCTTCAGTTTGAAAGGTCAGTGGGAGCCACGAGTGAAGGGGAGACAGACCCAAAAGGACCCTCCATGGAGTGAGATGACATGCGAAGTACTTGTACTGAGACTTTACAAATGGCTCAACACCAACAAGACGACGCACCGATCCTACCCATGGCAGCAACCTAGCCCTCGAGACAGAGAAACTCTAGAAAAAAACCCCAACTGTCCCAACAACAGGGCACACAAAGATGACCTCTCTCCATTCAAGAAAGTTGGCTAGTTGGTAGAAAAACGGAAGAAACATGAACGGCATTGCGTTATGACAGTTTGGCAGGACCGCTTAGTCTTACACACTTAACCCTCACCGCCATTATCCAGTCTCTTATTTTCAGCAGATGTAGATTTTTGCTGGGAACTTTTCTGCAGGTTGTTTATATGTGTGCTGGGTTAGGCAAGCCCCCATCATAGCCTTCCTCCGTAGTCAAGTTAGGTTTGCATATTACTGTGGTTTGCATCAGAAATGCTCCCCCTCCCCCTGTGGCCCATGTGTTCAAGGTTTAAGCCCCAGCCCATGCATGGTTGCTTTGTGGGGCTTTGTGGAAGGTCTCAGGTCATTTGGAGTCATGTCTTCTAAAGGGACAGCAGGCTCTAGTCCTTTCCTCTTTGGGGCATTGGAAGTTTCACTACAACACCCATTCTTACCACAAGATTCCCTCCCAACAACCTATGGCTGCAACACACCGTCACCAGATCCCAGATGAAAACCTCTAAATCTGTGAGCCAGTATAAACAGTCCTCTTTATAATTCAAGCATTTTGAGTGTTTGGTAAACTGACATGAATCTGGCTGCCACACACAGCTACTTCCTTCTGTTTTTGCAGCATTATATCACAGGCAACGGTTTGGCATCTCAAGACACTAGATATGACATGGATAGAGTTTGTCATTGGTGATTAGCTGGTTAGATAATTGCAAATCAGTTTTCTTTTAGATGTGGGTAAGCCACGTTAAGTTTTATTATCACTTATTTATCATAATTTTCTGAATTGATGAACCTTTTTATTTTAATTATTTGTCTGCTCTTGTCTTTATGGTTTTTTAAATTTTATTTTCAATGTAAGCCTGATTTTTGTTTGTTTTGTTTTGTTTTGTTTTCAAAAAAGATTACTAATTCTAAACTGTAATTAAATGCATTTTACTGACTCTGTCACTTGTGAGTTTGGTTTATTCAATGTCTGGATTTCTCAGTCACTCTGTAGGCCCACAAAATCCTAATGGAGCTCTCTCTTCTTCATCCACTTACAGGCTCTCCTGTCCTGGGTGGGTAATGTGCTAGTTTAGAAGGGGAAGAAGAGGAAGGGTGAGAGTGAGAAGGAGAGGGACCCCAACTGTGAGCAGGTTACCTGCTTTTTCTGAACCTTAGCATCCTGAACAGAAACAGTAAGATGTGCTATAGCCAGCACAGTAGGATGTGCCATAGCCAGCACAGTAGGATGTGCCGTAGCCAGCACAGTAGGATGTGCCGTAGCCAGCACAGTAGGATGTGCTGTAGACAGCACAGGGTGGTTGTGCAACAGATTGTATAATACACGTAGGGTGTTAAATTGGAAGTTCTGGCTGAACACTCGGCTCATAGATACCAGATAGCAAAGCAATCTATGAGACGGGCCAGACTGAAGAGCTCAAAAAGGTGACAGCTAAACTAATTCCACAACTCATAAGAAATTCAGACACACTGAGGATAGAAATTGTTTGACAAAGAGAGGAATGTGAGGGAAACTTTCTTTGATATGAGTTACCCCAGAGTAGTCTGACCTTCTTGTTTCTAATACTGTTAAAGAGATGCCAACAGGAACAATTGGAAATTTGATGTCTGCTTCAAGCCTCTGGGTGGCTACACTGACCTACATGTCACTTCCGCTAGCAACAACAGCAGAAGTGTCTGTGGAGGGTTCCAGAGAGAAGATGTATGCTTCCCTTAGGTTGTGTGTTAACAGGGTATCATAGCTTCAGGTGCTAGGGAAGAGGGAACGCTGACTGAAAAGCTGCCTGCCTCACTCTGGTCTATGGCTATGTCTATGAGGCAGTTTTAATTGCTAATCTGTGAAGGAAGGTGCAGCCCACCATGGCTGGTGCCATCCCCAGGAGCAGCAGCCTGGGTTGTAAGAGAAAGCTGGCTGAATGGCCAGAGGAAGGAGGCCAGCAGCCAGCCTGCCTTCATTGCTCCTGCCTCTTGGCTTCCTTTAATGATGGATGGCATCCTGCAAGATGAAATAAACCTTCTCCTCCCCAACTTGCTTTTTAGACAGAGCGGTACCAAAAGAAAATTAGTGCTCAGGGGACCCAGAGCAAGGAGGTATTAGCGCTCCACCGCTCAATGAGGCCTTTGTGATGGAGACTGGACCTCAGAAACAAGCTCCTCTCACCCTGTGCTTATTCCTAGGGACTACAGAACAGGTATGGAAGGAGTGAGAAAGGGGATAGAGAGAAATTCATCACCTGCATCAAGACAAAGGTGCAGATGAGACGCTCCCAGCCTTAGACCCAGGAAAGTGAACCATGACAGACAGGCTTGAACTATTGCCTGGACCCAGAGTATTTGAGGCTGCCTGGCGGCAGAACTGGATGAGAATTTGCCTTTTCTCCTTACAACTCTTGCTCCAACTCCAAACTGCCTATAAACAGTATCTGGCAAGTATAAACACGAGCAAGCTCAGGAAAGAAATCAGTTGGAACACTCGTAGGTCCACTGAAAAGAGAAAGAGAAGCTGCAGTTGTGGGTGCAAGGTGGTGGTGATGGTGGTGGGGTGGTTGCTATACAGGGTTGTGCACTTAAGTGTTGAGCTTTGAGGCTACTTTGTTATTTTAAAGTGGCCTGAATACTCTTCGCTATCTAAAACGTATCAGAAAGCCATGGGAATACCCAAATTGAGTTTTACTCAGTAGAATTTTTTTTATTTCATTTTTATTTATTTCCAACATGTAGCCCAGTGTAGCCACTAACTCACTATGTAGCCCAGGCTGCTTTCTAACTCACTGTGGCCTCCAACTGGCAGCTCTCTCTTGCTTTGTTTTGCCAAGTGCTCAGATTACTGATATGTGCTTTCACATGGAGCAAAACTGAGTATGTTTAATTGGGGAGGGGACGAAATAGTTGTCACTCTATCTGCAAGTTGTGCTCAGCAGATCTGAGAAACACACACCCGTAGGCTGTGGAGGTTTGTGTGTGCAATGGGACACTACACAAGAGCATCCTAAATAACTGAAGTATCTACGAAGACCACGTAAGAGGAGACTTTCCAAGGCTGCCCACCACATGCAGATGTCAAGAAATGTGAAAATCCCGGACCTGGGGACTAACTTCTCCACTTTGAGACACAGATGATACAGAATGTGAGAAGAGGGTCAGGTGAAGAACTTTTTTTGAAGAGGCCACTGAAAGTCCAAGCCTGGGAAAGGGATCTTCAACGGGCCCACAAAAGACCCATGACTCAGCTTCCTGGTCAGAGGGCAGGGAGGACCAGTGTTCAGCTTATGTCTGACCGGCCAGCCAGGATTGCCCGTGGGACAGAAGTAGATGGTGTCAGAGTCAGAGCAACTGTGCTCACAGGTGAGTGTGTCAATGAGATCACACGTGTAAATGCACTCTACAGATTCTCACTGTGGCTGACTATGTGCCCTTCATCTCCCATGGGGTGAAAGAAGAACCAACGCAGCTACTTAGGACAGAAGAGATGCCAGCATCAGTATTATCCAAGAGTGGACTGGCCGCAGAAGCTCTAAAAAGCACGTGTCAGTTTCCTCAGCTAGTGCATCAACTGGAACCATATACCAGGTCAGAGAAATAACCAAGTCTAACTTAAAGTTGGCATTCCCTTGTCATGCTTCCTCCTCAAACAGTAGCTCCCTGATGAGAAAAGAGGTGGAGAGGCAGAGAAAGAGCAGAGGTCCTATGACTCCCATCAGATGTGGTGCCCTACTTCTGGGAGGGAAGAAGATGGAGCCTTATCTCAAGTTCAGGGCTTTGACTAGCTGAAAGTAAGGACAGTTTACTGAATTGAGTCTAAGTTTGTCACTTCAAGGCATCTAAAGCTACCACTTGTAAACCACTGAGCAGAACAGTTGTAGAAGAAGCGTATTAGAATTTTTACCCAGGAACAAGGCATGAATGAGCACGCCCACCAAAATATTTAAAAGGAGGTGGGAAATAAGTCAGCTTATAAAGGTCAGTGACAGTGATCATATACCCCAATACCTGGAAGGGTCACTGAGTGCATGGTAAAGATTTATTAGACAATTAGAGTACATTAGACACATACATGCACACACACTGGTGTATCTCCAACTCTGGAATAATCTATGACATATCGTTTCTAAATAGAATTATTTCCAAATAGTACACTGTTGTAAAATTACTAACAGCAATAGTATCCAATTACTGACAGTCTTCATAAGATGATCCCATAGCTCTCATCTACCAAACATTCATCAATAAATTTAAGTACAAAGTTGTTGACTAAACAACATCCATTTGCCAGGTCGCACTGGGCAGGGACGATATAGCAGAGCAGTGACAGCCTAGCCGACAGTTGCCTCTAGAGAAGCCAACGCTCTGACTGGGGGAGAAGGAAGGCGAACACAGTTCTACAAGTCAGGTTTGCCTATGCCTGCTGAATTCTGGACTTTGAATTCTGACCAAAATGGACAACAGCAAGCTCCTAGAAGTAACAGCGGCAGCAAAGGCTGGGAGAGGGAGGGACTGTTAAAAGGGCTTCTGGCTCCTGACAGATCTGGGCACAACTGGTTCAAAGGATGAGAAGAACCATGGGCGAGAGGCAGTGGCAAGGGCAGACTAGAGTGGTGGGGATGGGAGGCTGTAGGGCAGCAAGTCTCTAAGTTGTCTTAAATTGTCTTGATTTCCTCTGCACAGTCACGCCTTCCAGGTTTTGCTTGGCAGCTGGTCTTTACAAGTAGAGGGTGGATCTACTCTCACAAATTGTCACCTGCTCCTCTCAGCGCTTTGAGTTTTCTGTCCCTATAGAGGAACAAATAAGGTATCAGCCCTCTCTGGGTTTTTTAGTGGGAAACTCCAGCTAAGTTACTCAATGTCTGCTGACTTCAGTTTCCCCGTGGGCCAAAGGGCACCATGCCGCAAAGGCTCTGGGCAAGTTAAGTGAAGGGATGTGTGTGAAAAAGCTCACCCAGTGCCTTGCATGCAGGAAGCTCTGGAGAATGGTTACTCATTTGTCATTACAGCTCTCTTATCTTTCCATTCTGCTCTGCCACCCTGCAGATTGGGCACTGCATTCCACTCACTACAACTGCCACCGTGTTTAAAATATTTCTGCTTGGGGAGGTCGGTTCATTTTGGTAAATAGCATACCACCTTTCCTTTTCTCAAACAGTGTTATTGTCAGCATCTCGGAAGCCACATGGTGATTACAGCTCTGGGAGGCTGATGGCTCAGGGGTCCCAACCTTTCGGAAAACAGAAATCTCTTGGGCTGAAATGAGCTGCAATGTGAGGTTGTGTGTGAGCGAGTGTGATGGGTGTGGAAAATTTGATAAAATTCTCTTTGACAAATTTCCGAGTCACTGGAGCATGAAGCAAGGTGTTTATTCTCCTTCCCTGAAAGGAATTCTAGGTGCCTTTTTCGGTACGTGAATATCTCAATAAGCAGCCCAATTTTCAAATGTCAAACTTGCCACTGAACTCGGTTCTTGGGTAGGACAAACGCTTTTGATTTGTTTGAAGGAATTTGATTTGGAAATAGCAGGGTGATTAGTTGTTGAGACCCAGGCTTTGAAGTCACAGAGCACAGATTTCTTTTATAGGCCCTGGTGGAGCCCCAGACATTTGCATGTAAAATATTTCTAGAACTTTTGCATATGCTTAGATATTAAAATAAGCAAGCCTAATGCATTTGTAAGATCCCATCTGTCACACACACAATGCAGTTTAAAATGCCACCTGATGGAGAAATACTGTTCTGTTGTTTAACCTTAATCGCACTGGAGAGTGAGTGCCGAATACTGATGAAATACGATAATTGAAGTCCTAAATGCACGTTATGTTTAATTCTGCACATGGCACATTTGGGATACTGCTAAGTAATAGCTCTTACAAGATCTCCATTTGAAAGAAAAGTAAGAATTTGAAGCCAAACCAATGGAAGGCAAGAAATCTTAAAGTCTAAAAATAGAGTTCTAAAAGGACCTTGAAAGGTTCTAACGAACAACCAACCCCCAACTTGAGGTAGGTCTGGTGAGATGCTGGCTAGAAAGGCCCCAAACCCTTCATCTTATGAGCAATGAAGCCAGAGGCTGAGTTAGAGCTCATCAAAACCCGTCAGACTACGGCCTCCCCCAGCACGGTCACTCACCAGGGAACACAGACTGCCTTAATCCCTAACCACTAGGCCTATTTTCTTGATGCATGTAAAATAGAACACTATATATCTCTAAAAATGCTTAATGCTAGAAACTGACACTATGTCAGGATGTGATATTGGGAAATAATTAGACCTCGCTAGAGCTTATGGACTCTGCTGTGCACTGGGATAGAGGGTTTGGGGGGCCTGTGGCATGCTTCCTAGGTTAGAACTTCATTCTGTATTACAACAGGAATATCATAGAAAATGTGTAACAGCAATGAATACTAACAGGATAATAATTTAAAAGACAGAAATGTGCCTAGTCCATTTAATTACTCCATATATGGTATTTTGGTTGTGGCTGCTATTTTTGTAATAATTTTTGTGTTTGTTGGAAGATAAAAATAATGACTGCTTATTAGTATCATTTCTAGTAAGATTGTTTGTGTATGCATGTGATAGGCACATGTGTATGCATGTTCATACGTGTGTGCAGGAACATGCACATAATTGTGTACGCGCGTGTGATATCTCCCCTAACCACTCTATTTTACCTACTAAGTAAGGCAAGCTGTCTCATTTATCCCAGAGCTTACTGTTCTGCCTGGCAAACCATCCAGCTTGCCCAGGGCCTCTCCCAAGTCTGCCCCCATCAGGTGCTTGGGTTTTAGGTGAGCTGCTGTGCCTGTCCAGTATTTACAGAAGATCCAGGGATCTCAACTCGAGTCTCCATGCTTGCGCAGCCAACACTTTAACCACTGGCTGTCTCCCCAGCACCCTTCCAGCACGTATAGTAACCTACAGACCTACATAAAAATCCACAGCAATGGGAATTTGGAAGACGATTTAGGGGCAAAGGTGATGAGTGTCCTAAGGATTACAACGAATAAAGAAGATCACAGCCTGTGAGAACATCCTTTCCAGGGATGGAGTGGACAGCATGCCCAGACTGTTCAAATCTATGACGTCCCCACAGAGCCAATCCAACCTCACCTTCAAGTTCCATCTTCTCGTTTTATTTCACCTATCTCTGTTTACACGGAAGAGAAACTTAGGACCAGGGAAAGAAAAAGAGATACCCAAGACTCATATCCATATTCAAGATCCAATAGTAAGAAGTGCACATTGCTTTAGTCTTTCTGTTTAGAGATGGAGCAGGTAAGTCCTGCTTAATTTTGCTGGAGATTCCGATTTATCTGAGTGAAACAGATTCCAGATGATTATTGATATTGGGATCTTTATGCAAACCCATCCCAGTCAGTGAAAGAATACTAATCTCCACTATAATGAAAAGAAAATCCTCTAACTTCTGACTCTCTCACTTAATACAACTGATATTATCATTTGATACCAGTAAAGAAAAAAAAAATAAGCTCCACTATTTCCATTTGTTAATCTCACACAGTTAATAGCGGGTGTGAGAGCTCTCCCTTCCTCTGCTTCTATTATCTCGTGATTGACTTACAAACAGAATAAAGGTAGGAGTAAGGGCTGTACACACTCACACAGGGGGACTATAGGCCAAAGGGTCACCGAGCTCCCACTTAACTGCAGGGCTCTGGGAAGCTCAGGAAAGGAGGATGCTGAGATTTTTGTCAGTCTCTAAATTTTAATGATGCCCTACTGCTAACTTCCTGAAGTAATTTATCCAGGTGCTTCTCCCTTAGCTGGTTATGATGGCACAGACTCCTATGCTAGCATTCAGGAACAGGCAAGAGGGCGGCGAGCTGGAGGCTGTATAGCGAGGCTCCATATGAAAAGAAAGAAAAGAGGCTGGAGATGTGGCTCAGCCCAGGAGTATGTACTTCTCTTGAAGAGGACCAGAGTTTAGGTCTTAACCATGCTAGGAGATTCCCTAGCTGACACCATTGTGAGGGTACTGACAGCATTGTGAGGGTAATGACATCATTGTGAGGGTATTGACACCATTGTGAGGGTGCTGACATCATTGTGAGGGTGCTGACACC
>OU015753.1:103992144-104011574 GCA_907169655.1 Acomys percivali
CCCCTCCCCTCTCTCTCTCTCTCTCTCTCTCTCTCTCTCTCTCTCTCTCTCTCACTGTGTGTGTGTGTGTGTGTGTGTGTGTGTGTGTGTCTGTCTGTGTGTCTGTCTGTCTGTCTCTGTGTCTCTGTCTTGCTCTCGGTCTCGCTGTCATTCTCTCTCCAAAGCAGGAGCTGGCAACCCATTTCTCAGGAAGGACTGAATCTCTCTTGCTCTGCTACAAGTCTCTTCCCTGCAGGATCTTTACCAGGGAACAGGTAATTAACAGGGAGGCTCTGGCCTAGTCAGGATCATGATCAATGTCACCCACAGTGGCAAATGGCCATTCAGCTCTTCACATATCAAGTGGACAAAGACTGGAGGACCCAGAGGTTCTGGCTTTAAGTCTCTCCACGTTGACCAACAGGTGCTCCCTGAGAACACAGAAGCATAAATGTGCCTCTTGAAACTGTTGCAACTTTGTGTGGTAGAAAGTCAGATCAGCTGCATCACCAGTGCTGCGTGGTGCCCGAGGGAGAAGTTAAAGTCTGCTCAGTGACATCTCATTGGCCAAAAAGATGTCCTGGGAAGATGTGGGGAGGAGGAATGAAACCACAGGGCCATGTTCCAAGCCTGGTCGCGGCAGGAGATGGAGAGACAAGAAGAAATGTATGGGTAGTCTCTGAGGCAAATGAAGGCAAATGCATGGACGGGATGCCTAAAGGAGATTGTCGTTTTCAGGGGAGAGACAGACCCAGAGTGGGGTTCCATGTGCACCTCATCCTCCTCTCTATCCCCTGCTAGTGTGTGATCGGGTTTGAAGAGCCCCTACTGAACCCCGCAGCAAAGCTAAGCTCTGTACCACTGTACATGGGGAGGGTGGTGGGAGGTGTCTGGACCACAGGACGAAATCCTTGTTCTCACTCACACAGGCTGGCTTGCTCCCTGAGCGCTGCGGTTATAAAGCAAGGCTGTGGGTGTGGCTGGGCACATGGGTTGGTTGGTAAAGGGCTTGTGTTGTGAAGGTGAAGGTTTGACTTCTCACCTCAGAACCTACATTAAAAAGAAATAAATAAAAGGCAGCTGGGAGTGGCCACATGCACTCACAAGGGAGACATTCCTGGGGCTCGCTGGCTTGCTGACCTGCTAATTTGGCTGTTTGGCCATATGGTCTGTTGAGAGACCTTGTTCCAAATAATAAGGTGAATGGCTTCTGAGGAACTATGCTGGAAGCTGATCTCTGTTCTCTACCCACATGTAGACATACGTACAGGTCTCCTGCACACATGTGCATCCCTACCTATAAACACACGCACACACGTGCATATGCACATGCACACATAAGTGCATGCACATGCACACACACATGCATATGCACACACACATGCACACGCAAACACACATAAATGCACACACATGCACACGCATACACATAGATGCATATACACACACATGCATGCACATGCACACACACACACAGTATCAACTGATGAACTAGAGGCAAGGTTGCCTGTGTGTCTTTCTTCTTCTGCAGGTATTCCCTTGACCTTCAGTCCTGCATAAACCGAAGCCCCTGAGACCCTGACTCACAGCTGAGCAGCTGCTGATGCCTGTGTTCCAACAGAAACCCTCTTGCTCTATAACCGCTTGTATCTCAGGTGGTCTGTGACAGTAACAGCAAATGAACCAAGCTGACTCTGCCAGCTAAACTCAACCGCAAACCAAACAAAAGACAGCCCTTGGCAGTTCATGTAGTCAGCCGATCAGGGAGCAAGGACAATAGAAAGGCCCAGATAAGGCCTAGGAAGGAAAAATAAAAAACCTTCATCCTACTTGTGGGCCTAGGCACAGTGATGTCTACCCTTGAGATGAGAAAGGCTCTGGGTCACAATATACCTTTGAGCTGAGAATTAACCTTGTTCACTTCTGTAGGCCAGTGCCCAGCAACTCCCTAGCTCAAAGAGAACTAATGCCTGGCGCAGGAGAGGAGGCTTGGCTTCCTGTTCACTTTGGTATTAGATTCCCAAGAAGAGCATTTTCAATTTGCTGCTCAGCTGATCAAACGCTTGTCCTCTCAGAGTCATGGAGAAATATGAAAACAGACAAAGTGACAAAAGTTTGGCATGTGAAGCCAAAACCGCCTTATCTCCAATGAGCTGTGCAAGGCCGCTGTGCACATGAATGCGCTCCCCAGCAAGGGCTGACTTCTGTACTGCAGGCTGATGTTTAAAACTTCCCTTAATACTATTGGTTGGCATAAATGGAGCCCTCACAGTTTACTTAACACACCAGGGCTGGGCTGTGTGTTAACATTTAAACGGACAAATTGGAAGAAGAATATGAAATGACACTGTTGTGCAAATTTCAGCTAAGCTCCCATTAAAATTTTTAGAAATCTGTTTTCCCCCTCATATTAATTTCTCTGAAGTATTTATATTTTAAAATAATTGCACTGGAGTTAAATGTATAAACACTGGTGGTGATTTTCACAACAGCTTTGACTTTAAGCAGGGCAAGGGATGTTTGAACCCAAGTCACAGATTGTGATGTCACTTAAACAGTGTGTGTCCAAAAGCTAGTGTATTTTGCATAGCTATCTCGCATGCATAGAGATATGGTCAGGGTCATGTGCTGCATGCTAAGCATGGCTTCTGCTTATGGGCTGCACCACAGCTTCTCATGTGAACTGTCTGCTTAGCGTGCACAGTGGTCAAACACTTTTAATGCACATCCTTACGTGAACATGTCAGTGTGCCACTGAGGCCGTGAGATGGCTCAGTTGGACACGCCTTAATGGGTGGTACTCAATCAGAAATACACAGATCTCTATTTAATTATCATCTGAAACAAATGCTGTGTCTTTCTGTGTGCCTGCTGACAGGCTGCGTTCTCTTCTGCTTTTCCTTTTAAGGGAAAAAAAATACTGCCATTGCCACACACGAAATGAGTTTCAAGACTCACTAGTGGGTAGCTTCTGATAGCTTCATGAGACAAAGCTTCTACTTAGCTCACGCGGGAGAGCCAACTGCATGTCGGAAATGCAAGGTAGTCTACAGGACAGTGGGAACCGGATGGCAAGGGGACAAGCGGTGCGGTTATTTCTCTTAGGCTGGATCCCTTCACAGTAAGAGCTGGGAGAGAAGAAAGCGGGCACGCTGTCATTTTCTCATGCCCACATTGGCATTCTTTCTCCTTCCCTGCTCCACATAAAAGCTGTGGGGCGGGGGAGGGGGGAGAGCTATGCAGGTACTACTGTATCAAAGGAGCAACTGCAGCAGGGTATCATGGGGGTGCTGAGGCAAAATTTGGGGGAGGGTGCTGGGACTCCCCAGATGCAGCTTTGTACCTACTCCAGTGGACAGCAAGCACTGTCTCACAAAATAACACCCAAAGTTATGAGTCTCTTTGAGGCTGGCCATGCCACACATGCCCTGTCAATGTCCCTGTAAAGATGGAAACCCCAGCTTGTTGCCTTGAGAGAAGAAAGCCATGCTCACAGCCCAGCATGAGGTACTGCTGTCCTGAACCATCTTCTCTGAAGTTTTAATATAGGGCTTTGGAAATGCTTAATTGTGTTCTTAAATATTGCAATGCTTTTGAGGCTTGAGGGCATAATTAATTAGAGCTGAAATACAGTAGAGAAAGGAGGACTGAAAAATGCCCAAGTCGGCCAAGGGCAACCACTCAGGGGAAAACTACTTCAATCTAAAACACATCTTATTGAAGTCGGACCAAGACACAAAGGATAACTGATGGCCCATCACCATGTGTTTTGAACAGTCGGAGGACTTGGCAGAGGTTATGAACAGCTCTAACATGTTGAATACCATAAAGAACTATTTTCTGTGGAGGAGACTAAAGCAGAGTTAGATTAAAGAAGATGACAACCGATCTTGACTCCAAGAATTTCTGCCTCCGGTTCTCCCAAGTTGGATATTTTTCATACTGTGGACTTTCATTAATAAAACAAGACATCCAAAACTATAACAAATATTACCCCTGCCCACCTCTCCTAAACTCTACAGAAGCCTAACCCAGCCACTGCAAGTCCGGTACCGGTTCCCTCTTGCATACTTACTCAAAATGCTTAAACAAATGCAGACATCCCAAGCCCCACACCTAGCCGTTGGAAAATGAAAGATTCATCCCCATTATCAACTAAATGTTACCACTGAGAATGATTTTGGAAGGGAATATGGAGGAGAAAAGCAAAGGCTCTTTAAAAGACACCCATTTCTATGCATTAAATCAAATAAATGATAGATAACAGGCTGCCAGTTTGCCTTATAATCGCCTTACTGCTTAAAGCAATTGCCAATGCAAATGGAGAATAATGAAGTCAGGGCCGGTTGGCGATGGTCTTTGATGGCACCGCTGACTTCTAGAACCCACAGCGAAGAGGCTTCTCAGATGCAGTAACGAGGCTCAGCTCTGCGCTGTCTCATTTATTTGCTGGGCTCAAAGGCTGCCTTGTCTCCTGACAGGTGAAGCCTGGGGACTGATGATCAAAGGAAAAGAGATGAGGAAGGACCTCTCTCCTCTCTCTCCCTCTCCCCCCCCCCTCTCTCTCTCCTCTCTCTCCCTCCCTCCCTCCCTCTCCCTCCCTCTCCCTCTCTCCCTCTCTCTCTCTCTCTGTCTCTGTCTCTCCCTCTCTCTCTCAGTCTCTCTGTCTCTCCCCCTCTCTCTGTCTCTCCCTCTCTGTCTCTCTCTCTGTCTCTCTGTCTCTCCCCCCTCTCTCTGTCTCTCCCTCTCTGTCTCTCTGTCTCTGTCTCTGTCTCTGTCTCTGTCTCTGTCTCTCTCTCTCTCTCTCTCTCTCTCTCTGTGTGTGTGTGTGTGTGTGTGTGTGTGTGTGTGTGTGTGTGTGTGAAAACCCAGCAAAGACCTAGCAGAGATTGCCCATGAGACTCTCCTGGTCGTGCAATTTCTAACAAAGCATCCACCAGTAACTTCTCCCCCCCCCCCCCCCGACCCACCGAAGTTTTATGTTTAAAATACTCTGGCACAGTTAACCAAGTCTTTAACAGGCAAATGATCTGACACCTCTGCCATAGAAGACCTGTAACTGGTAAATAATCATATGAAAGGAAAGACAAAACCCACAACCATCCACAGCCACTGGTAATTAAGGGAAGGGGAATGACCACCATGAGACACTGTGTAGGGTAGCTGTTAAACAACAGCAAAACCGAAAACACCACATGGTGCAGGGATGTGGGAAAGTGCACCTCCCTAGCTGGCTAGGAGGACTCTAAAATGATTTAATCACAGCGGAAAACAGACTGGTACTGTCTCAGTCAATTGCGTATAGAGTTAGCAGAGGGCCCAGTGATTCTGCTCAGGAACATACAGCCAAATGAAGACAGTTGTTCCAGTATGGGGTTGTGGAGCGGTACTTACAGCAGTACCAGTCACCACAGCCAGAAACAAGGAACTACTCAGACATCATGCAACCAGTGCACAAAAGACTGCGGTATATCCCTATCACGGAGTACTACGCAGCTGTGAAAAGGAACGAAGTCGGGATATGTGCACAATATGCCTCAGCTTTGTACACAGCGTGTTGTGAGAAGCGAGAACCATAAGGCCATACACTGTTTAAGTTCACCTGTATGAACTTACTCATATAAACTTATTCGTATAAACTGTATTCATAACAGGCAAACACGTAGAGACAGAAAGCTGGCTACGGAGGGCCCTTAAATGAATAGAAGATGGGGAGTTGTCATGTAACGACATGGAACATAGTCTTTGGCGTGATAAAAGTATTCAGATAAAATCACATGGTGGGAAAGATTACTTAACATCGTAAATGTACTAAATATCATGGAATGATACAATTTAAGTAGCAAACTGTGTTTCCTTTACATTTAAGCACACACAGGTACACACACACATGTACACACACATGCACACACAGCTACACACACACACATAATGGCAGCATTCCATCCCACAAAGATCTGAGGTAAACACATAGGTGTAGCATGCTTGAAAGTGCTCTAGAGACTTCTTTCAAACCTGTTTGCTAAGCATGAACATGAAAATGAAGGAAGGAGGAATGAGGAAATCACCTTTTTCCACAGAGCTGCCAGCAGTGGACTGGTGTCCTGGTGGTCACCTGGAGCCATCTTCCTTATGGATTACCACAGAAGGCGAGCAGACATTGGTGTGCCTGCCATAGTTGCCAGATCTGAGGTTTGAATGGCAACACCACCATTTTCTGCCAATTCTGATTATGCACAACAGAGCAAGAACTGCCTGCCTACACTGAGCACGTCCTCTCAGCAGTCAAAATCACCTGTGTTCTCTCCCCAGATTTCTCTGTATTCTAAGCCTGGATGCCTTACTGTCCAAGGACACTTAATTTGCAAGACTGTCCTGGCACTTAGCTTAAAAGCAGGAACCAACCCTCCCAGAAGTAGGCTTTGGGGGGTTATGTAAGCAGCGTACACAAACCCACATTTACAAACATGCTGGGAGGTCTAGAAGTTTCCAGAAAAAAATAGAGTACATTATCTTGAACTGTCATCCTTGTTCCATGATAAGAGATGTAAAAAATTATTATAACAGAGGAGTTATGGAGCAAGATGCAAGGTCATGTGATTATATCAAGCTTATAATACTTCCTCTGAGATTTTAGACTCCTCGGAGACAAGCTTACTCTCCTCAGCCTAGAGACTCAGTAATGGACACAGGTCGCACAGAGCTGGAGCGCATGTAGACCTGGAGGAAGGTAGCGCTGGGCACAGGGAGAGAAATGTCCCACCCAAAATCACAGAGGAAAGGCACAGCTGCACACAGCCTGCTTCGGTTTGTTTCAGAAGAGTTCAGGGACATTTCATGGCACACTTACAGGGCACCCATGCACATTGGGTCGTCACAGGTCATGACAGTGAGACTTGGGAAGGCTGGTGATTGCTCTTATGGTAAAGCAATAGCCAGACAAAAAAGGCTAAGCAAGATGCTGGGCAGAAAGAGGGGTGTGGCCTGAAGCTTTTCCTTGTAGAGGAGCCCTCCATGTGCACTCCTGACCAAGCGAAGGGGGTGGCAGGGCTGCCGAGGTCAGTGGAGATAAAGGAAACAGTGAGTACAACAGCAAGTGGAGGTGACAACCTGCAGCTGAGTCCCTCACATCGGCTATGAATTACCAAGGTCTATGGTGTCACAGCAAAGGTTAGTCCCCGACTAAGAGCCTGGGTGTTTTCTGAAGAGATGCAATGTCTCCCTGGAGTAAATTCTAGGTGTAGTAAATCAAGCGCTCTCTGAAAGAGCTGAGCTGGCAAAGCCCTCACCGAGGCACACGACTCAGTCAGCCTCTTAGTTTTATTGCTAGGAGTCAGAAGCAGAAGAAGCCCACATGTTGTGGAATGCTGTCAAAATAAAGATCCCAAATCAAAATACACAGAAAACAAGAAAACCATAGATTAGGAATATATGCGTAATGCATGTGCATCCCCACAGGATGGGGTGTGCTCCCGTGAGAGGGAAGCACATGATGTTACAGAAGGGCGCTGGGGAACCTTAGTAGCTAAGTAGGAGAGATATAATAACTCCAGGATATATGTATGTAAAGCACCCGGGAAATACAGTAGGAAGATAAGGAGAGGAAAGTACAGAAACTTAAAAGAGAAACCAGTATCTAAATGAAACCGCAGAGACTCTGCAGACATTCAAGGAAAGAAAAATGGAAAAGGGGAGTGTGCAGGAGGAAGTTATCACAGAAATAATTCAAGGAAAGTTCCACACCATTCACTGAAACCTAGTACAGCAAATTTAAAAGGTGCTCTTATGAAGATTGCATTTAAATATCATATCTCTAGGGGCATAAGTTTCTGAGCTTCCAAAGATGCTAATTAATTAATTAAAAATAAAAATCACATCAGGCAAAGTGATGAAGATGAAGATGCTGCCAAATCTTACTACTAGAAAACAATAAATTCTACTAAATCTTTGAGAAAATGGTTTTTAATTTATTATGAATGGTTCATTTATAGTAAACCATTGTCTTAAAAATAATTTAAACATCTTGCGACAGGATCTGATGTAGCTCAGGCCAACTTGAACTGACTATGTAGCCAAGGATATCCCCAAACTTCTGATCCTCTTGTCTGCACCTCTTGGAAGCTCAGAGGTGTGCACCACTAAGCTTAGTTTTTTATGTGGTACTTGAAAGTGAAACTGGCCCTTTGGGCATGAGAGGCAGTCTACCCATGGAGCCACATCCCAGCTCTTGTGGCCAATCATTCTTCTGAAGGTAAAGTACAGAGATTTTTTTTTCCAGACAAAATTTCAAAACACTTAACCTTCTTGTTTACTGGTTCTTTGAGCTTTTCTGTAAGATGCTGCCTGATAGAATGTGTAGAAACCAAGGTGGGGGCAGGAGAAGACAGGGAAACATGACTTAAATACCCCGAAACAATGAGCTGAAGAGAGTGTCAGGCTGAGAATGTCTGAGAACCTCAGGAGCCACAGCATCACACAGGACTGATGGGATGCTAGGAGAGGGTTCTAGAAAGTCTGTAGTGTTGGTGGACTGTCAAGAAAACTGCTCAAGTGTCCACAGGTGTGTGGGTTTACTCCGTTGATCTGTCTTTCTGTTCCTATGCTGGTACCATGCACTTTTTATTACTGTTGCTCTATAGTACAGCTCGAGATTAGGGGTGGAGATACCTCCAGAAGATCTTTTATTGTATAGAATTGCTTTAGCTATTCAGGGTTTTTGTTGTTTTTCCATATGAAATTGAGAATTGTTCTTTTAAGGTCTGTAAAGAACTGTGTTGGCATTTTGGTGAGAATTGCACTGAATCTGTAGGTTGCTTTTGGTACAATGACCATTTTACTATATTAAGCCTACTGATCCATGAGCATGGGAGATCTTTCCATCTTCTGATATCTTCTTTAATTTTGTTCTTCAGAGACATGGATTTTTTTTCATACAAATCTTTCACTTGCTTGGTAAGAGTTATTCCAAGATACTTTATGTTTTTGTATCTATCATAGAGGGTGTAGTTTCCTTAATTTCTTTCTCAGCAGGTCTGCCTTTTGTATAAAGGAGAGCTACTGCTTTTTTTTTTTAGTTGATTTTGTGTCCATCCACTTTGCTGCAGCTGTTTATCAGCTATAGGAGTTCCTTGGTACAATTTTGGGGGTCATTTGTGTATACTATCTTATCATCTGCAAATGGGGATATGTAGACTTCTTTCCTTCTGATTTGTATCCCTTTGATCCCCTTTGGTTGTCTCATTGCTTTAAGTAGGACTTCGTGTACTATATTAAAGCAACATGGAAAGTGTGGGCAGCCTTGTGTCCTTTATCTCAGTGGAATTGATTTAAGTTTCTCTCCATTTAATCTGATGTTGGCTGCAGGTTTGCTGCATATTGCCTTTACTACGTTTAGTTACATGCCTTGTATCCTTAATCCCTCCAAAACTTTTAGCATGAATGGGTGTTGGATTTTGTCAAATGCCTTTTCAGCATCTAAGGAGATATCACACTTGACTTTTGACAAGGAAGCCAAAATCATACAATGGAGAAAAGATAGCATCTTCAACAAATGGTGTTGGTCTAAATGGATGTCTACATGTAGAAATTGCAAATACACCCATATTTATCACCCTGCACAAACTAAAGTCTAAGTGAATTCAAGACCTCAATATAAAACTAGACATACTAAATCTGTTAGAAGAAAAAGTAGGGAAGAGCCTCAATATCATTAGCACAGGAGACAACTTCCTAAACCAACAGCTCAGGCTCTAAGTTCAGCAATCAGTAAATGGGACCTCATAAAACTGAAAAGCTTCTATAAGGCAAAGGACACTGTCAACAAAATGGCAGCCTACAGACTGGGACAAGATCTTCACGAACCCTACATTTGACAGAGGGCTAATATCCAAAATATATAAAGAACTCAAGAAATTAAGCACCATCAAACCAAACAACTCAATTAAAGAATGGGGCACATATCTAAACAGAGAATTCCCAACAGAGGAACATCGAATGGCTGAGAAACACTTAAAGAAATGCTCAACGTCCTTAGTCATCAGCGAAATGCAAATCAAAACAACTCTTGAGATTCTACCTTACATCCTTCAGAATGGCTAAGATTAAAAAGCTCAAGTGACAGCACATGCTGGCGAGGATGTGGAGAAAGGTGAACACTCTTCCATTGCTGGTGGGAGTACAAACTTTTACAACCACTTTGGAAATCAATCCAACACTTTCTCAGAAAACTGGGAATAGCTTTACCTCAAGACCCAGTTATACCACTCCTGGGCATACACTCCACCATACAACAAGGACATTTGTTCAACTATGTTCACGGCGGCTTTATTCACAATAGCCAGAATCAGAATCTGGAAACAACCTAGATGTCCCTAAACAGATAATGGTTAAAGAAACTGTGGCACATTCACACAGTGGAATATTACGCAGATATTAAAATCAAGGAAATCCTGAAATTTGCAGGTGGGACTAGAAGTGGTCATCCTGAATGAGGTAACCCAGACCCAGAAAGACACACATCATATCTACTCACTTAAAAGCAGATATTAGCTACATAATATAGGATAACCTCATTACAGTACACAGACCTAAAGAAGATAAGTAACACGGAGGACTCCAAGAAGGATGCTTAATTCTCATTCAGAAGGGAAAATAAAATAGACACTGGAAGTGCTTGAAGAGAGGGAACAGGACAGGAGCCTACCACAGAGGTCCTCTGAAAGACTCCACCCAGCAGGGGATCGAAGCAGATGCTGAGACTCACAGGCAAACTTTAGGGTGGAGCGCAGTGAGACTTATCAAAGAGTTGGGGAATAGAAGGACCTAGAGGGGACAGGAGCTCCACAAGGAGACAAATAGAGCCAACAAATCCAGGTGGGGTGAAGGATGGGGGTTGCTGCAGAGACTGATGTACCAACCAAGGACCATGCATGGTGAGGACCTAGACCCTCTGCTCAGATGTAGTAGATAGGCAGCACAGTCTCCTTGTGGGTCCCACAATATAGGGAGTAGGGGCTACCTCTGATACGGACTCTGGTGCTCATTTGATCACTTTCCCCTGGCAGGGTGGCCCTAAAAGGCCACAGAGGAAGAGGATGCAGGCAATCCAGATGAGACTTGATAGGCTGGGGTCAGATGGTAGAGGAGGAGGGGTCCCCCTTTCTGAGGACTAGGGGAGCAGGGAGGGGGAAGGGGGCCTAGGATGAAACAAGGGCGGGAGCTACAATCTAGATGTTAAGTGAACAAATTAAAAAATATACTACCCAAGCAAAACTGACCCCTCAGCAAACTACAAACATCAAGGAACTTCCTTGGTGTGATGAAGAGCATACACACACACACACACACACCAATAACAAAAACAAAACAAAACAAAAAACCCCAAAGCTAGAATCATACTTAGTGGTGAGAAAATAGCTTTCCTGCTGGGATAAAGAACAAAGCAGGGCTGTTTACTCTCCGTTGTTTAACATCAAGCTGGAATCCCTGCCTAACACAGTATGCTACAAGGAAATAAACGCATAAAGAGGAAAAACAGACCGTGGGCTGGGAAGATGACCCAGGGATCAAAGTGTCAGCCACACAGATGCGAAGACCATGGTTAGGGTTCCCAGAAGGCATGTCAATGCTGGAGGCAGGGGGCGGGGGAGGGGGCGTTGACAGCCCACCTGTAATTCCAGCCTTGAAGGAGGACTCAGAGCAAGCTGGCCAGTGACATGAGTTGCCATCAGTGAGTTCTTAGTTAGACTGGGAGACGCGCCTCAATGAACAAGTTGGACGATCAAGGGAATAGGATTCTGGTTGTCAGCCTCAGGCCTCCACATCTGCATGTATGTACACGTGTGTGCACAGTTATGCAAACACACACACACACACGCACACGCACACGCACACGCACACGCACACGCACACGCACACGCACATACGCACACGCACATGAAAATCAGAAGGACCAAAGAAAAAGAATTGCCTTTGTTGACAGAGGCCATGACTGTCTATGCAGAAAACTGAATTGAGATGAAAAAAAGTTCTGGAATAAACAAGAGATCACAGTAACAGTTCAGGAAACAAAGTCAGCATGCCAGAGTCTACCGCTCTAGAAGAAAGTTGAATTTAAAATAAAATAAAAAAAAAAATTCACTACCGTTTTCCTAAATGTTTGCTGTTAGCACAGAGGAAAATAAATACTTACATATAAACAAACAGATTCGTGTCCTGCCAGTTACTTTTTTATTGCTGTGATAAACCTCCAGGACCAAGGGAACTTACAGAAGTAAGAGTTTATGTGGGGCCCATGGTCCCAGAGGGCTCGTGTCCATGGTGGTGGAGTGTAGGCATGGCAGCCGGAACAAGAAGCTGAACACGTACAGTTTACAGTGCAACGCAAAACAGAGCAAACTGGAAATGGCTCCAGTCTTTAAACTCAAAGCGCATCTGCTGTGACATATTTTCTCCAACAAGGCCACATCTCCCAAACCTTTCAAGCAGTTCCATCCGCTGGCGACCAAGAGTTCAAATGCCTGTGACTACTGGGACATCTCATTCAAACCAACACGGTGTTAGAAGAGTGTCAGAGGAAAACCACGAAACTCCAAGAAAGGACTGAACAACTATTACACTTAATGGCTTCCTCCTGAGAGGAGAAAGTCCCAGGAACTTATTATGTTGTTACTGATAAATGGATTTATAATCAATGAATTAATTTTGCAGTGATGGAGTGCAAACCTAAGGCTTTACACCGGCTGCAGACAAGTGCTCTATCACTGAGTCACACCCCTAGGCTTGATTCTAACATTAAATGACGACTCAACAACCTAGAAAAGTCAACCCACTATTGAGCTGAGTAGAACCGACAGACGCCTCCTAACTTCTACTTATTATAAAGCTGCAGTGTGATGCTGAATGGGGGAATAAATCAATGGAACACAGTAGAGAGCTCAGAGGCAGACCCAGATAGATACAGTCAGCTGACCTGTGGCAAAAAGCAAACAGTATGGTGGAACTAAGGGAGTCTGTTCAGCAAACACAGCTGGAACAAGTGGACGTTTACATTTAAAAAAAAACTGAATTAAAAAATCTCCCTCACAAAATTAACTCAACACGGATCACAGATTAAAATCTAAACTTAAAATTAGGCACATCTGGGAAGTCAAGAGGAAGATCCACATGCCTCGGAATGGCCCTCCAATACCAAAGCTGCAGGCCTTGTGTGGTCAAAAACCGCTGTGAACGTGGCTCTACAACAGACATTACCAAAAATAAATAAATAAGGAAAGAAAGAGAGAAAGAAAGAAAGAAAGAAAGAAAGAAAGAAAGAAAGAGAGAGAGGAAGAAGGGGGGAGGATAAGCTGCAGACTGCAAGACAGTATTTACAAAAGATTTGTCTGTGTATGCCAATCAAATCTTAACAACACAAGTTTTTTTTAACAAGACTATTATGTTAAATATTCAAAGAACTAAATTCAATAATCGAAAGACCAATAAGCTGATTTAAAACAAGCAAAGGAGTTCATTGGAAAAGAACAACAAAGAAGTTACACAGATGGCATATAAGCATGTGAAAAGCATTCAGTCATTCCCTAGGAAACCACATATAAAAACATCACGAGACACCACTGCTGACACTGGAAGAGGAGCTGCACACGTCGGTGGGGTGGGGAGCAGGAGCGCTTACCATCCACACAAGAGACCACACAGTGCCCTAGCTATACCAGCCTGTTCCCACACAACTGTAAGTGTTTCATCAACTACACTGTTTCCCACGTCGCAGAGTGAGTTGAAAACTTATGTCCAAAATGCGACCCCATCCCAGGCCACCCACATCTATAAGAGGTTGTTCACAGCAGCTTCACTCGGTTGCCCCAATGTGGAAACAAAGGAGACATCCTTCAGTGGGCAAACAGATGAAGCCAATGTGGTGACTCAACCAGGCCATGGAATATTACTCACCACTGAGAAGAACACGGAGGAGTTGGAAACACACAGCGGAAGTGTGGCCAGGCCTCACGGCTTCACGGTATATGACTAGAGGCAGAACTGCAGACACAGTATCGGTCTTACGTCCAGATGAACATGGACATAAGAGACTATAGGGCACTGAACCCACCCTGCATGCTGGCATAACGGTGGACACACACCAAGGTGCCTTCGCCTAAACCCACAGGACACACCTCACTACAGCTGTGCACACACTAATGTCTGCTCTGTACTTGGGGAATAATGGCGTCAGTCTGAGTTCATCAGCTGTGAACAATGCGTCACGCTAAAGAGTCAGCAAATAGGAGGGTTGGCTGTAAGGGACACGTACTAGCTTCACTCCCACTGCAGCGAGAAAACACCATGATGAAAGCAATTTTACGGGAGAAAGAGCTTCTCTGGCTCAGAGGTCCAGGTTGCAGTCTAACAGCGCATGGAGGTCAAGGCAGGAACCTGGAGCAACTGCACACATCCAGAGTGAAGAGCAGAGAGAGAATGAAAGCACGCATGCTTACTGCTCAGATTACTTTATGCTTACATGGCTTAGGACCCAAAGCAAGGGCGTTGTGCTGCTGCAGTCAGTCTGGGCCTCAGGCACCAATTAACATAACCAAGATAACCCCCCAGACATATCCATGGGCCGCCTCACTCTGGCCAGTCTTTCTTTGAGACTCTCTCTTCCCAGATGATTCTAGATTGGGTCAAACTGGAAAATAAAACCAACCATCACAGCGCATGTGCGAGATTGCGTCAAGCCCACATCACAGCACATGTGCAATATCTCTGTGCTTTTTTTTCTTTATTTTTTTCAATGCTCAGGATAATAACCAGGCTCTAGCACATGCCACTGGAACCGATGCTCTGCCTCCTCCCACCTCTCAGGCTTTCTGTGAACCTAATATAAAAGGATGTAGTCTATGAAGAAAATAATTTCACCCATCAGGCCTTTAGAGATGCCTCTAAAGAAATGAGGATAACCGTGCCTCTTGTTTCTTTATAGCAAACTGTATTTATACAGTTAAACATCAACCACGTGCTTTCCCTAAAAACTGTGAAAAAGCTATGCTGGGAAGATGAGAGGAGTATGCGAAGACACAAGGTAGATAAATGCCCAAATGACATCCAAGAGATTTCACCGATAACACTGAGAAGCCAAAGAGGCCAAAGGCCTGAGAAGCAGCTGGGTGGCCAAGGCTGGAGGAAGCTGCGGTTTATGAACAAAACTGAAGCTCTCTGTGCGGTTTTCATCTTAAAAAGTGGAAGCTGATTTTATAAGAAACTTCATGATGTCCCCTAATACAGGACTAAAGAAATTTTGCTCTACCCAACACAACAGAACAGTGCCCATGCGTCAAAGAGTAGATCAAATCCTTCGGCATCTGAAAGAAAGGCTGCCCGTGATGTATCGTCAGAAGAAAGGTCAAAGTAGCTGTCAAGACGCATCATGTGGTGCCATTTTCTTAACATACTCATACACGGTGGATGGGACTTCTCTGCGTGTGCATCTCAGTGTGTGTGAAGAGGCACATGAGTGCATGCATGTGCACAGGTGTATGCAGGTATGTGTGGGAATTTCCTCAACTGTATCACCTATCCTTCCCTTTGCCTGCCTGCCTGCCTCTCTCTCCCCTCCCTCCCATTCTTTCTTTGTTTTCAAGGAGATGCCTATCACTGGCCTAGAGAGGTCTGCCTGTGTCTGCATCACCAGTCCTGGGAGGTAAATGTGGGTCACTATGCCTAGCTCTCTTGTAGAGGTGTATCCTAGGGATGGCTCTCATGTCCTTATGTTTGATGACACGGCAAGTCTTCCACTAAAAGACCCATCTCCCAGTTCCAACTCTCCAATTTTCTAGTCAATAGTGAGTCTTCCAGATGAATCAGGGTCCCTAATTCCTACTTTCACAGGCCTAGGATGGACACAGTGGACAAATGAAAGGCCCTTCCTTAAGAATTGCTCGAGTGGTTGGAGAGGTGAGATGGCCCAGCAGTTAAGGGAACTTGCTGTTCTTGCAGAAACCCAGGCTTAGTTCTGAGTACCCACTTGGCAGCTCACAACTGACTATGACTCCAGTTACAGGGTTGGGGGGGGGGGACTCAATTCTCTCTTCTCATTTCCTTGGGTGCTGTACACACACACACACACACACACACACACACACACACACACACACACAGAGTTTGATGACCAAAGTTTCCCAAGTTAGAGGGGGAGCAAGAGCTCAGAGTAAGTTTGGGGACCCTGATGATGACAAGAAGGCAGTCATTTCTGGGCACAATAAGGAGAAGACACAGACTTGCCAGCTGATGACAAGAAAGCCGGAAGGTGTGCCACTCCCCGGGTGATGCTGTTCTTTAGTTTCTTTCTCCAGAGGAAAGCAAGGATGTAAAGTGGGGAAGAACCAACACTGAGGCTCCTGACCAGAGTCCTCCACTCAGTTGACGGCATCCCTAGGCACAGGGGATGTGAGGCAACGTCATCTCCCTAAGAACAAAAGTAAGCCCAGTTGCTCTTATTTCCTCAGCACCTCATGAACTTTCCTTTTACCAGACTTGTAGCTACCGCAGTGCTGGGTCCAGAGTGAGCAGCATATGGAAATGGTCAGAAAGGGAAGACACGAGCAACAGTGTCTACAAGGGTCCAGGCCTGTGTTTACAACACACAACCCTCATTCTAGAAGCCGACTCCAGAAACATCGAACTCTGAAGATGGGGCAGCATGCCAGTAATTGTCTATTGACTCCCTGAGAAGGAATGCAGTGAGGGTCCTTTGCTGGGATGTGCCAACCCCTTCCTTCAGATTCTGTGACAGGTAGTAAGTACAGTCCCAGTTACTCAAACTGTTGGTTTCCACAGCTGATGGAAGCCTGGGTTTAAAATGGTTAAAAATGGCACTTTCTGCACTTCTATATGCATTAAGATGCCATCCCAGAGTCTAGAGGGCAAAGTTCTGAGTACCCACTTGGCAGCTCACAACTGACTATGACTCCAGTTATGGGGTGTGGGGGGGGGACCCAATTCTCTCTTCGCATTTCCTTGGGTGCTGTACACACACACACACACACACACACACACACACTCATGTAAAATGTGCTCTCCCACCTCTGAAGGTTGTGAGCGTGAGTCCTTTATCACATGCAAGGCAAGATTAGTCTGTGAGTGTGTGTTTTCGGGTGTATGCAACAGTCTTCTTTGGTTGTTCTCCATCTTATGTCCTAAGCCTAGAGTTCAACAAGTCAGCTAGCCTGGCCAGCCAGCTTGCTCCCCTGGCACTTGTCATAGCCCCCTCAGCACTGGTATCACAGGTTGCCACCACACCCTGCCAGCCACATACATGGATGCTGGGGCTCAAAATGCTCACCCTCCGAGACATCCCCCACCCTCCTAGGTGGCTAGTTTTTCTATCATACTACCTTGGCTTTTTTTTTTTTTTTTTTTTAAAGTATAAAATAAGTTAAAGGCAACAGACTGTGTGCTTCGAATACTTAAAAAGTTCAAGGAAGTAAAATTGCATTCTACAGTTGCTTTTGTTGAAGCTATTAAAAATGTAAAGCAACATCCTTTTGGTAGGTTTTCCTGAAAGGTATAGATTCCTGAAAGTAGGGGTAGATATGCAGGAATTACAGGGGGGCTCTGGTCCTTCTGTGTCTGTGAACACTTCTGAGAGCCTTGCCCTGTGCCCTACAGGATTCTATAGAAGGGAGGCAGATGCCTCCCAACCCCAGGTCTGATGGTCTCATAGAGCTTTTGATCTCAGCTAAGCTGGAGGCCACTGCCATTGCTTGTCCTGGGGACTGTATGAACCAACGATGACAGATATGCTCTTGGCTTAGGTTTAGCCAAGGCACTTGGATCCTATAATTAAAGTGTTTTTCAGTAAGTGTGCTAGAATCAAACCAAGGCCAGTTTCCCAAGTATCATTTTATCTTCAAATTGGGGAACTTCAAGAAAGAGAAGTGTTGAGTAATCATAATTATGATAGTGTAGGTGTCAGAGATCACAGAAGGAAGCCAGAGAGAAGCAGCAATCTGGAGAGAAACAGTAAAAGTCTTCAGCACAGTGGGAGAGCATTTTGATCTTCTTTATCAGTCGTACGTGTGAAAAAAATGAAGGCTGGATCCAGCAGGAGTCGGATGCAGGAGGAACAACTACGCTGTGCTGACTCTGATTTTTAATCTTAAAGTCAGTAGAAGAACTGTGTGTTCTGATTGCCAGTCAGTTCATGAAGGTAAAATTCCAAAGGCGGTCACAGAAAGGAAAATGTCATGGTGCACCAAGTCAGACACATTACCTGGTGTATGAGGCCAACGCCTACCTGGGTGGATGCAAATCTCAGGGTTACCACTGAACAGCATGCTTGTTGTAGGAACACAGGAGAATGGTATAACATGCTCTCAGTGGCTGAGCAGAGAGAAGCATCTGATGATGTCCTTTTTCCTGGCTGACCCCAAACTGCATTAAAGCCCCTGATAAGCTCTGGATCAGAGAGCAGAGAGGTGCTGCTCGGATGGCCGTGGAGCCAAACTAATGTGAATAAATGTTGTCCAGCAAAGGGCAGCGGTACTGCAAATATCTCAAAGAGACAAATCAGAGACTTGCTCGCTTTCACTATGAGCCGTGACGCGTCTTTTGAGCTGGAAGCCTATCTATGTGTCTTGCTTGTTGGGATGTGAGACTCCTAGAGCAGCAGAGATGGCTCAGTGGCTACGAGCACCTGCTATTCCCTCAGAGGACCAAGTTCAATTCCCAGTACCCAGGCCTGACATCTCATAAATGCCTGTGACTCCAGCCTCAGGGCATCTGACGGTCTTCTTTGGCTTCTGTGTACACCCATAGCCACACATACCTATAAATAAATGAAGTAAAATTTTCACAATGTGAAAAATAGTGTGAGTCTCTCCACTGATACAGGAGAAAACTGGAGTGGGAGGGGAAAGCTTGTATGTGGGGCGTCTCTGTAGAATGACCCCTGGAAGAAGAGGGCGATTCAGTCAGTCATTGACTAGGAATGGGGACAAACATTCTTGGAGGGACAATGCCAATTTGCCCAGGACACACAACAAGGGCCTAGGACTCTCAGCATCTTTGAATTTTGTATAATCGGTCATTATCTTGTGGAAGTTCCCATTAGCATTTGTCATCAGGGGCTTAAGAGACTTAACAAGCCCGTGAAGCCCTGACACACATGGGTGCGACAGCAGGAAAGGGCTGTGCAGAGAAATCCAAATGCTCTGAAGACTGATAACCTTAGCTCTCAGCAGCTTGGCCTGAGAAAGATTTAGAATGGATGCTTAGGTTTTGGGGTGCTGTCAGAACAGAGGGGCTGTTACTCAGGGTAGATTAGGTTCAGATCTTGCTATGAACTCTTCTTTTTTTGATACTTCCTTTCTTGATAACTTGGGCAAATAGCATAGTTTTTTGGTTTTCTTTTCTTTTCTTTCTTTCTTTCTTTCTTTCTTTCTTTCTTTCTTTCTTTCTTT
>OU015753.1:104015580-104027074 GCA_907169655.1 Acomys percivali
AGGAGAGGGGAGGGAGGTAAGGAGAGGGGAGGGAGGTAAGGAGGGGGAGGGAGGTAAGGAGAAGGGAGGGAGGTAAGGAGAGGGAGGGAGGTAAGGAGAGGGGAGGGAGGAAGGAAGGATGGACAGAGGAAGGGTGGAAGCCAGAGAAGGGCTCTTTTGTTATTGTGTTTATTATCTTAGACAAAGATAAGTATGCAATGCTTTTTTAAAAAGGAGTATGCAATGTTATTTCATTCAGTGATTTACTCAGCAGTGAGGACTATGTCATTATGTGCCATCTATTGGGAAAGAGGGTTTTTTCCCCCTCATAGAAATCATTTCAAGGATTGAATGGAATAAAATAACATCCATGGCATAAGCTGAGGATTCATTAAATGCTTTGGTAAAGACACTGTAACATGTATATGACTACTGTATTCCCCCCAATAGTTAACATGTTAAATAACAGCCAGTGCGCCACAGACAGAGAACAAGTATTGGACCTGATTTGCTAAGCATTCCACGGTCCTCACTATATTAAAAAGCTGTGACTAGAGACTTCAATAATAATACTGGCTAATTTGTTCTATAAGAAAGTGACAGCCCTTTAGGCTTTAATCTGCGACCCAAAGCCTTAATGGCCAGCAGTTCCCTAAATGTGACACTCTGATGGGCTGTTAGGTCTTCAGGAATTACTGCCATCTTCAATTGGCTGTCCTTTAATCTACCTTCCAGCTGTATCCCATTTCATTATTAGCAGTTTGAGCTTAAGTGAGTTTGGAAAATTACATATTGACAAAGAGAAAGTATATATTTTACCATTTAATGCTTTTATGCAAATGAGATTGGATTTCAGATTTCATTAAAGGGAGTTTTTTAAATGAAAGGAGTGGTCTGCTCTCAATCCAGGTTGCGGACTTAACGATATGGCTGAGGTAAAAGGCAGTAGCAGGTCTGTTATTGATTAATAGCCTCTGTGCTCACAGGAATCTATCAACTGAAAGTAGCTGGCCACATAACCACATCAGTACCTCTCTAATTGTGGGGTGATGTGGAAATATTGGCCTGAAAGACACGGAAACTAATTTTTTTTTCCCCAAGAAGAAAATCATTCATTTCAGGGAAATTATAATTAGGTCTTTTTAGATTTAGCTAAATGAGATTATTCAAGGAGAGGTTAGCAGGGCCTCAGGGGAATGTACTTCACAAGCCTTTATATTTACTCAAGTGTTTACCCAGAATCCAGGGCTCTTGTCACCTGTGATTGAGCATCAGAATGTGGGACTATCGCGGGCTCCAAAATCTTCCTTTAACTTTTGCTCTGGCATGTGCACACACTGTTTCCTCATGTCTGAGAGACACACCGCTTGAAGCGCCTCACCTTTGATCTGCCCCGGGGCTTTCTATATGCCCTTATCTTTTATAATGTTTCCACTTATTCCATCATTTATTTATATCTCATAAAAATCTAACTGTATTTATTATGTCCTGGTCATTAAGTATATTTACTTGAATGGTTTTTAGGTACATCGTCTCCATTGACATTTTTAATCGGCTCTTTGCTATGTATTTTTGAAATATTTCCTAAACTAAAGTCCCTGCTTTCATTTCAAAATCTCCCTTGAATGAAATGTGAAATCCAATCTCAACTGCTAAACCAATTGATTGTTGGGTAAATGAATTATTAACTTTAAAGACAAGGAAACTGTGCTATTGAGAAAGAAAATGACAGAGTATTAAATGTGAATCATCAACATACATGTGGTGGCATAATGTCATTTTCCAGTGAGAGTTCACAGCATGTGGTTTGTAAATACACATCAGCCTGTTCTAGTTAAAATCCCATAGGATGATAAGTAAGAAAGGCCCAACTACAGCTTTTCATGGTGACCTCAGTTCCTACTCTATCCTGTAGGTACCTGCTTTAAAACGACTGTATAAAAGATGGAGTTCTGACGTCTGTAGGCTGGGCCAACTTCAGGCTCAAGGCTCTTCCTTCTTCGAGTTCGGAGCGTGGGGATTACAAGCACATGCCCACGTGCTCGATTCTCACAGGTGCTTTTTCCTACTACCTCGTGCTCACCTTCTGACGTGGCCACACCTCACCAGAGGGACGTCTCTTGGGACATCTCCATGCTGCTTATGTTTGTAGGGATTTGAGGCCAGCGTGGGTCCTTAGTAAGTGCTCATTGAATAGAGACACGGAATGCGGGTGTTTCCTTTGGACAGAGGGATAAGCTCAGTTAGCACTCTGACTGACCAATAGGCTTAGCACATGGCTGGTGGTGGTCAGGAAATACCAGGCCTGGTTCATGGTGGACTGGGATCACATTCTGAGGAGGAAGAACTTTACAGGTATGTAGATGCCTGGCTTGTCTCTGGCAAAAGGATATGCCTGCCTTGCCCCAGCCTGGTTTCCAGCATCTTAGAAAACAGTTGCCTGTGTGAGTGACCATGCCAGCTGGCAGTGATCAGGCCGCTGCAGCTTCCGTATGCACACTTTCTCTTTAGAGGCTGTTTGTGAGAATGCATATGCAGTCATCAGGATGAGGAGTGAATATTGGTGCTAGAAAAGAAAGTGAATCAATCAGTACATAAACTAAAAACAAATAAGCACTGCTGTCCAAGGAGGGTGAGACAATAGGGAATGAGCACAGGCCGTCACACACAGCCGTTATACATGGCCTCTGTGCTACCACAGCCTCGGAACATAACTGCCATGCTGGTGCTGCCTTAAGGCAACAGTGGTCTGGCCCTGAATTTCTTCCACTTAGAGGCACCTAGCAGTGGCATCCTAGGCTCAGGGGATCAACAGAAGGCCCAGTGAGGTGCTGGCTCATAGGTTCTTGTTAACTTTTGGCTCACTTCCAGAACCTGAATGGAATGCTGTCTGTCTCAGGCTCAGTCATCCATAGCAGTTATGTCTGATGGAGAGGAACGTTAAGAAGGAGGAAGGCTTGTGGAGGAAGATCCAGAAGCCAAAGCCAGAGCCAGGAAACTCCTAAGAAACAGTGTGCTTGCTCTTAGTTCCAAACTACAAATATTAGCACATCTGTGCCATCGACAGTTTTATAAAATAGACAATGCTGTAGAAAATAGAAATCTTGCATTATCCCACCACCCGCAGAGCTAAGTACCCCTCTGGATGTCAGAATGAACAACACATCCATACTGTAAAGCACAGCAGAGAGAAAAACCTAAGACAGCAATGGGGACGCAACAAATGAGCAAGCAAACCAAAAACAGGAAACACGGAGAAATGAAATCAAAACAAGAACAAAATCTAACAAGAGTGACAAACATCACCAGAAATCTAAAAGACACACAAGACAGGAAAATCTTCCAGAAGAAGGAGGAAAAGAGCTATTAGATCAGTCTGGCTCCAGCAATAGCAACTGAATGTTTGAGTGACAGAGAAAGAGAGAGAGAGAGAGAGAGAGAGAGAGAGAGAGAGAGAGAGAGAGATCTTCAAAAGAACAAAGGCCTCCAGAGGGAAGAGAAAGCGGATATCAGCAGAAAGGAGGAGAAAGCACAGCCCAGGAGGCAGAAGCAGAGGGGAGGCGAGTCTCACTGAAAGAAGAGAGCATCATTGTGGGGCTGGGGAGATGGCTCAGTACAGCTCCAGCATTCTCCCTTGTCATACCCTTGGCTGCCATGCTGTGAGATCCTCCCTCTGCCCATCCCCGACCATGATGGGCTGAGCCCACTGGAAACCATGAGCAAAATAAATCCTTCCTGGTAGATATTTTGATGTCAGAGATGATAGAGGAATATGGGATGCTCATTCTCAACTGCCAAAACTTGAAAGCCATCAAGATGCCCTCAGTTAGGTAAAACGCAGCGGTACTGACAATGGAATATTACTCAGCACGACAGAGAGACGAGCCATCATACCATGAACAGACGTGGAGGAATCCTAAATGCACATCACAAGCAAAAGACGATCGTCTCAAAAATCCCAACTCCCTGACAGCTAGAGAGAGAGGGAGAGGGAGAGGGAGAGGGAGAGGGAGAGGGAGAGGGAGAGGGAGAGGGGGAGGGAGAGGGAGGGGGAGAGGGAGGGGGAGAGGGAGGGGGAGGGAAGGTGGGGGAGAGGGAGAGAAAATGACAAAGCTATAGAAACTGCTAAAGGATCGATCAGTAGTGGCTGAGGGATGAGAAGTAGAGAAGGCCAGCAGGAGGACCACAGAGGATTCCTCAGTTGCTGGAAGTACCGTGTGGTGCTGGAATCACAAGCGGGTTGCTCCAGAATTGTCCAGACCTACAGAACGAAGGATTCCAGAATAAACCTAACACAGAAGACAGGCTGGGAGATCCTGGTCTATCAGTGCAGGCTCAGTCATTGTAACCAGCGCAAGACCGCGGCAGGGGCCGTGCACGGCCTGTGGGGCTGAGCATGTGTGAGGGCAGGGAATACATGGGATCCTTTCCTGTCACATGCTGAATTCTGTGGTGAATCTCGAAAGTCTTCAAGGTGCAAAAGTAGAGGCCTAACAAGCAAAACACACTAAAGGCCAGCCAGCTTCTAATTCTATTAGAATGCTAATTCTGTTTCATTTTGTAGCTCTTTCCATATAGACGAGAATGTGGCATGAAATAGGTTCCCAGGAAAAACAGATTAAACAGAAAATTGTGTGTTGTGTTTGAGAAAGAAAACCAGAAAAACATAGAGACAGGCATGGGAGAATCTGTGATGATTTTGTCTCTTTATGAAGATCTTTAAAAATAAATCAGGTGAATTTGCCTGAAATTTCATTAAGTTATTTCTTAGCCAAAGTATAATTTTTATATTAATTCCATTTATATAGCCTGTATTTTGTTTTAAAAATAAATCACCAAATATTGAGCAGAGATCATCACATACATTGCAATGGAAGAAAGGGAGCTTTGAGAGTGTTGGGAGTCACCTGCCCAGGCTTGCTGAGATGCTGACAGTCAGAGGCCAACAGTCCGTGCTCACCTGCATCCATTTCTGCAGTTCAGGAAGCACCACCAGCTGTAGAACCAGGCACGGGAAAAGCCCTGCTTAAGGGCCTGAGCTGGTCGTCCTCAGCAGGAGAGGAAGTCAGGACTGTTTCTGATCCTGGCTTGTCTGTCCTCCTTCCTTAACTCCCTGCTTAAGTGGCAATTCCCCCAGGAGGAGGTTTGTGAGTTCAGGGCAGAGGGTATAGAGTCAGATTTTACCAAGAGGTTTTACAAGACCCCTGTAAGAGAGAGGCTCAAAAAACATTACCTCTCAATATAAAAGCAGCTTCGGGCACATTCCAGTGGTCGCCAAGGCGGCTTTGGAATACTGCTTCCAAGCGCTTGCGAAATTGGCATTCTCATCAGGCAATGTTTGTTGAGGGCCTAGTGTACGCTGGGTACTATGCAGGACAGTGGCGGGGGGTGGACAGCCAGGATCATACGTAAATTATAGACAGCTGAACCAAGTCTATACAAGGCCAAGCAGTGCAGCAGGGGGAAAATGAATGCTTGAGGAAGAGAGATAAATGGGGCCGTTAAAGACAGCTGCATGAGTTGGCCGGCACTCTAACTGGAGGAGCGTTTCTGCAGGGCATATGAGGCCAGTGTGATACTGCTGCCTCCCGTTTCACCATTAGTGCCAGAGGTGACAGTTCTATATTCGCTTTGGAGAGGAGAGCCTCCTTCTGTGCTCCGCTTAGTGCAGTCCTCAGGTCCAGCCCTAGCGCTCACTCCATCCATCAGAAGACCAATTTTTCACGAGACCGAGTCTTACCTTGCGAACCTCCTATTAGAGATAGACTTCCACTTCACTAATGTCCCCAACACATGACCGCAAGCAAAATATAGCCCGTTTATAAGAAGTGCAGAAATGTTGTTAGGCTTAATTAGATGTCATTGTCACACTTTCATTAGCTATTAACATTATGCAAAGATAAACTAATACAAAATGAGTCCTTCCGTCGTGACATAATTATAATTTTAATGGTTACACCATGACCATTATAATCCAGTGCATATTTTCAGTTTTCCCATTAGTGGGCAGTTACTTATAAGGTTTCCTATTAGGATCTGTCCACAGAGACCAAGTTATTAATGCTCCCATTTCCTGTGATGATGAGGACCACAGTGTTGGAATCGATACGATGGCCACAGGGCAAACAGCAGAGACATGGAATAAACAAGAGAGTGACTGCCATGCCACAGCGTGTGCCTGAGGAGGTCACAAGATGGAGAATAAGTAAGATAGGAACATTCTTTATGGGAAATTCTGATTTACAAGGCTATTTTTCCCTCATTTTTTTTCTTCTGTGGCCTTAAGTCCTCAACTTTTTTCCTAAGACATTTTCCATGGTATAAAATATTCAATAGCCTGGGCTTTGAAATATGTCTTAAACAGTTTTCACCATGCAGAGAATTAAATTAAAACCCCACAAAGCCATTTCTGGGACAAATTTTGAATGGCTCAATTCAAAAAGGGTTGCATGTGAAGAAGCAAAACGCTTATGGACAGCGATGCATCTTCAAACGTGGTGAAGAGTCAGGGAAACTTCTGGAAGGAAAAGGCAAAAGAGGAGATGGGCCTGTAAATAGTGGCTCTGAGGACACCCAAAGCCCATCACTGCCCGAATTCTAAAGACAAGTAGCAGAGCCAGGCCTCCTCCATGTCTCTGAGTCATGACGCGGACTGTCTGTGTTCTGTAAGACACATCAGAGGGTTAGGAGTCTGGACTGATGACCTCTGGTATTTGCTAGCTGCATACCTGGTTGTAAAGTCCACCGTGTGTCTCTCTCCCCCAGACACAGCAGGGTTGCATATTGGTTGCCCTTCTATTGTTGTGATAGTAAACCAAGGCTAAAAGCAAGTTACCGAAGAAAGGTTTGGTTCTAGCGTATACATCCAGAGGGATGGCATCCACCAATAGCAGGAAGGCACAGATGGCAGCAGAAGCAGGAAGTAGCTGATCACATTTCCATCCACATACAGGAAGCAAGCAGAGTAAGGAAGTAGGAAGAGGGTGCAAGCCATTAAGGGCTGTCCTCGGTGAACCTGCGCCTCCTGGAGATTCCCTAACAATCACATGCAGCAGCACTAACTGGGGCGAAGCATTCAGATATGGAAGCCTTTGGTGTTGCTTCTCACTGAAACTGCCGCAGGACAGATGCACTTTACAGTGTTTCTGGTGGAGATCAGTGAACTGCAAAGATTTAAATTCAAGTTTTCAAAAGGGGGCTTATCTTATCTACCCATGTGGTCACCTGGAATAGTTAGTTTTCCCAAAAGGAGCTTGGGAAGAAAAGGGTTTATTTGACATATATGTCGGGGGCTGCTCTGCTGCAATGTATTCCGAAGCTAATTACCGGCCCCCAAGACCTGGTTGCTGCCCAGATGAGCACATTCTCACGTACACCTGTTTTTGTTGTATAGACCTTGCCCTACCTAACTTAAAGTTGGTTGATTAAAAAACAAACAAACAAACAAAAAACCAAAAAAAAAAAAAAAAAAAAAAAAAAAAAAAAAAAAAAAAAAAAACTAAAGAACTTAGGAGAAGAGTGGGAGGCAGAGGAGGAAAGAGGATGGAGAAAGAGGGTGTGGCCTGATGGAGCGGATCCAGCCCAGGCTGGACCACTTATTAGCAAGTAACTTGGGTTGTGTGGCTGAGACGCAGCTAAATAGCTTAGAGGGTTGATATCTGCCCGGCTCCACTGCCTTAAACTTGTAATGTAAACCAGTCTCTTGACAATTATTTTGGAAGCTAGTGGGCTTAAGGAAAACTGCTGCTTAATCAATTAGTGTTTTACACGTATACATCTCAGTGACAGCGGATCACTGGAGGAAGCCAGAGTAGGAAGTCCAGCAGGACGAGGAAGCAGAGTGGTGTGCTGCTTACGGCTTGCTCCCCAGGGCTTACCCAGGCTGCCTTCTTGCCCAGAGGTGGCAATGCCCATCACAGGCTGGTCCTTCCCCTGTTAAGGATTATTCAAATAAATGCCCCACACGCCAATCTGATGGAGGCAGTTCCTCACCTAAGGGTCCTCTTGTCAGATGACCCAGTTTACGTCAAGTTGACAAAACCAACCAAACTAACTAAACAGCATTCAAGACTAAGTAGCTTTTTAAGTGGCCAGTGTCCTTCCGTGTGGAAAGCCATTGATCACAGTGCTCAGTTAACTATGGCTTAGAATAATTCTATAATGTGACTTAAAGCCTTTGCTTTTCCTTTCCAGAACAGCAGACTCAGGGATCTCTGCACACACTAGGTCTCAATGTTCAAGGCATGCCACCGAACGGACAAACTCAGAGCCCCAAGTCCCTGAGCTTCTTTCAGCTGAGAGGCCGTGGGGGCCCTTCACACAAAAGTGGTCCACAGAGCACACTGAGACACACTGCAGTGGGTGCTGTGCTCAGTGGTGGGAAGCTGCGGCAGCCAGCAAGTCCCCGCCAGCCTGGCAGAGGGCCCTGGAGGGAAGCCCCGCAGAAACGCTTGGAATCTTGGGAAAGTCACTAAATTTGCTTCGATCTTAGGGTTTTCTTGCCCATAAAATAAATGTGCTGGACTCGTTTTTAGCTCCCCCCTTCCACCTCCCTTCCTTTTCGCCCACTAGAATTGTTAATGGAGATTCTTGAGCTATATATGAAATCTCAGAAAGTTGAGCGGGAATTTTTCCCCCTCAATATAGAGCCATACTGAAACATTTGCTTTCCAGGTTTTTTTTTTTTGTTTTTTTTTTAATAGTACCAAATCTCTTCAATATGGGCTCCCTGGTCACCAGAGTTTCTGATGACAATTATGCTTGTCTCAGATTTATGAAAACAGAGAGACAAATTAATACCGAGGCATACTGGAGGGGAAGGCTAGGTCATGGCATGAGAGAGCTAATGCTGAGAGAGCCTGGCTAAGGCTGCCATGCGAGACCCACTCAACAACCGGGTGGTGTGTGTGTGTGCACGCGCGCATGCTAGGTTTACTTTGAAGGGCAGGATAGAGCACAGGGTTCATCAAGCCCTGCTAATAGTCTCGCACAGAGGACTGGGAAGAGCAAATCGTAATGTGCCACTCGGTAGTAAGTGACACAAGGAGAATGGAGTTCGGTACACAGGTGAGAGGAGGGGTGGAAGAGGGTGTTACTGGAGACAGGCTCTCTGACAAGGTGACATTTGAATCAAGACCTGAGAGAAGTAAATGAAGGAGAAAGCCCTGCAGCTTCCTGGAGGCGCTCCAGAAGTGCTGAGCCATGGGGTCTGTGCTTTTCAGAATAGGAAGATGATTCATGTGCATTATGATAAGCTTTACTTAAGCTAACATATTTATGAGCTCATGTTCTGGGCAGACTCCAGGCTTTAGAAGAACATGGTCTTGATTCCCTAACAAGTCTGTGGGGAATTCAGATGCAATCTCTAGCCCATGGGTTGCCTATCTGTGAGGTGGACTTCAGCGTTAAGACTTGTTTCTCTGCCCCTGAGAACACATCTCGGTTCACTGCACATCCTTGAGGCTGGCATCTTTTTAACTCACACTGGGACCCGCTTGATCTTGGCCGGGTCCTGGCTGCTTTCATTTCCTACCTACTGACATCCTGGTGGGTGTTATTTATAAATATGAAAAACAAGGAGGTTGAGACCGGATGCAGAGAGCCTGCCAACAGATGCCAGTGCCTCTAGAGTTCCTGGGAAGGCCAGAGAACATGTCTCAAACATCAGCACCTCCTCTGCATTTGGACAATGTCTGACACCTACTTATCACCCAGGGAACGAGTGCGCAGAGGATGTCAGCAGATGGCACGAACGCAGCTACTCTCTGAGCTGCCTATCGCAAACCCAAATGAATGCCCCTCCTAAGTAGAAGAGCTTGGTAGGAGTGTACGTGGGTGAGCGTGTCTGGGTGTGTGTTAGTAAACAGGATGCTATCTATCTTTGATGAGAAGGCACGCAGCTGCCTCGGCTCCTAACAGACGCTGCTTGGTTTACATCCTTGAATGCTTCCCCTTGCAACTGAGCCTTTATAGAAAGCGTGCTTCAGAAATGGAAGCCATATATGATAAGCAGCCACAGCGCATTACGAAGTCATGCCTCTGGTTTGTGATTTCTGGACATGTGGATGTGCTGACAGCAAAATTAACTTCTCCAAAGAAGGGAGAATTGCCGCCTCTCATCATCCCTCTCGCTGTAATTTACATGACTTGACGGAATTAGGCTGTTATTTTCATCGCAGTGATGTGCAAAATCATAAAATGATGTGTATTTTGGGAACGCCTAATTAACTCTCCTTAGTTCCACTGAGGTTTCAGCTAGGGCCCAGCACCATGGGAATAGGAAAGACGTACGCACACCGAGCCTTAGTAACCAGAGAGACACAGTCCAAGGCCCTGAAAGGAAGAGCTGGGAAGAGGTGGGGGGGGGGGCGCGACTTGCACTCGCATGGTGCTGGCTGCCCAGATGCTTTGTATATCACATTACAAGGGATGATTTTATAGCTGAAGCTGCTATTAATCATCCAAATGGCAGGACTACAGACACGGACACAAAGAGTCCATCTCTCTATTCACAGTTTTTTTTTGTTTTTAATCACAAACATTAACTAATATTGATCAAGCTGTTTGACACAAAACTTTGCTGTAGCATATAATCAGGGACTGAAGGGAGAGCCACATTTCCCACACAATTGCCAGCACCTTGTGTCACACTTATAAATAATGGCCCAATCCTATGGAGCACCATCTGCTTAATAGAGAAAAATGTTCACCGTAATTAGAAAATTCTTCTTATTATTTAATATTTATTGAACACCCACAATGTGCTTGGCAGCAAAAAAACCACCAGAAACTCGTTGCCCATGAAGCCCTCCACCTGCTAAGGAAGTAGAATGTGCCAGTTTTATGGCAGCTTTTGGTTTTCTAATATTTTATACATTTCCTTCCAGGTGGCAGAGTTGCAAATGGTTTACTCTTTCCCCCGAATCCAGGTACGACAATGAGCCATCCGATGAGTCACACTGAAGGCAAAGAGAAGGAAAGTGGTAGAGTCATCACAGTCTCCATTAAGCACAAACAAATGAGATGTGCTTCCTTGATGGAAGAAAAACTAACGCCCTCCTAAATAAAATGGACTGTACCCGTTGCAGCCAGACAGACAAGGACTCCAGAAATACAGCACCTGGTGGTACATAGTGTCAACTGTCAACTTGACAAAATCTAGGGTCATGTGGGAGATGAGCCTCCGAGCGTGGGTTTTGAGGGGTTATCTCGATGACACTAATTGAGGTAGGAGGACCAGCCCATGTGTGCGGCACCGGTCCCTGGCTGGGATGCTGTGGGGGAAAGCAAGCTAAAAACTAAGCTTGTACTATTCATGACCTCTTTTCCTCTGACTATGACTGTAATGGGACAAGATGCTTCAAATTCCTGATGCCATCTCGGACTATGGCTTGAACAGTGAGCTAAAATAAACCTTTCTTTTCATAAGTTGCTTCTGCAAAGGGATTTTTTTTATCACAGCAACAGGAAAAGAAAGAAAGAAAGAAAGAAAGAAAGAAAGAAAGAAAGAAAGAAA
>OU015753.1:104029898-104040938 GCA_907169655.1 Acomys percivali
TGTGTGTGTGTGTGTGTGTGTGTGTGTGTGTGTGTGTGTGTGTGTGTACACAACTAAGGGGTATAGATGGAAAATGGAACACGGATGCTTTTCTAGAGGCGTTACTTCTCTGCTCAGGTCTTTTTGTTTCTGCTCTTGATGGTCTTTACATTTTACCTCCTAAGGGTCAAGAGTTGGTGGATTTGGGTTCTCTGACTGGTTCTGTTCAGGGAGCAACTGGCAGCTAAGAGAACTGTGAGTGAAATTTTGGAACCAGCTTTACCACTGACAAGAAACTAAAATAGAAACATGCCTTTGAAGAATGGATCTGTCAGTGACTTATTATAAACCCAGCACCCAGCCACGAAAGCCCTAGAAAAGGTAACAGATTTTCCCAACCTTTGGCTAAGATGGAGCACGGGTGGTCTCTCTGAATAGAGCTGTGGGAACTTTTCTATCAGAATCCAGCCCTACAATTTATCCTTTCAACGTTGCTGTGAGCCATCTATATGACATAAAGCTGGTTTGAAATTCACTAGTATTTCATAAACAACAAAGGGATTTCTAGGTTGATTTTTTTTTTCAGTAATGGGCATTGAACCCTGAGACCTTGAACATATCAGGCAAGCTTTCTATTCCTAAGCTGTATCTCTAGCCCACAGCTTAGGAAAAAGTTCATGTTTTAACTTAAAAAAACCAAAAAACAAAAAACCTTATTGGGTAGGATTTGTATTCATTCATCCATTAAATATTAACTGATGACATTAGCGTCGAGCAGTCTGTCATGGTGCTCGGGGATACAAATGTGTAAGAGCCAGTACCACTTCAAGGTGTTTGTGGACCACCTGATGAGCTGAGACTAGCGCGGGAATGCTACATGATAGAAAGTGATGGTTCCTATAGCAACTTTAGCCCATGATGCGGTGGGTTTTCAGAGGAAACACAAGGTCTACTTGGACACTGCAAAAGGCTCCATGAACAAGCCAGTGCTCGACTTGGTGCTGAAGTCTAGCCCATCTCTGTGTGCTTCATGATAGAGGAAGAGCCAGGCACAGAAGAAGCATCTCTATGAAAGCCCATAGGCCGGCACGTGAGCAGTCACCTGTGTGAGCAGCAGTAAACACCACACTATAGCCCAGCAGGGGACATGATGGAGGAGGAGAAATGAGCTATCACTGAGGAGAACTCAAGGAGCCATGACACACCTGAGGGGCTCTTAGCTGACAGAGGTATGGTGAACAGCACATCAGTTTACTCTTGAGATGGGCATGATCACTGGCCTTCACTATAATGTGACAGGAAGAGGACAAGTGGCCCAGTATGTCTGATAACAGATGCCCTTGAGTGCTTTAGGACCTCCAAGTCTCCTGATCTGCTTAAAATGGTACAGGGTCACAGAATTGGGATCTGACGACAGATTACCAAGGTTATTTGGGAAATAGCTATTCTGTCCCTATGAATGAGATATTGTCTGTCTTTCCATTCAAAGCAATCAAAATATCACATTTTAAAATGGCCTCTTCAGATGAGCAACACTGAGCTGGCTTGGGCTCTCATTCAAAATGCAAACTGGATAGGCTGGCTCCAGATCACCCAAACCACACTCACCAGGATGCACGCTCACGTCTGGAAAACATCGTGCTGATCTAGACAATCCACTCGTTATTAAGGAAAAGAGCTACATCGAGAAGTCTAATTCAAAGGACAGTATCTCTGTAATTAGAAAGATCATGTTTCCAGAAGGAAGCATTTGACACACAGACCATGCGCAGTGCTCCAGCATTCTGGGCACGCCGCTGCGAGGTTCTGTGAAGTGGCCGTTTAAGCAGTTAAACTCTAGAAGTGTCGATAAGCCTGACAAGATTAAGTACAAAAAATAAAAATAAATAAAAGCAAAATAAACACCCAGATTTTGTTTATCTTTTAGACATGTACTTTAAATTATGTGCACATATGTGTGTCTATGTGGGGCTACATGCGCAGGAGAGCAGGTGACTGTGGAGGTTGGAGGCACAGGCATTACATAGCTGAGAGCTACTGTCTGATGCTGGCAACTGAACTCAGGTTCTCTGCAGTAGCTGTGCATGATGCAACCCACTGAGCCGTCTCTTCAGTCATCAACTCTATTTTTTTTTTTTTTAAGAACAATAAGAAAGAGATTGCTTCTAGCTTACAAATCCTAATTTCCTTAATGGGTGAACAAGTCTTGATGAGAGAAAGCCACTCTAAGTAAATAATAAGCAAATAAATAGATATGTGACCAGGAGAATTCAAATTATAGAAATAGGGAGGTAACTGTGGAGACAACGCTTAGCATAAATAGGTAACCTTTGAGGCAGCACAGGACGTTCAGTTCTAGACACGATTTGTACGGTGTCCCAGTAGAGATGTCACCTGTGCAGTACTCAGAGGCCACTCTGCTGAGAGGAGTGTCCACTGCAGCTGTCAACTGCACTTTCTCTCCCTCAAACTCTTCCCTCCCTCCCTCCCTCCCTCCCTCCCTCCCTCCCTCCCTTCTTCCCTTCCTCCCTCCTTCCCTCCTTCCCTCCCTCCCTCCCCCTCCATCCTATCGTGTGTGTGTGTGTGTGTGTGTGTGTGTGTGTGTGTGTGTGTGTGTTAAACATACAGAAGCCGGTGCCTCATAACCCCCTCTTGCCCAGCCGTTATGAAGAGATGCTTCCTTCTTGTGGGATTTATCATCTCCAGCAGTTCTGTGGAAGTTCCCAGAGCCTGGAAGTTTGTCAGCATGAAGCCACAGTCCTGGGCACCCATCTGCCTACAACTGTTGTATGAACTTAGTGTTCCTGCCAAATAAATCAGCTGGGGAAGGGCCATTAATTCGACTTAGTGAGGAAAAAGTGCTAAAAGTGCACTTTCAATGGCAGTCCTCAAAAGGAGAAAAAGAAGAAACGCCGTTTGTAATACTGTCGGTTCCCGCCAAGGCTTGCTCCACTTTGCCAGTTTCTCTTAGCCCAGGTTTTCTGAGGCTAGGAGCTGTTTCCTGAGAGCTAGGAGCAGCTGGACACCTCTGTCTCCAGAGTCCGCACACAAGGATAGCACTTCTTAGGGAATGTGGCCCACTTCTTTGGTGTTGGCTGACTAAGGCAGCTTGTGTCCTTCGTTTTTGACTCCCCTCCATGTCACACTGTGTTCTTTGAAGCTCTTTACCTTGTGCCTTGGCAGGGGGAGAGCATGGGGACCCCAGATCCTCAGAGGAGACATGACGCACCTCAACCTAGAAACTACCATGAGCACACAAACCCACGGGATGTGATCCACGTTTAATCCTACAGTGGAAACATTCAAGAATGGCCCAGCTGAAAGAGTGAAACCCACCCTGCCCTCAAGACCCTGGCTAGAGAGGAAAACCATCACTACATACAGCCCCGAGGGCTGACGCATCCACAGTTTCTCCTTCTCTCCTGGACACTGAGTGCCAGCGATGGAGCTCTGGGGCAGAGGGCTTGATATGTACAAGTCAATCGATGTCTCATGCTCTCTGTACTTTCTGACAGTGGCTGTCATACCTTTTGCTTCCTAAATGTGACTCCCTCTCTGCTCACCTTCTTCACCTGAGGCAGGAACATCCTGAAACACAGTTCCAGTCACTGCTAACTTTCATTAATTTTTACCCATCCCTGAAGGCGGAGCCATACCACTGCCAGCTAATTACAATCTATTTGGGGACAGCCCAGAGTCCTCTATCAGCCTAGAATTAGCTTTGCTCTTTTAATAGTGACTATAGACTTCTCAATTATTACTTAATTAAATAATGTGCCTACACCTGCCAACACGCTTCTGAAGTGGGAAGCAAGCTGCAAATGCCCACCTGCCAGAGGTTACATACAGCCTAGCACTCAAAGTTGGCCTGTGGCCGACTGGAAGTTAACACCCCGCCCCCCATGTCTGTGCATGCCAGGCACATACTCTCAGCCTTCGGGGGGTGGGGGGAGAGGGACACCACGTGCGGCTTTCAGCACAGTAGCACCTCCAGGAGGATTTCATCTTAAGATGTATTAGGGTAAATGTTGGCTGCTAGCACGCTAATGTTATTTATGCATAACCAATCATTCAAAGAGGAAACAAAGACACATATTGGTCAGAATGTTTTGAATATAAAAACCTTTCATTCTAAAGGTTTCTTGGAGGCAAGGAAGGCCTAGAGGATCCACAGTCCTTGTTGATCACGGTTACATTTGATAAGCACCGCTGTGAAGATGGCCACTGTCCAACCATCAGGTGACTCTAGAGAAAGCTGCCTCCTTCATAGAGAAAGGACCGGAGTCCTCTCTTCCAGCCCCCGGGCTCCCCGCAGGCTGACAAGTGACTGACAAGCTGAGTAGTTCTAGGCAGTAACTAATATGAGAACAAATTAATTCTCATTTGGTTTGCAACAGTATCTCAATACCCTTGAGAGCTGGTCCAGGATCACTGGAGGGGACGTAAGCATCTGAGGGTTGCTTCCACCACTGCACATCTCCTCACTAAGCAGTGCCGTAAGAAAGCAAGGAAACCCCTGGGAAGATGAAAATATGCCAAGCCAACACCTATTTTTCTCAGGTGAGGGTGACGGTGCATGTCTGCACATGCACCACTGAGTGTGTGTGGAGATCAGAGGACAACTGTCAGGAATCAGTTGTCTCCTTCCACAGTTTGGGTCCCAGGGATCAAACTGTGGTCTTTGGTTTGGGAGCATATGGCTTTGTCCATCCGGCCATCACCAGCCCATGCCTGTATTTCTCAAAAAGAGCTTTGACAACTGAAAAACAGAAACTGAGAAGCATTTGCCTTTGAGGAACTGAACCTAATAATGTTTCTACCAAAATATTATTTTAAGCTGGGTGGTGGTGGCGCTCGCCTTTAATCCCAGCACTCAAAAAGCAGAGGCAGGTGGATCCCTGTGAGTTCGAGGCTAGCCTGGTCTACAAAGTGAGTCCAGGACAGCCAGGGCTACACAGAGAAACGCTGTCTCAAAAAAACAAAAACAAATCATTTTAAATATCAGTGACATCAACATGTTAAGCCCGTAAGTGGACAGTGACCTGATCTCTACATTAGAATCGGATGAATCAGGGCTGTTACCTCAGCAGTACAGTACTTGCCTACATGTCTAGGTAAGGAGTTTGTGTATGTTTGGTGGGGATCAAAGACAAAAACAAGTATTTGCTGATAAATTCTGAAAGTAAAAGTGAACAAACTGAAATACCTTAAAGCAAAAGTGTAAACTTATGTGGAGACTTTGTTCCTGACTCCTTAGTGTCTCCAACTGTGTGTGAACAGCAGAGCCCCCACTCCTAGTTCATAAGAGGAAAGCATTGCACCCAGCATGCACTAGGTGAGTGCAGCCTTCCACATGTGCTACCACTGCCTGCCATCTAAACATCTTTTTTAGCCGGTACCCTTAACAGCCTGGCGACGATCGCATAGCTGATTTTCCATTGCTCGAGGTTTATTATGTGTGGTAAGATAAAGCAAATGAGGAATTGCATTGCTGTTCCTGGGGGCCTTTGATTGGCAGCCTGCCAGGAAGAACATACATCTGTAAGATACTGCCAGACATGCATGCTATACCAAAAGCCTGGTGGGCCTGGGTCAGAATGGGAAGACTCTGTTTGAACCTCATGATGATCTTATTTACAGAGAGCACACACAGCAAACACTGTTCATAGTCTATCTTTGACCACTCTAAAGTCAAGGAACAACTGCCCAGCCTTGCAGCAATGAAGGCCACAGGGCCATGTTTGTGCTCTTTTAGCAACTAGCAGAATCAAGGCTCTTTGGAGACTGTCTGCATACAGGTCCTCGGGAGGGTGTGGGTAAGAGCGAAAGAACAGACAATGCCAGGAAAGCTCTCCATGGCCTCTACCGAGCACCACAAGCTTGTGAAGCCAATCTGAGGAGATTCCCACAGGCTAATATAAGACATTCAGAGTGTAAATTGTGCTTTACAATAACCGAATTACTAATATGCTGATATACTTAACTGTCAGTCAGTATGTGAGTATTAGAAACTATAAACATGCAGGCTGATTAAGAGGTTGCCAAGGAAGTAATGCATCAGAACCAGTCAGTGCTGCCTTCTATCTCATGGTAACCGGATGAGGGCAAGTTTCTCTCTACACAGTACACCAGCCACCAGCAATGAAAAGGTAAGATAACACATCACGTTTTGCAACCCTAATAAACTCTAGACAGTTACCATTAGTGGTCCGTACCATAAAAGGAGAAACTATAAGGTATATGGACTTCACAAGTGTCACGTGATGTTCTTGGCAAAGAAATAAATACTAATTGGATCTGAATCCAGGCAATCTCAAAGCATAAAAACTAACATAGAAGAAATAACATGAAGCAAAGCCAGTAAAACTAACTAGATGGTAGAAAACCCATGGGGCTACATTTCTACAATTAGAAGTGGTGTAGGGAAACAGCTATATGTGTAAATGTACACAGGAACTCTAAGACTCAATTATAATGGACCATATCCTAATCCTGATTTGAACTACTAATACTTAAAATATATGCGTGTGTATGTATGTGTATATATGTATATACACACATGTACATACACACATACATACACACACACACATACACACAAGACAACTACAGGCCACTACAAGTCAAGGACAAATAAAATGATATGAAAGAAGTGTTTGCATTTCCATGTAGGATGTGGGGTTTTTCTTTTGTCTTTTAAAAAAATAAAGTAAAGTATTTAAAAATAAAATACAGTGATGTCTGAGGTTTGCTTTAAAGTAATGTTTGAGTGGCTATAAGACCTTTCAATTTGCACCGCACATGCCTGAATCTAGTATTTCTTTTTTCCCTCAGTTCCTCAATGTCTCCTCAACAGCTGGTTCCTATAGCTAGTTGTTTAACAATGGTTGGTTGGTTTCCCTTAACCAGCTGCTCAACACCTGCTCAAGTGACCCTTCCTTCAATCCACCAAGACTTTCTCTGCTCTCCTCTTGACTCTTCCCGAAGCTGGTCTGTGGGACCTGGGCAAGGACAAAGTGTATGGAATACAGCTGAGCAAAGACTGGCCATGAGTTAGTAATTCTTCAAGGCTGAGTGAGGGCTGGCTCTACAGAGATGATCACTACCAGTCTCTGCTGCGTGAGCTTGACATTTTTCTTACAGCATGTTTTTAAAAAGATATTGTTGTGGCTGTGAATTTGGCTAAATGTTTAAAAAACCAAACCTCAGCTTAAATCTCCAAAACATATGCAAAAGCCTGGCATAGCCCTGGATGTCTGTAACCGCACAGCGGAATCCTGTGAGCCACCACTCAGTCATTGTAGCTGACATGGGAAACTCAGGTCTGTGTCAGACAGTAAGATGCAGAAAGACAGATATAAACTCCAGACTTCCACATCCAGTTTCCATATGTATCTGTGTGTATACACAATGCACATCCACATATAGGGATACTGCATTAAATTTGTCCTTATGTGAAAGGCAGGCATAGAAAATCAGTACACTCGGCACACACAATACTAGATTTAAGTCCTAGTGGAGACAGAAGCCTTTGAGATCATTTTGGTCAACAGTGTGCTGATCAGCCTGAATCTGCTCAACACTCTTCTGGAGAGGTCTAAAGAACTTGGCTACTTTAATTCTCCTGTCTTTGATAGCCAGTGAAATAACACTTGGTGGAAAAGGAAAAAGGGGGGGGGAGCAAAAATGTAGCATAAAATAATTTGATCTTTAAAAGAGCATTAGCTTTGGTAATTCCATGGATAGGTATCTTCAAATTAACTTTACCAAGACAGCAAAACTCACACAGTATCAGCAGATTTTTCTCATTGTACACATAGGAAACAGCCTCCTGGTACTAATCTCTAATTGTTCTACAACCACGTCAGTGACAGTGTCTCTATGAAAGCTCACAGCAAAAGCCAACGTGTGCAAGTGCCAAGTACAAACACCACACTAAGTTCTTCTCTGATACTCCCAAATGATCCTCAGGGTTATTGTTATAGCTGAGGGATCCCCTAAGGGATAGCTGTAATGAAAAACCAAATACATCTAATTAATTGCATTGCTCGGGGCTAGTGAGAGACCAGAGGTCCCTGGAGCCCCTGGAGAATGATCACATCACACAGACTGTCGCTAACCGCGAGTACAGCTCTTGCCAGCTCCAGATCTGCTAATGTCCATTGCACATCCCTTAGGATGCCTTATAATTTGTATCCAACCTTTGATGTTCTACCAGCAGAAGAGGGGCTCATGTTACAGTGTTGTTCTGTCTTGCATTTCAGGTGAAACTGCATTTTAAGGGCTCAGAAATAGAAAATGCTACCTGAAAATCAGTCCACATTATCAATAGGACCATTGGTACACCTGAGAGTGTGTGCATGTACATGTGTGTGTGTATGCTTGCATGCATGTATGTACTTGTATGTGAATATGTGTGCATGTGCATATATGTGTACTTGCATGCATGTGTGTACTTTGTGTGCATATGTGTGCACATGTATGTATGTGTGTATGCCTGCATACATGTGTGCATATGTGTGTGCATGTGTGCATGTATATGTATGTATGTTTGCATGTGTGTGGGAGCCTGTGTGTGTGTAATAAAATAAAAATATATGCTGTTTATTAAGAAAGTAAAAGAGGTGCTCTTAGGGGTGGAGTGGGTAATAGTGAGCTGGAAAAACAGACCATGAATAGCCCCACCAAGACGGTTAACTCATAATAAGCACTGAATTACACCTGGAGACAGCAAACTCCAATTCCCCACAAGCACATGCCCAATAGTTACAACTTTCTATTCAATAATATTGAGTTGTATAAGACGGGCATGCATTTTAAGGAAATCAGAATGTTAGTACTGCAATTATAGGGAAGCTCAATTTATTCATGGTATTGCACAAATAAGCAAAATTCACATATAATGTAAAACTTGGGGCCCAGGTCTCCTGATGATCTTCAGCAATTCTTTACTAGCACCAGATACCAGCCAGGATCGATCGCTTTGTGGTTTCGCTCCCCTTGCTTGTTCTGGTTGTCTCTCTAAAGAGGCGGGAAAACCAGCAGAGGGTGGAGCTGTCTGAGAGGTGAGGGCTGTGAGGGAGCCAGGAGAGGACGTGGAAGATGAGGGAGAGGGGAAAAAGAGGAACATGCTTCAAGCAAAGAAGCTGGGGACAACTGAGAGAGCACATTGACACTGTGCTTCTCTTTAAGAACCCTAATGCTGCTTTTAAGTAATACACAATTTCAAGATGACAATCTGTTTAGTGTGTTAAGATCCTAATGTTCAATATTCAAGTAAGAAGCTACGTAATCATATTACAGGGTCAACAGTCAGTTCTGCCTCTGGTCTCAGGGAGAAAAGGGAGCCACAATTTCCAGTTAAGACAGATTAAAATCCTGAAATTTCTGAGTATTTTTGTAGTGAAGACTTCCTCTTTAAGCCAAAAATCCAATGTAATCAATAGCAAACTGACTTCATAGGGAGAGATCTAAAGACATTTTGAAGAACAATCCACCATTTCTCACAGCCTCAGACCAATTAAAATGGAGCGAACAGAAGGCGGTGTAGGTGGAATTAATGGGGCCTCGCTGTTGGCTCATGAGGCCATCATAATGATCAAAACCATGCAGTGATCAGTTTAAAAAATAACTCTGTTCACTTGATAGCTGGCAAAGGTACTCAGCAAAGATTCACCATAAAAGGCAGTGAATGTGGATGAGGCGGCTCCAGAGGACTCACCTGTCTTTCCCGGTTTCCTTCTTAAAAACCCCATCGCAGTAGTTCATCCGCTGCTCTGTGGTCACGTAGATCTGTGCGTTTGGATAGGCATCGACTGTCTGCTTTAACATGTTGTACACAATGCCGCTTCCATCCTTCCTCATGTTGCGGAAAGGGCCCCAAATAACATAAATGGTGGTGCTCGCTTCCTTGAAAAAGTAGTCAGGATTTTTTAGCAAAAGAGGGACACTGGTATGTGACACGACTCGAACCATTGTCACGTGGCCAACATCCTCCTCAAAACCCTTGGTGGGGGCATTGTTCATTCTCCAAACGCAGGACGAGCGGTCTATCTCCTCACCCACCTTCTGTCCGGCCATCTGGCCCGAATTTGACACAATGGCGCAATGGTAACAGTCCAGCTGCAAAGGCTGAAAAGGAGAAAAGGGAAGGGCACAGTCAAATGAGATCTCGAGGAACCGGAATGGCACAGACTATACAATGACTGAGGATGAAACGACCTCTGATGCACATCTATGCTACAGTTCTACAGTCTCTGCTACAGGTTATCAAGCTGCAAGTTTGCTTTTGTTAGAAAAGTAAATACATACTGCTCAGAGGATGATTTGACTTCCTTTACCCCTATGCCAGTATATTTAAAATTACATGGGAAAGTCATTCCTTTTTCTCTCTAAATGGTGAGTTTTATAAATGTAGACCATAACCTCAAAAGAAACAAGAAAATATGAAGCTACTGATTTTTATGGCAAGAATGGTGACTACAAACGGATCTCCAGTGGTACATAGCTGGGCGTGCACACTGCACTGTGCTGGTGTGCATGCACTGACAACCCTGGCATGAAGAAGGCAGCCGATGAGGATGCTCTGAGGGACAAACACAGCCCATCCCCCACTGTGGACAGCTGCAGCATTACACGGATGCTTAAAAATCCCCCAGCTCACCCCACTAATGGGCCTCTGGCTTACACTGGCCGTCGGTGGACAAGGAAAGGCCCCTCTTGAGAACATGGAGAGGCATGTGCACAGTCTTGAGAGCCTGAATCACTGCATGGAAGCAACAGAGGCTCAGGAGCACAACAGCGATGCTTAGGACGCTGAGTTCCAGCAGTGGAGCCTAGCCCACATCTTCTAAACCTGGATCCTCTACATTAGAACTTTCAAGTCTACATCTTCTAAGTCTAGATCTTGTTCATTTTAGATTAGTTTTCTTATTATTTAATTTATTTATTCATTTATTTATAAATGTGTGTCTCTCTCGGTGTGTGTATGTGTGTGTGTGTGGTGTGTGTGTGTGTGGTGTGTGTGTGTGTGTGTGTGTGTGTGTGTGTGTGTGTGTGTGT
>OU015753.1:104040948-104067471 GCA_907169655.1 Acomys percivali
GTGTGTGTGTGTGTGTGTGTGTGTGTGTGTGTGTGTGTGTGTGTTCATGCAAATGCCTACAGAGACCAGGAAAAGTAATGAGGTCAGCCGAGCTAGAGTTACAGGCTGCTGTGAACCACCTGACATGGGTGCTGGGAAGCAAACTCAGGTCCTCTGCAGCCTAAGTCATCTCCCCACAAAGGCTAGATCTTCTAAGACACATGAAAGGCTTAGCATTATTCTGTTTTCTTGGCTCCTAAAATAATCACACACAATGCTTTTTCTATTTCTTTCCTACAGGAAGAAATTACTCCATCTTCAGAAGAGAAAAGACACACACATTGACAATATTCATCTTTCTCATGCGCCTTCTATGAGACTGCATCTTTTGATCCTAAATTCAACCCCGAATGTATTTTGTGCCTGAACTAACTTTACTCCTGTCACATCTGCCTTCTAGACAGTGAAGTCTTGTAAGAATAATGCCTTTGCCTCAGACTTCAATAGAGTTCTCTCGGATGTAGTAGTTGCTCAATTTGTTAAATTAGAAAATGAAAGAAATAAAATAATCTGTGAAGAGTCAGAACACTTAAAGTCCTTGTATTTCCTTAAATCCTTTCAGACCAAAGTGTTGTTCCCAAATATTCTCAGATGTGGTCTTCCACTTGAATTGCAAGGGCCTACACGCTCAGAAAAAAAAAAACTCTCTCTCCCTCTCCAGCAGCTAACAACTGCTCACAGCTCCACTGCGAAGGGTGGGGAGGGAAGAGAGTTGGGGAACCACAGGGAATACAGTCAAAACACATATGAAACTCTCCCAAAAACTAATTTATAAAAGAAGGAGTCTGAACACTGAGCTAAATGCTAGGGAAGAAATGGACTTTCCATTTAGTTTAGAACTGTTGACTTAGGTGGAAAGAAAACAAAACAATCAAGAGGAAACACACCAATTAATCAGTCTCAGTCCAGCTGTGGCGAACTAGGTGAGACAAATGATAGTGATAACTCAGAAAAGCCACCTGGACAATCAGCACACAGGTGCAAGTGGCCACCTTTCCTGCTGATGGTACTCCATAGAGCAGCTCGTGCCACACAGCAGGTGCATTTCCTAGAGTGACGGCTGAGCTGGGAAACCATACACAAGACTTCCTGATGGACTGAAACTCACACCAAGTTGTATGTCTGTGCACGCACATAGTAAGTGTATCAACATCCTGTGTAAATCCATTCAAGGTGATGGTTCATAAAAGAGAAACGTATACAACATGCAAACTGTGAAGGTGTGCACCTGCATGTGAGTGTGTCTGTGTGTGCAACTACAACATGCAAACATTGAAGGTGAGCACTTGCATGTGAGAGTGTCTATGTGTACACTGGGTGCAGTGCAGACACGCCTGAAAGGCACTACTGAGATAATGCACGAGTGCAGTAAGGTCCCTGGCCATGAGGGGCTGCAGAAGCAGAAGTGACTCAAAGGCATCACCAAGGCCTCCTTCAACACGGGTGACAAAGCAAATGCTACTGCAAGTACTTGAGGCAGGAGATGGTGAGGAATAACAATGCGCCCTTCCACAGAGCCCTTGCAGACAGCAGGTACATGCTGGGGCCAGGAAGGCGGCTGCCGTGCATCAGCTCACGTGGGTCCTTTGGCTTCCTGTGCAATGGAAAGCTTTGATGGAAGAGGACCAGGTGACCTGACCTGTGTTGTAACAGCTTTGGCCTTTACATGAAAAGTTGAACCTTAAGGTAAGAAGGAGGTTGAAACAGGGAGAACAAGCTATTGTTCCCACCAGAAAAGAAAGGGTGATGGGAGGACACTGAGAAGAGATGCAGGTGAGTAGTGATGTGGGTGAAGACAGGAGCAGGCAACCTTCTGGGTGTTCTGGGTCGGTCCAGAACATGTGAAAGTAGGTGCAAAGAGGAGAGGAGTCAAGGGTACGCCAGGCTTTCTGCCACAGACACAGAGACCAGAATAGTCTTGAGCTAAGATAAAAGGAAATGAAAGCTGGGAGGGAAACCAGGAGCTTGTTGCAGAGTAGGCAGGTGGGAGACCTCTGGAGTAAAGACCCAAAAATACGTCTCATAACAAACGTACTCAAACTGCTTTAAGTGATTGTCCTGCCTTGATTATTAAAGTAATATGGGCTCACTGTGAAGAACTTGAAAAACTAAAAATTAGAATTAAGTTATTCATATTTCTATCACTGAACACTGATCATAAATATTTCACCATACTTTACTCCTTCTATGTACGCAGGTTAAAAATGCCAATTATACGATTTGGCATCTTTGGTCTTCTTTCACTTTCATGTTGATATTTCCCATGTCAATAAGTAATCTTTGGAGATAGCTTTAATGCCTGCTCATTGTTCAATTATATAGATACACCATAATGTACCTATTTGCCTACTGATGAGCATCCAACTACTGTCCGATTTATTTTCGATTATACAAAGTACTTTGATAAACATCTTTGTACTTCCTGGTGTATTTTGGAGCCAGCAGTTTTGATGTTAGTTAAACTTGCTTTCTTTGGTTTCTGTTTACTCCTTTAACTTATATACAACTGTCAAAGGCATCTGTGTAAGCTGTCAAAACTAAGAATTAGAAGAAACATGACCTCTTGGAACCACACAGATCCATTTGTGAGATGCCTTAAACACTGCAATAAGGGTGGCGGAGATGGCTCCGAGGTGCTGAGCACTTCTTGCTCTTGCACAGAGCGGTGACTCAGTGCTCGGCACCCACATGGTGGCTCTCAACCTCCTGTACTTCTGGCCCTAGAGGTTCCAAACTACATGCATGTACATATAGAATAAAAATAAACAAATATTTAAAAATACCTCTGTGATCAACAGGCATGGTGTCTGTTGATACCTGTAGTCTAAGCACTTGAGAAGCAGAGACAGGATGGGTTCAAGGTTGCCCAATTTGAGGGTAGTCTGCACTACCTGTTGCACTATCAAACCACCACCAACAACAACAACTCTGTGATGAAGAAATTGCATATCACCTTGATAAACTCCAGTAAACAGCAAGTAGGCCAGACCTCCTGTTAGAAAGGCCCATCCAAAGCGAATGGGGACAGTAGGACATTAGGACATTTGGACATGGGGTTCTTGGCTGGCTCATGAAATGAAGGCACAACAGAGTGACTTTGGGGGTCAGGTGTTCTCCAAGGCACTGCCTTGTCATTTAGAGACCTACATTCTTTCAGACAACATGGAACAGAGCAGTCCTTTGCAATATTTGGTAGTTTTTTGACACCGCTACCCATAACTAAATCCTCCAAGAGCACTGTGACTCATGTACACCAGTGCCTGTTTGCACACACCACATATATTGCATGGTTCATCCCCACTCACCAGCACCATGCACATCTGCAGCAAGATCGCATCCCACTGACCATTCCAACAAGGTCCTTTTTTTTTTTAATTTATTTTCATTTTATGTCCATTGATGTTTTGCCTGCATGTCTGTCTGTGTGAGGGTGTCAGATCTTGGAGTTACAGACAGTTGTGAGCATCCATGTGGGTGCTGGGAATTGAACCCCCGGTCCTTTGGAAGAGCAGTCAGTGCCCTTAACCGCTGAGCCATCTCTCCAGCCCCTCCAACAAGGTCCTTACATGGGTAATGAAGCCATATTTATGGCATAGCTTGCACAGGGCTAAAAATCCACAAAGAAGAGCCTCCGATGTATTCTGTAAAATGTGGCAATTTGCATTGGATTTCCCAGTCATTAGAATGAATTAGCCAGTTCTGCTGTAACATGGTTTAATTTAGCTGATGAGAATCAGCAGGCTGGTCTCACTTTGACAACTGTAACCCCTGAACGACATCCATGACGACATCCCAATCTGTTCCATGACAACGCCGGGAAGCCACAGCTGTGCAGAGTATGAGGTCGGCAGCCGGCTAACAACTCAAGGGCCAACAGTGGGGACCATGGTGTGTTGTTTATGTGAAACAATACGCAATGGACAAGAAGCCTTTTGCTGTGGTGGCTTTGGTTGTAGACGGCCTTTGTCCTGACCACTGCTTTTCACTGTTCAGTGTGACCATGGCTAGAGTCTTCTCTCATGTGCGTTGTTGGCCCCAATCCTGCCTGGCTGTCTGACTTCCTGGGAGAGGCACACAGACACATGAGTGAACATACGTAAAGCTCTATGGACCAGGAGCTTCAGGAACCATTTTTAAGTGTGGCAGGAGAACAGGAGCTGGTAAGTGAAAGGTTCCAAGTCAGAATCGGAAGCTCCTAGCTGTCAGAAGACTTGACAGTGGTCCCAGGGATGCAACCAGGGGCATAGGAAGTTATCAAACTATGACCCATATGAAGGGAAAGAAGACCGTAGGCACACATGGTCGATGGGACCGCGTCCTGCCTCACCTAGTTACCCCCATGCTATCATTAGCTTTGTCCTCGTGTCTTTTGATCTCAGCTTTCTTTGTTAAATGCTTTGCTGTTTCTTGTGTTCATTTATATTTGATTTGGGAGCCTTGAGTACAAATGTATTACATGTGTCTCCATGGCTTTGTTCTGCCTCGGTAAACGCTGACTCTTTCTTCCTAGATTGAAGGCCTGGATTTTCTGAGATCTTGGGTAAGACTTATCTTTTCGGTTGAATTCTCTCTCTCTCTCTCTCTCTTTTTTAAAATTTTCATTAAAAATAGCACACCCCTTGAATCTTTTCTCCTGTATCAAACATCTTTTAAAATCTTTTGCTTGTGTGAAGAGGGCCAGATATATTTAACTAATCCTTTTCTGGCAGCTAGGCCACTGTTAAAGAGAACTCACAACTGGGGGGGGGGTGGTAAAGTGCTTGTTGGGGTTTGATATTCCAGGATTAATATAAAAGATTAAAAACACTAGACATGGTGACACATCCTTGTAATCCCAGCACTGAAGACACAGAAGTAGGCAGATCCACAGAGCTGCACACATACACACACACACACACACACACACGCACATACACATGCATGCATACACACACACCACATATACACAAACACACATATGCACACACATGCACACACTGACACATGCATGCCTGTGCACGAGTACATGTGCACACCTCGCCACACACAAACACACATGCTTTCTCACCCTCCACTTTCTCCACCCCCTCTTACACACACACACACACACACACACACACACACACATACATATGCCCACACACATGAAGAAAACAGCACATGCTAAACACTTCATTTTATTTGCGATCTAAAATACTGACTTATAAAAAGGCAACAACTCCATATTTGTTTGGGGTATTCCCTCCTTTTGCAAAATTGCACCAACTCTCATCTATTATACTTGGTTATAAACATTCAGTTGGGTAACAGTTAAGATCCTGGACAGCTAAACGACTTTCCCGTACAGCTACTCTGCACAAGGCACTCAGAAAGACGGGTCCTTTGGAAATTCTAGCCAGGGTAAACTTTGATCTCCGTGCCCAGCTCCGGCATGTGTGGTCACAGCACCCATCCCAGGCTGCGTCAGAAGCCTATGGTCCTGCAAGACACCTCCCACCAAAATGATTCTGGACATTTTGTCTCCTACAAGCAAGAATAATTTCTGGATTGCTGTCTGGGGCACAGCAGGATGATGAGGCCACAGGGGGAAACACTGAGAAGAACAGGAGCGCAGCGGCCATCCTGGCTGTGACCGGCCCCTGCCATGGCTCAGGCCTTCTTCTCTTCAGTGTTTACTATGTTATCAAACTTGGTCTTTATAGTAAGTGTCTTCATCAGTTTACCTGTTTGTTTTTCAGGCAGCATCTCAGCTATGGCTCACTTGGAACTCACTGTGTAGATCCAGCTGTCCTTGGGAGCTGGAAAGACAAACCTGAGCCACTATGTCTAGATTTCAAAACAGACATTTCGTTTTTAAGACCGAGTCTTGCTATGTAGCCCTCACTGGCCAAGAACTCTCTATGAAGACCAGGTGAGCTTCAAACTCAAGAGTGATCCTCCTGTATCTGCCTCCCAAGGGTGAAGATTCAATAAGTAGCTGCTCGCCTCAGCTGTGCCTGTTCCACTAGAAGATGCTAGCACCAGGGACAACCAGACAGAAGCCAGACATAGTGTCACCAGGGAGGCTTCACCCAGCAACCGATGGAAACTGTTGTGGAGACCCACAGCCAAGCACTAAGTGGAGCTTGGGGAACCCTGTGGAAGAGGAAGGACTGTAGAAGCCAGAGGGGTAAAGGACACCCCAAGAACACTTACAGCATCAGCTAACCTGGGCACATAGGGGCTCACAGAGACTGAACTGTCAACCAGACAGCATGAATGGGATGGACCTAGGCCCTCTGCATCCACACATGTAACTGTGGTGCAGTCGGGGCTTCATGCAGGACTCCTACAGCAGAAACAGGACTGTCTCTGACCACACTGTCTGCCTTCGGACCCCTTCCCTCTAACTGGGCAGTTGCCTCATCTGGCCTCAACAGAAAAGATGCGCCTAGTCTTCCTGCAGCTCGATATGCCAAGGTAGGGTTATATCCATGGGGAGGTGCTCCCCTTTTCTGAGGAAAGGGGACAAGGAGGGATGAAGGGGACTGGGGGTGACAGGAAGGGACTGGGAAGAGATGAGGGAGGAGAAGCTGTGCTCGGGGTGTAAAGCAAACAAACACCTTAAATAATAATTAAAAACAAAAAACAAAAAGTAGTCACTCAAAATAGATTTTTGAAATTTAGCTTGTTTTTATTTTCCACTGTACAGCTGACTAAATCAAGATAAAGTTGGTGCTCAGTGGGAACTAGATATCTTCCATGCCAAAAAGAGGAGCATATGCTGTGTGAAATAGGATATATTCACAGCTGCATGAAGAAATGAGGTGTTGATATATATTGCATATTAATATAATTAGTTAATATAATAACTATTATATGAAATAATCTTCACATGCATATAAGCTAACACTTCAAATATCACTCAGCATTATGCTAAAACTTCTTACAGGGCTAGCTTGCTTGGTAACGTGCTCGCCATGGAAACCTGAGGAACTGAGCTGGTTCCCCAGAACCACACAGACGATGACAAAGTGGAGGTGGAGACCTGTAGTCTAGTGCCAACACCAGGGACGCAGACTGGGAAACAACCCTGAGCTCTGGAGCCAGCTGAAATACTTGGTGAGTTCCAAGCCAATGAGACACTGGGATGTTCTGCCTCAAAAAAGAAACCAACCAACCAAAAAAACAAAACAAAACAAAATGAAATCAAGCAATGCAGACAGCTCCTGAGAAACAGCACCCAAGGCTGATTGTTGGTGTCCACATGCATCATACACACACACACACACACACACACACACACACACACACACACAGAGGAATGCATACTTCCCCAACGTGCACGTGTTGGAACATGCACCTGTGTGCACACATAGACACACACAAGCACAAAAATTAGTGTTTTTAAACACATCAACCAAGAACTTCCGAAAGTGAGACAGCGTGGTGGTCTCTGTCTCATCCTCTCCTTGCCCAGGCCTGAGGATGGAGAACTCCCTGAAGATGCTGGATGATGGCTATGAGGAAAGCAACTTCTCTTCTCCAGCAATATTCTTGAATTAAAAAATACGTAGGTGGATTTCTTTCCTTAATATTCTGTAGTTGTAATATGGCTGAAATTTTAGTTTGGCATAAACTAATCATGAGTATTTTTATTATGTTTTGGATGGCCCTTTGCCTCTGTTTTTAGTCATTTATGCTTTTAAGTCATTTCTTTCAAAATAGCAGTGCGTTGTTCCCCCCCCCCCCAATAGTGAATGAATGAGTGACATCAATGTCTGGGAGAAAAGCAAAAACACACCACAGCAGATGATGTTGCTGGAAGCTGGTCTTGACTGGGACCCCGCTTCTCCCAAAGCATCTTTTAGGTGTACCCACTTCAGAAAAGCACGGTGGCTAAGAGGTCAAGCTATCTTCAGGAACCACTCTCTTCCAGACGTGCAGATGCTACAGTCACACTACAGCCATCTTTACCATGTGTGGCTTCATTTTCATTGCTGTCTTCCAAGCATGAGTATTTGGCAGGCACAAACATGAATTGCTTAATGCAGAAGCTGGCAAGCACGGGAGCACTGATAGACAGGATGAGCGGAAGGTAAAGTGTGCATGTTCCTCTGCCTCTGTGAGCCTGTGGTGCTTTCATCATCAGCTCCAGCTCCCTGGGCTTACAGAATGTGCATCAAGTCAGGGGACTCTTGAAGTCACTTTTCCATTGTGTTTCCACAGGGTCACTTGCTTGTTTAAAAAAGGAAGGAAGGAGAGGACCAGAAGGAAAGGAGAAAGAAGGCGAGAGGAGGGGAGGGAAAGGCAAGAGGAGGGGAGGGAAAGGCGAGAGGAGGGGAGAGGAAGGAGAGGGAAGGGGAGGGAAGGGGAGGGAAGGGGAAGGAGACTAGAGGGGAGAGGGAGGCAAAGGGGACCCGAGGGGAGGGGAAGGGGAGGGGAAGAGAGGGGAGGGCAAGGGAGGGGAGGGGGAGGGGAGGAGAAGGAGGCAATAGGAAGGAAAAGAAAGAAATAAGTGAGAGAGGGAAGGAGGGAGGACCAAAACTAAATCACTTGCCCTTACTGCATTTTCCTTTTCCTTTACTTAAGCCTTCTGCTTCCCTGCCCCTGCCTGCCCCCACCTACCTTCTCATAAGTGTGCACACACAGGACACATCTGCTATCCTCACCCAGGCGGGTGGGCTAGCTCAGTCTTCTAGGTTTCCTCTCACCTTCCTCCCAACCCTTCTGGAAGGTGCTGTCTCTGTTCTCCCAGTGCTCCACCCTTTGTGAATGATACAGTGGGACAACTGCCATCCCTTTTACATTTTAATCAGTAAGAAGAATGAAATATTTAACCTTTACTCTTTTCCCTCTGAACAAGCTTATGGACAAATTAAAGTCCGTGAAACAAAACCCACAAAACAGTGTGGTTCCCCAGCAAAAAGGAATGGTCACGGATGAAAGGTCACCTGCCAACGACTCCCAGCCGTTAAACCTCAACATTCATCACTAACATCACTCTGTGGAAAACAAAGGTCAAAACATTAAATTATGAAACAGTCAGGATTAGAAAAGGTCACCAGAAATCTAAGGGAAATCTGACCAATCCCACTAACTCTAAACCCTAGCAGCCGGCAGCGATGGTCAGGGGGGACCAGGACGAGAATTCTCAACCCTCTGCTTTAGCCCCACCCCAGATGTGACTTTCCATCTACAGCTTGGAACCTAAAATGAAACTTGTCTACATCTAATAAAAACAGGAGTTTTAATATTTCAGGGCAAAAAAAAAAAAAAAAAAAAACCCTCACGTTTTGAATCTAACCAGCATTAATTATCAAAAGCATCGTTCTACACTATTCTAATGGCTGCTCATTTCATCTGGAACAGCGAGATGTGAAAATGGGGGGTGGGGGGGACACAGGGTCCTCATGACTGCTAATTTACTATTTTAATGTTGACACAAATGAGATCTCTGCTTTCCATCACTCAGTTTGAATGAATCAGGACAGAGCATGGCGGACAAAGCCCCAGAGATGAGCCCTTCACTCGGCTGCCATCTACTCCTCCACTTCTCCCTGGGGTCTTTAGACTTTTAGTTTTAGAAGCTTTGCCATGTGTAATGATGCCATAGGGGGATAGATCCTGCCTTTCCTCCTCTCCATGTTCTTTGAGGCCTTTCAAGTGAAAGGTACAAAAGGCACATTAACAATCTGGCATTGTTTTTATTGCTCGACAAAGGAAAAAAATGTTTTAATTTTTCCCTTGTTTCAACAGTGATTAAACAGGCTGCTTCTGTCTTTGTGGAGTCACCTCTGTGTGCCGAGCCCTAGGAAGACTGTTCTAGAAGGGGATCCACACCACTCAAGCAGGCCAGGCTGCCCAGTCTGCGTCTTCGCCACTCCACAAAGCTGCACCTTGCAGTTCCTGCAGCTCCCAGGAGCTGTGTGTTTAAACCGCACATGGCGAGGGATGGCACACAAAGATACAGATTTGATAGCGCTCTGTTTGGCTCTGACTCTCTCTGGATTTGGGATGTGTGGCATTTGCTTTGGTTTCTACCTGGTGGCATTATATCCAGACATAAAACTTAACATGGGGCTGCATGAAAACGCTAATGTCAAGAAATAATTCTATAACCGCCAACAAAGGCTGTGTTTTCAGTTGCCTTAGATGACACATTTTCCTTTAATTGAAGGACTCAAAGGTACATACTTGTATAATCCCGAGGCATGCTGCAAAAGAAGGCAGCTTGCTACCTCCACCAGGGGAGGCAAACAAGTCTCCTCAAACCCCGAGATTTCCACTGAGGCCCTACTTAACGGACATAACTCAAGTTCCACTGTCACATGCAGGAAACACAGAGGGTTCTCCAGCTTTAGAGGCAACTTCCCTGCGGATTACTATTCTCCTCTTCGTTCAGGAAGATGACTCAGGATGAGCTGCTGTCCCACAATGCAGACTTTCCATAGAGAATAAGAAAACCGGAACATGCAATGGCTGTGCACGCTGCTCTCAACCAGGTACGAGGTTCTCAATACGCAACAGAATACAATGACCCGGAAATCACTCATCAACAAGAAAGAAAAGCAATGGTTGCAAGAATGTAAGGGAAAGAGGAATCCGTTTTCATTGTGGTGAGAAGGTAAATGTGTATAATCGATACATAAGCATGTGAAATAATACTGAGGGGGGCCACAGCGGTGACTCGGGATCTAAGAGCACTTAGCTGCTCTTGCAGAAGACTGGGATTCAGTTCCCAGCATCCACGCGGCGGGTCTGAACCGTCTAACTCTCACTCCAGGGTGTCTGACGCCCTCCTCTGGCTTGCTCTGACACCAGAGTGAAAATTCATCCGACCGACGTGAAGTTTGTCCTGTGTGTTGACTCACTGCGGGAATGGATTTGGAAGCTCCCCCTCCCTGCCCCACAGGAATTCATGAGGCAACGCTTTAGATGATAGCTATGAAATTCTAATGCGCGCGCACGTGCGCGCGCACACACACACACACACACACACACACACACACACACACACACACACTTACTAGGACAAGAACAAGACCCCAATGTCCACTGACACCATTTAATGCTGATCTGGAAGCTCTGCCCAATGCCGAGTGGGAAGCCCGGCAGCTGAGTGGAGAAAGATACTGACACAAAATGAAAGAAGGAAGAAAAGCTACCCTTGGTATTCGCAGGCGCATGTACAATAAGCTGGGGGAATGGTTTAGAATTGATAGAGGTGATAAGATGGTAGCTGGCCATGACGTGGTTATGCAAACGTACTAACAGTACGTTAGGAAAAAGAGATAGGGTCACCGCCATCTAATGCTCAGGACCAACAGGAGTATACTCCTAGAAAGGAAAACAGAGTAAGAACTCTGAAAATGAGCTGAGGAGACAAAGCGCCATAAAGATGAAAAAGCTGCAATGGGGCCTTTGCTCTGCATATTTAGTTATGAGTGCCTTTGTGCTTTTTAAGCAAAAACTTTAATATCTATGACCAGGCTATATGCATGCTGGAAAATGTGAAGATTTTTTTTTCATGATCTTTACTCTGAGGTGAGTGCAAACCCTGTGAGTTATAAGAATGAGAACTAAGATTCAGATATAATATTTATCTGGCTTTGGTTTCCCCCGTTCCTTCACTGGTATGGTAATTATAGTTTGAAATCCTTATCTTGTTTGAATAATTATTTTTAAACTATGTTAAATCCTCTTCTAGATATCATGGGTTATTGACCCAGTAAATGAAATTACTGAGCCCACAGTATTTTTAATGCTTTAATGAAGTGGTGTTCTAAAATGCTCAGTCTCTGTAACCAAGGAAAGCACAGCAATTAGCTAAAGCTGAATATTGCCAGAAACAAGACAAACTGAGGATTCCACCTCAGAGCCTAGAAGATCCAAACCAAAATCAGGAGCTGGTTCTGCACAGGATAACTGAACTGGAACACGGTCCTGAGCCATGAGAGTGAAGCCCAGGGCATCTTCTCCCTCTACCCGAGACTGCATTGCAATGCCTGTCTTGGCATCTGTGGAGTCCAAGGTTGAGGGGCCCACCATGATGATTCAGCCTGGCAGAAGGTAAAGAGAGCCTGGAGCAAACTCATCCACTTCCCATGTATCTGTTCCAAGCACAGCTGTGTCCCACAACACTGACACTAAAGATTTAAGGAGCAGTCATCACACACAGTTGCCCCTCAAGTCCCTCCATTCAATACCCTTGCACGGGAGATTAAGCTCCCCAACATAGTGGGACACATTCCAACACAGTCGGGGCTTTCTTGGTCTGTTCTCCAAAAATCTCAGGAGCTCAAACTTAACTACTTGTTATGAGATGACTCCGATAAACAATGGAGACACTGGAGAATTAAATGTAAACAAAAAGTACTGAGGACTGATTATTATGAACTAGCAACTTGTGAGCCAAAACCATTGCATCTCAAAGCGGAAGCGCATTCCACGGAGCTGGGTAGACAGGGCGGCTTTGGAGAAGGAAAGGGGAACATCAGTTACAGTTCCAGGACAGAGGCTGTAACCCAGTCGCCCACCATGCACAAGGCCTTGGATGCACACCTACCACCTTGGCACACAGTGTACACTTAAAGCTATCCTGGGATATGGGGGGGAACTCTGTCTCAAAACCCGAAGCAAACGTCAACCTACTCTTTCAAAGCTACTCTCAATTCCCATGAAAGCCGAGGGAATTTCCTCCACGTCTGCTTATGCTGGCTCGGGCTCTGATTGGTTGGGGTAAAACGTATATATCTTTTCTAAATTGGCCATTTTATGACTTGGTTTTACTGCGGCACCTAACACAACATCAGCCTAGCTTGGTCTGGACTGTCCATGACTGGCATAGAAGCTCAGTCCAAAACAACAGATGGTCTTCTCTTGAAAAGTTTGTGACTCCCATGGGATTGGGCTGATAAGAAGTGAAACTGGGCTGTTTCAGGCTCTGAATACTGTATCACGACAGATGGAAGATGAGGAGGAGGAAGGGAAAGGGAAAGGAGGGGGAAGAGGAAATAGAGGAGGAAAAGGAAGGAGAGAGGAAAGAGGAGAGAGGAGCAGATGGAGAAGTGGGGTGCCCTTTATTTGAGCCTGACCAGTGGCCATCAAATGCTAAAACCGAGCCAACCCAACATGCAGGCAACCCTTATTCCATTTTAAATTATACTTTATTTGCGCATGTGCACGTGGTGGTCAGCAGGCAACTTGAGGGAGTTGGCTTTCTCTTTCCACCACGTAGGTTTCAGGGAACAAACTCGGTGGTTGGCTTGGCCAAATGCCTTTTACTTTTGTTTCATTTCACAATGCTGACAAATAACAACACCCCTGAGGAGAGGTGTGAAATCTTAGGGAAGGTCAGAGAGGAGGGCCGTGAAATGCCAAAACCACTTTCTGGAAAACAATTGTACTTTTTATTAAAATGCACACATGTGTACATGATTGTGTATGTGTGCAAGTGTGCATGTATGTGGGTGAGTGGGTGGCAACTAATGTCTATCACTGATATATAACTGTCACTAATTCTGAAGTGCAGAGGTTTAGGCAGAACACAGGTAACAGCTCAAACCTTAGGATTATTTCAATTCATTTAGTACAAAGAACAAGACTTTCAGCATGGTATGACTATTCAGCTTATCTTTTGAGGACCAAAAGTATGTACTTATCCATAAGTATTTCCCATATTGATTAAATTATGAAGAATAGACTTTAAAATAGAAGCAATTAATACTCTGATGTTGAAAGTTTAACACAAAAATGTGAATTATATAGAATATATTTTGCTACCAAAACCTTTCAGCATTTCACCACACCCACTTCCAGCTCAGGTCCAGTGACTTGACTTCTTGGGAAGAGTTTCATAAAAATCACTTCACCAGTCTGCATGATAAACAGCCATCCTCACAGGACCAGCACGCTAGAGTGATGGCTTCCAAGCAGTGGGAGTGGGAAGAGCTCTGAGGGAGGAACCAGCGTCAGATCTTCCGGCCACTGAAGGGCACTTGAGACCCCAGTTCCTTGCTCGTGTCATTTCCTGGCCGAGTAGTGCTCTGTAGTGTGTTCCTGTTATGGTGCTCCCCATCTCCACAATGGTCTCCTACCTCAGATCATCCCCTCACTCCATAGTGCTCCCCCTCTACGATGTCATTCTTACATGAACCCCGCCCCTGCCACCACCCATGATGCTCTTCCCTTTCTCCATGTCCCTGCCAAGATGTGCTACCGTAGACCCGAGTATGGAAGTCACCTTGTCAAGGGCTGTGTCCTAGGTGGGCTCTTTTTTTTTTCCCCTTTGACAGAAGCTACAGTTATAGGGAAAGAACTTCATCTGGAAACCAAAAGGTCTGTGGGGCAACTCTCTTGGTTAATGACTGATGTGGAAGGTGACACTGATGTGGTGTCACCTCTGGGCAGGTGGTCCTGGGTTGTGTAAGCACGCCAGTAAGTGTCCCTGCTTCGGCTTCGGGTCTGTGTTGTGGAACATTTTAACCCCATACCTGTTTTTCAGTTTCCTGTGAGTAGTATTTGTATCTGCACATTTATAATCTAGAATAAAATTGAAAACACAGTAAACCGGGCGAAGACGTCTTAGCAACTGGGATCTGGGCTCTCTTCCCAGGATGCCAGCTCCTCTGAGCCATGGGGCCCTCACCACTGTTACTGCACACACAAAAGCTCCTCAGGCAACCAGGGTGTACACTTCTCAGTTGCAAGGTATTGATCAATAATGAATTGCACTATTATGAACAGACCCACTCTGGACATTTTTACAAGGGCAAATGAGGCCTTTCTATCTCCAGCCTGGCATCAACACAGTGAACTAAATTGCTCTGTTTCGGGTTCAGCTCTCAGTTATTTTTCTTAGGAGATGTTAGTAATAAAGCTAAATGTGCTCCGGAACACATCATGAGCTTTTACCTTCATTTGTCTTTCGGGCGTAAGTCTGCTTCACAGGAAGATGCTGCTCAGAAAACACCAGGAAGGAAGATGTCAGAGGCCGTTTCGGGATACACAGAGCAGGATAATGAGCGTAGAGTTGGAATTGTGAATAAAACCATTCCTTCAACTCATGGGGACACTAGTTCCTCAGATCTAATCTGCCCCATTCCTGTACAAAAGACACCCCAGGAAAACACTAGGAACAGTTTTCAAGTCTGCCTGACAAGCTTCAAAAGACAGCCATGAAAGCCAGGGACAGACTGCCAGTGGTGGCCAGTCTTCTCTCTGCATAAGGCACTTCTAACTTGTTTCTCCAACACAGCATTAGGTAGAAACCAAAAGAACCTTATGCTAAAATGTTTCAAAGGAAACTAATTTCAGGACAGAATCTTAGTTGGGTGTTGGCTGGTATCTTTTTCTGAATATAAAGTATCCGCACGTTACAAGGAATGCACACACCATGAGGTATATGATGAATGTGAGGAAACGAGTCTCGGACCTGGCCCGTTCCCTGGAAGCAGTCCCAGCATGTCCACGTTGATAATGGGCTGACAGCGAGAAGTCAGAACACCGCAGGCCTTGCAGTGCTGCCCCTGCCAGCTGCAGGTTAAATGCAGTGTGGCCAACAGCTCCCAAAGCTGAGCTTAGCCTCTTTTCCTTCTCACCAGCTGACAAGTGCTCTCATTTTTTGGACTGCAACATCAGGTCAATCAACGAAAATATACTGGATAAATGAATGACACTGTCATCGAACCACAAGCTCCAACTCTCAGACTGAAGTCTAACCTCTAATTTACGTCCATCCATAGCTGATTAGACCCATTATTTAATGAAGTCTCTCTTGGTTGTCTATCAAATTATTTGTATTCATGAAGAGAAAGCGATAAGCCAAAATGCTAATTATCCATTTTTTTTCTAAAATAAAAGGTCCATGCTAAGAATGATAATGAGTTATTAAAATAGCCCTTTTCATCTGACAAAGCGCATCTTAACAAGCTCTCCAATGGGGGGTTCTCACTGCTGGACAACTCGGCAAACAGAGCGATGTTTACTTCCGACTCTTCAGGCTTTACCAGCATTGGACACCAGCTTTGAAATGCGACCACTGATGGGGATAATGAGCTAAGATGGGAAAAATTCAGCCTCAAAAAGCTAGAAAGAAAAACATAACACATGCTTACAACATAATTGGCTACTTCAGCTTCTTTCACACACGTACGTTTAAAATAGCTGTTATCACCTGGGTTGGTTCTGCCCCTAGGAAACACTGAGCAATGTATGAAGACTTAAAAAAAATAGTATTATACTTAATTATTTGTGTTTGTGTGAGTAAGCGTGTATGTGTGAATGTGTGAATGTATGCATGTGTGTGTATGCATGTCTGTGAGTGTGGTATATGCGTATGTGTGATTATGTGTGAATGTGAGTATGTGTGTGTATGCTGCATATGTGTGAGTGTGTATGTGTATGCATGTATGTGAGAGTGTGTATGCATGTGTGTGATTATGCATCTGTGTATATGTGAGCATGCATGCAAGTGTATGTATGTGTGAGTGTGTATGTGAGGTATGTTTGTGTGTGTGAGATGTGTGTACATGTGAGTATGTGTGTGAGTATGTGAAGTTTGTGTGAGGTGTGTGAGTGTGTGTACATTTGTGTGTATGTATGTGAATGTGTATGTCAGGTGTGTGAATGTGTGTGAAATGTGTATGTGTAAGGTATGAATTTGTGTTCACATTGTATTATGAGGTGAGAGAGAAGGGGGGGCAAGTATGTGTGTGTATGTATGTGTTACCACTGCACACACGTGAAGGTCAGAGGACAACTCCTAGCACCATGTAGGTCCAAGGGATCACAGTTACACAACCAAGCTTGGTAGCAAGTGCCTTTACCCACTGAGCCATCTTGTCAGCCTTCTGAGACCTTGACTAATAAAATATGTGAGCTATAAACTGAAGTTTCTTAGCAGAAGCCACAGAAGCCACTTCAGTCACTATAGCTGGCCTACTCCCCACCCTGACAGTTATCCAGGCCTAACTAACTGGCTGAGGAAGCCAGGAGCAAAAGAAATAAAGGAGAGCTGCAGAGAGGGCTGGAGAGCAACAGCTGCTCTTCAGAGGCCTGAGTTTAGGACTCCAGTTCTCGGGGCTGTCAAGGCCTTCTTACAGCTTCCTCAGGAACTGCTTGCATGTGTGCACATGCGCATACTCAGGCACTCACATACATGCATAACACTTAAAGGAATTCCAATAAACACCAAAGCAGAAGGTTATAATGACATTAGGTTATGTACATGCCATGACGTTGAGTGGGGTTTATTTCCCCCTGTGTTCTGTATTTTGTCTTGTGTTTTTAATAAGAGTTTATTATTTCAGAGCAGTAAGGATTGTATTAAATGTAGGTTGATCTTGAATTAAATATGATTAAACATTCACACCTCACTTTTATTTTCAAAAGAAAACATTTCATCTCATAAAAAGTAGAGGCGGCAGGGGTGGGGTCGGGGTGGGGGAAACATACCAGTGAAGAAACAGGACAGAGTCAGGGTAAGAAAGAAGACAGCTAAGGGAGCCGTGCTCCTTCAGTTGTTTGCTAAATATGATGTCACAATGTCAAGAAGCCATTACTTCACTAATGCATGAAGCAAAAGGATTTGGGGACAAAAAAAAAAAGTACCATCTTGTGGGAATGATTGTAAGCTTTGTCACAGGTGAAAGCAGTCTTGGCGGGGTTTTGCCCTTGAACACACCACAGATACTCCCTGAGACAGACTAGGTGGAGCCATCCTGGGCCTGTAATTCAGGAAGGGGACCTAGGGACTCCACCTGGACTATTGTATTTCTAATTGACCCTCAATGGGAGGAGGAGAAAGGTCCTTGCACGTGAGAGACAGGCAGGCGGAGAGGAGGAGAGGGGAAGCAGGTTCAGACCAAGCTCAAGTGCATGTGGATCAGGAAAAGGATCAGCAAACAGGCCAGAGACACCTAGGGACCCTTCCAGTAGAACAGATACCAGAAGGTTCACTCTTGTTTCCCTTTAACCTTTTTTTCCTCTTGTGTAAAATAGTTGGGTTGTATAATAAAGTTTGTTAAGAAATAGAGCCAACACCATCTTGCTGTATGTGTGAAGTCACGGCATTACGTTCCTATTATGCTGCCTCACATAACAGGTCTCATTCCCCTCAGCAGTTCTATACAAGCTAAAGGGACTGTGGCCATCAGGTGCTGGGCATTTTTTTTAACGTAATATAAGTCAGAGTCATCTGGGCAGAACTTTAACTGATGAAACTGATTGGCCTGTGACAAGGTCTTTGGGACATTTTCTCAATTAATGATTAATATGGAAGAACCCAGTTCATGATGGGCTTTGCTACCCTTGGGCAGGTGGTTCTGGGTTGTATGAGAAAACAGTCTGGAATTCATGGGGGGCCCACCACTGAGCAGTGTTCCGATATAGCCTCTGCACGGTTCCTGCCCTGAGTCCCCTCATGAGGCAGGGTGACCTGAAAGTGTCAGATGAAACGAGCCCTGTCCTCTCCAAGCCACTGTTGCTCATGGCTTCGTAGCACAACAACAGAAACCTTAACTAAGACATACAGGCTTAGCATCTTCTACTAGAGGATGAGGTAAGAGAAACCAGTTTATTTTCTAGACAGGTTTCTGTTTCCTTGGCACACAGATCCCTGGCGCTGAGTAGCTGTAAAGCACACATCATTTTGACTTGGCAAGCCTTCAGCAATTTCGGTCCCAGCAGCCGGGCTCTTCTGAGCACTACCAAAGCCAGCAACATTTAGTCTTGGGAGCCAAGAGCCCTTGGGAGGCACCCATCTTCTCCACAGACACCGTTCTGTGCTCCATTGCTTATTATTATTAAAAGCCGGCTACCTAAGGCAAAGGTCATAGTCACCATTATCCAAGCTTGGGAATTGGATGCATCCTGGTATTAAAGCACTTGGGTACCAGCAGCGTATCAATGATGGAAAACGGTTAACCATTGCTGTTCGTGAATGTCAAAGTTGCTCTCATTGGATCAACACATTTTATTTCAAAAGCTATCTTGAAGGGAAGAGATAGAAATAGCTGCAAAATGTATGGAGTCATGCACATTTATTTATATGGAGCAAGATATGTGCCCAAAGCACATGTAGTCAAGAGACACTTGATTAGAATAAAAGTTGTTTCCACCAAAGCAAAATAAGGACAAAAACAAAGGACCAAAGAACCACCATGAGTAACAAATTGTTCCTCTAAATAAACGAGCACAGCGAAATCTATCAAAGCCCCTTAAAACAAGAACCATATGCATAATGGAGTTTGTGTTGGGGACTGGGGTTAAAGGTCACTGAGCTACACTGATGCAGAGCGCTAGCAGATTATTCTTGCTGGAGAACGCAACTACCCAGCTGCTGTACATCATCCTGTATTAGGAGAAATTAAGTTATGTCCATTCTTAATAAATGGTACAGAAAGCTAAGGCTGAGTGTGCAAATGCTGAAGTAGCAGAAAACCAAATCACCCATGAAACAAATGCCTTGAGCTGGCTGGCAGTTGGTCCCCTTTGTGTTAGCTCCCCAAACTATGAAAGCTCCTTTTCTCTTCCTCCACAGCAGGCAAGTTATGTAAAATCACACAGTCAGTGGGTGAAGGTGCTGGTCGCCACCTAAGGGCCTGAGTCTGATCCCTGGGACCCAGAGTGTGGAAGGATGCAAAGCTAACAGCTCCAGCAAGTCAGAGGCTTCCATGGGAGATCTGAGGCATGAACCACCTCCCACAAAATCATTTCCCAGGTTTTGTTTCGTGTGTAGGTGCACTGTGCATGCGTATGTGTGTGCGTGTGTGTGCATGTGCTAGCAGAGGCTAGCTCCCCTTTCAAGTGGCTTCAATTGCCCTAGATCCAGACCCTCTCGGTCAGTCAGTATACAAGAAGTATACTGCATTCCTTGAGGGCTTTCAATCATGCCATACTCTAGCCTCAGCCTGATGACTAGGGACATTTCTTCTGTTTCCCCAGTCCTCTCATCCACCTCCTCCCATTTTCCGGGAACTTCCCTTTAGCTTCCTCAGGAATTCTTTGTTTGACTACCCACGAAGGTCAGGTCAAACCCTACCTCACCAGGCCCTTCAAAGAAACTAACATTTTGGCCTCAGAGGTACTTTGTGTAAGCACAACCATGACCTATTACTCCATTGGCTCATGTGTCATCTCTCCCCCCTGACCCCATACTTCTCCTAAGGACACACCTGCCTCCCCACTGCACCAACACCCCCAAGCACCCTGCACCAAGCAGGGTGTCCAGTCAACATTCTGAAATTCATAACATCCAGCCAGATGCACTGTGACAATTATACACATGTGAAAAGCTCAGCTGTGTTTACCAACAGAGTGGTTTCTGCGTGTCACCCTGAACCCGTGTGAAGTCAAGCCAACTTCATTTGCACAGTGCGTGATATTTTTCAGATCATATGTCTTCAGTTTTAAGTGCACTGAGTTGAGGCATCTTCAGAATGTGGGGCCTTTGGGTCACACAGATTACCAACTTCTTACTGAACTGAGAGATAGCATCAAATATATACTCTGAGTAGCTGGCACCCACACCTCACAAACACACGTCTGGTACCTGGAGGTAGACATGCCCAAGTTTAAAGTCACACCGAGCAGGAGATTCCTACCAGGCACCTAGACAAACAGCCTAGAAGCAGGTAAGTAAGGACCCCTGACACCTTACCTATCCTGACCTACTCAAAAATTGCTTTTATAACCTGCATTTTACTTTAACATCCAAGAGGGAGAATATGAAATTTCAGATAAGAACTATACTGAGTCAGAAGCATTCAATCTATAACAGCTTGGATTTGTAATAAAAGAAGCTATGACAGCTGGCCAGGATAGGCTCACGGAGTTTTCCTTATTTGAGATTATCCCTTCAAACGGGCACCATGAAAAGGAGGGATGCCTCTGAAGACTGAATATATAAGATGAAGATAGAATTAAATTGCTCTTACAGAAGAGACTGTAAAAGTGTTTTTCATGTGAATGTTTAATAGAGAAATGAAAAAGGAATACTTAAGCACTATTAAAAATGTCTACGATGTACCTTCCAACTGAAACTCTGGTCACAATAATAATTAGAGTTGTGTGTGGCGGCTCGTGCCTGTGAGGACAGTGTACTCGGAAAGCTGGGATCAGACAATCAAGTACGAGGCTAACCTGAGCCGGGTGTGGTGGCACACACCTTTAATCCCAGCACTCGGGAGGCAGAGGCAGGTGGATCGCTGTGAGTTTGAGGCCAAGCTGGTCTACAAAGCGAGTCCGGGACAGCCAAGATAACATAGAGAAACCCTGTCTCGAAAAACCAAAAAAAAAAAAACCAAAAACCAAAAAACAAAAAACACAAAACACAAAAACAAGGCTAGCCTGGTCAGCAGAGTGAGATGTCTCAGAGCCAAACACTGACTAGCGACAATCACAGTGACATCGCGCTTTATAAAAAAACAAAGAGATTATTTTATTCTCCTTGCAGCTCTGGCATCCCACACCACGTCTGACATCCAGTTGACACTTGATTGTCGAATGAATAGCCACAAAAGCTATGCTGTCACACACTATAGAAAATGTATCAGTCGGCAGGCCTACCGTCGTGGGATGAAGGTTTACTGATGTCATTAGAAATTCTAGTTGACAAAATCTAAACAATTTCTTTAAGGGTCGGATGGTTAAGCCATCTGTCCCCTTCAGGACTGGGTGACCTCAGAGCCTGGCTTCTTAGCCACCACCAAGGGGCTCCTTGAACATGTAGAATCATGTGAAGGGGAAACGTAGCTATGTTTGAAGGGACGCACAGAAAAAGCACTCTGAAGACAACATGAAGGACAGTGCTGAGTGGAAGCCTGTTTCCCAGCGACCGCTCGGTGCAGCCTGGACCCAGTGCCACAGGGCACTGCAGAGACGGCTGAAGGTGGGGTGTGGGTAGGGAGAGGAAACAACAGCAAAGTGCTGATTCCTTTCTGTAGTAAGAACTGCACCACTCCCCACAGCACTGCCAGCGCGGTCGGAGCCTCACAGAAATGAGACAGTCCGTTTTTCAAAAGAGTAATAATGAAAAAAAATAATAATAAAGTCCCGCGGAGCCATCCCTCCATCAACTCTGCTTATAAATTCATAGCGCAGCATGGAGGTTATTAAAATCCCGTATGTGAGAACCACACGTGGCACAAAGAGATACGAATTGGTGTTCCGTGGAGATAATGCTATCTAATGGGCAAAACAAGTCACGGGCACCACCACCCCCCCCTTCTCATTCAGACTACATTTGAAAAGGGCTCAGCATCCAGCCCATGAGCACAGATAGCAAGCCAGCCGGAGACAGGCCTCCCCCTTTCTTATGGGTTAATAACTAGGATGTAAAGAGTAGGGCTGTTATCTGCCCAAGTCTGGATATTCCCATGACATTTTTCTCTCTTACTTGGAACTGCTTAAAATGGAGGGGAAGCTAAGCTTCTGCAGCTGGCTTGACCCAGAGTGAAAGCAGGGCAGTCCGTCCCTGGCCTGCTCCGAGGCCTCTAGAAGGCTGAGGTGGTAAGTAAGGTGGAGGATTTCTGGGTCCACCAAGTACTTACCTGGAGACTCAGAGCACCCTGCACTATGCTTGGTTGTTGGGTCTGTCTGTCTGCAAGTTAATTACTTCCTAGGAAGAGACTTTGGCTGACCAAGGTCCTGGTACTGAGAGGCACACGTGACTCAGTAGCCATGACATGATGAGGACAGAAACGCAGCTCTCAGATGCTACTGGCAAAATTAAAGTAAGAATTTCCATCCTTCTACAGGCGGTACCTGAGCCTTCCCAGAAACAGCACTAAGGTCCAGTTACTAAGGCAACATATAATCACTTTTAATTTACTTTCACCACAGTTCTGTAGTTCAAAGCAGCTGACTGTGGTTATAATCACTAGACCCAGGACAGCGAAGAAACTCTACTGAGAAGATGGGAAACTTAAAATCAAAGTAGGCCACGGAAGTCATTCTGGAGTATTCCAGCTACCCTGACTCCTGCACCAGAAGCAGAACACTAGCCACCCACACAGGGTCACCACTGAAATGTGAGATGCACAGCAGGCCAGATAACAAACGTATCAGTTAAATGTGATGGGTTCTAAGTCAGCGCATCTCTCACCCCTCCAGCATATCTGCTTGTGTGCAGGTGTGAGGTGTGTATGCACATGCTATGTGTGAACACATAGCAAGAGTATGGACAATGACCATATAAACTGTTTCTCAGCTGCCACCATTTTGTGATTCTGTTTTTGTTTGTTTGTTTGTTTGTTTCTGTTTTACATGTATAAGTGTTTTGCCTGTATATAGGCATGTGTACCATATGTGTGTCTGTTGCCCATGGAGACCAGAAGATAGTGTCAGATGCCCTGAAACTGGAGTTAGAGATGGTTGTGTGTATGCTGGGAACCAAATCAAACCTTGGTTCTCTGGAAGAGCAGCCAGTGCTGTTAACTACTGATCCATCTCTCCAGCGCCCCCCCCACCACCTTGGATTTTGAGATAGGACCTCTCACTGGGACTTGGGGCTCTATGACTCAGTTGAGCTGCCTGATCAGTGAGCCCCAGAGATCCTTTTATCTCTACTTCCCAACAACAGGATTATAAGCAAGTGCTCCCTCTTTATATGGGTATGGAGGATCAGACTATGCTATAGCAAGCGACTTTCTAACCCTTCAGTGTGCTCCCTAACCAGCTCTGACCAGGGCCAAGCACTGTATCTTCCTGGTGCTCTTCAGGGATCACCAGGGGGTGAATGTTCTCTCACTGGTTTTATCAGGATGGAAGGATGTGAACAAGGGCTGGAGAGATGGCTTAGTGGGTAAAGGCCCGCAACCCTAATTACCCAAATTCAGCTCCCCAGGACCCACTTGAAAATAACACCACAGGCATCCGGAATTCTAGCACCCACGTCAGAGAGCTGGGATGGGGGACAGAAGAGCCACCAGAGGCTCCAGGTCTGGCATGGATTGCTCAGTGGCAAAGAGTCTATCCCAAAGTGGGAATGGGAAGGACCAAGACCCCAAGTCCGCCCTCTGCCCTCCATTCATGTCCTGAGCTGAATGTGCGCCCACATCCACATACAAGAATGTTCACATACACCCTCACGTACCACACACACACACACCACCAGTGTTTTAAGTATAAAAGAATGAAGACAGGAAGGAATACAATGTGCAAAGCTGACACTGAGGGAGCTGGGGTTCTAGACTCACCCCCCACACCAGTAAGTATCAGGTGGTTACGTCAATCCATACAGCTCTCCCTATGTCAGCAGTTCTCAACCTGTGGGTCAAGACCCCTCTGGGGGTCAAACAACTCTTTCACAGGGCTCGCCAAAGACCATTGGAAAACATGGGTGGTATTTACATTATGATTCATAACAGCAACAAAATAACAGTTAAGAAGTAGCAATGAAAATAATGTTATGGTTGTGGGTTACTACAATAGAAGGAATGCACTAAAGGGTTATAACATTAGGAATGAACCGGTGTTCTGTGTCATCTTCCATGCCAGTCCTGGCTCATGGCAAACATCTTGCCAAAACTCAAAAATTTGTAAGAGGAACAAGAACAAATGGATTTTCTAAAATGAGAAAGGAGCTCATTGGGTAAGCTCATGTAGCTGTATTCACCATCCGGCTCAATCTATCTTGTTGGATCCTCTTGGCTGAAATAAAAAAGGCAGTGCCCACCATAGAGGTGATGGCTTGATTTCCCAGCTGTTTGGCTCTCAAACCAGGCACATTTCTCATTTAGCTCTTAGAAAACCCCTGTGGACTTCCTATTAACTGTAGTATAAATGAGGTGTCCGATGTCTTAACAGGTTAAGGGTCTTGTAAAATCTTACCTATCCAATAAATCAAACTCAAATCTGGACCTCAAAGTCTACAAATTAGGCCACTGAGCTTTCCCAAGCACGTCTCATCTTTCAGACTTCGCTTCACTGTCAGTCAGGACAGCTCAGCTCCATTCCACCCATGCACAAACTTGCAGTGCTCCAGAAGCTTACGTGTTTCTGGAAAATGACCCGCACATGTCCTTGCTGGAAGTCCCCATTTGCCTTACCAGTGGAGGCGAGGTGAGTACACAGAGGCAGGACAGGGGCAGCATGTCCCCGGCACCCACCACCTGGCTACAGGAACAGATCCCCCAAGCCCCTTGGGGGTCCTCTCTGAAGTGCTCAGGTGCTGCCAGGGTTTAGAACACATTCTTCACACCTCATTCTGAATAGGCTAATATATGTAGCTATATGCAAGCTCCTGGTGTGTGAGCCAAACCTGTCATAGTGTACGCTCATCCTCACCCACAGAGAGAAAACAGTTCCCAGAATAGCTTTGCCTCCATCCTTCCAGAATTCCCCCATGTTCCTGACTGCTCAGCACAGGCCGAGGGATTAAAGAGATTTAAAACAAATATAAGGAACGATCCAAAGCTTCAAGGTAATTATAGCCACAATCACAAACATTTATGGAGGGCTTCCCTTTGTGCCAGATGCTGTTTTAAGTCATCTGTGAGCCATTTAACTCTTGGAGCAGTGTTGCCGCAGTAGGTGGGACTATGGCCTCCAATTTACTTCCGTGTTGAGTAAAGACAGGGAGCTGAAGTGACCTGCCTTAACGTCACATCTGGGGCTAACCCAGTTGCCTGCCTCCGAGGCCTCATCCTTAGCCGCCACAACAGGTTACCTCCATTTGGAATATACAGGGATTAAGAGAGCTTGAATGAATCTGTACTTGTACGCCTGTCTACAAACCGTAGAGAAAAGCCATTGCCAACAGAGTACAAAATACACATCTGCTAGGTGGAAGGGTCATGATGGATGAACTCGAAAGCATCCCCTCTATAATGTCTGCCATCTTTCTGCTCCTTAAAAACACTTCTGCTGTTTTCAATCTTGAAGTATTTACTACAGAGTGTTTTTTAAACATATATATTTTAAAGATGTGGATAAAATATAAGATACTACTGTGAATTGAATCCTCATATCTCAACATTGCCTGCTTCCGAATCCTCCAGTGGAGTCTCACAGGCTTGCCTCTGCTCTGGTTTGCCCATCACTGCATCTCCCAGGCTCATCATAAGGAGGCTGTGTGGTAGCGTTCTTTCATTGATTATTGCACTATATGCGTATAACATTTATTTTTCTTATGCTGTTGGTGAGCACAGTGTTACTCCCAGCTTTTATGAAACATGACTGGGCATTTCCTCTCACGCCAAATGTACCTGTGTGTCTTAGGAGTGTAGGAATAGGATTAATAGTCACAGGAATATGAGCACCTTCTCCTTATCTTTGTTACTGATTTATAGTTTAATGTATTGTGATCAGAAGACATCTTCTATGTGATTTCAATCACTGAATTATTCTAAAGCCTCACATTGTTGACCTGTGCTCATCAATTCTGTAAAATCCAGTGTTTTCTGAAAAAGTGTGGACCCAGCAATATATGGTGCCAATGTCACTGAGATCTGGTTGGTTAAAGCATATCATTCAAATCAACTCCTTTACTTACTTACTTATTTACTGTGTGTGTGTGTGTGT
>OU015753.1:104069659-104090695 GCA_907169655.1 Acomys percivali
CACACACACACACACACACACACACACACACACACACACACACACACTGGGTTCTCTTCTTTGCCCATCATCCTCTAGCTCCCACTTCCTTAACCCCCCATTTTAATCAGCACCTCCAGCTTGGCCATATATGTTTCCTACTATGTACATGTAACCCACTAGGAAATACTCTCTCGTGCTCTGTGCTCTGATTTAATTTCTCACTTCTACAGTTTCCCTCTCATCTTTGTGTATGAATAGATTCCAGTTGTGAAACAATCAATGTTTACATTTGTTTTTCTGAACAAATGATTCATAATTATTTAAAACTCTGTCTGATGAGCTCTCTAGATCAAGGATGTCAGGTTTGTTTCCCTTATTCTTAGAAACACAGTTATTTGATCCTATTTCCCAACATGTCTTGTGATTTTTCTGTTAATTATCATGCTCTGTGAGTAAACAGAGGATGACATCACCCTCCCACAGAGAAGATCCCATTTTCTTTCAGAAGACTGAGTATGACCAGCTCATCTTGACCCTACAGAGGATGCCCACATCTAGGCCAGCCTTACTAGCAGATCTCGGCTTCTCAGGATCTCGGATGGCATTTGCTAGTCCCACCAATCACAGGACAACTCTGACCTCTGTTTCCTGTCTCTTCTGCTCTATGCAATTGTGTAAATCTCTGATTAGGCTCCTGGAATTTTCACACCCATATTTTTCTTGGCTCTTTTGTGTCTTCTTTGGCTTGTGCACAGTGTAGAAGACCACAGAGTCCTCAGGGATACCATGTGCAAAATGCTGGCTCCGATCGCAAGGTTCCCTTGACTTTATTTTGCTCCCTTACACTGTGTCATGAATTTTTGTCTGTTGTGTCCACTAAAGGCCCTGTGTGCTATCCAAGCTGATCCTCTGCTGAGGCATTTTTGGTTCTTTTGTGAATCACAGGAAGAGTCTTTCTGGCTTAGCACTGCCTAGGAACTTAGCCTATTTAGGTCTCAATACAGAAAGGACAGTACAGCTTAACCCGACATTCTGCATGTCTCTAAGGCCCACCATAACCTGGGTAATTGTTGCACTTCTTCTACAACGTGAAGGTCTCAGAATGCACCAGCTCTAAGTCCTTCAGCTGGCGCACACACCAGATGGAGCAGCACAGTCAGCTCGTACCGTCAAAGACGGTTCTGGCTCTGGATGCTTTGAGAGCCAGTCTGACTCTTTACTGCTAGCACAACACAGGAGGGATGAGGGAGGGAATGGGGAGTAGACTGGATCCCTCACCGCAGTATCACACCTACTCTTTTAAAGACAGCTTGGCAGGGTTATATACACACTAAGGACGACTGGGAAGAGGAAGCACTGCTTGCCATGAGGAATGCTTCAGGGCTGCCACTGCCCTGGAGTCATTTCTGCTCCAGTAAGAAAGCCCACACGCATGGTCCTGTAAGTAACACCAATAAGCCCATCCATCTGTTCACTTTGGCCTTTGTCTTCTGCCAGATCCCCATCTGGGGTGCACAGACACTTGTTTGCATCTCCCCAGATGAAAAAAATTATCATATACTGGTGTATACTTCAAAAAATGGGCAAGAATCTCGGAGATGGTGTATTTAATTCAGATCAATCATGCATATGAAACTATAATCAAACACTTTAAAAAGACAGTACAAGGTCCCCAGAAACCTCATATACTTATTACAAAATACAACCTTCTGTCTGATCCCCAAGACAAATGCTTTCACAAACACATGCTACAATTTGTATTCTAAATAAAAGAAATGCAACATGTGCACTTTGACATCTGAAGTTTTTTGTCTTTACCACGGCGAGAACGGTCCAGTTTTCATGGTTTTACATAATGCTTCATGAAATAACAGACAGTAAATTAAACCATTCCTTTACATGGACATTTTGTGCTCCTTTCTAAAACATGACTGCTACAAATAAGGCTCCCATAGCATGCACACATGAATGGTGCTCATGGAAAGCAACTGGGAACAGTATTACTAAGGGGGCAGGGTATGTATACAATCAATTTTGATAGGTGGTAATAAAAACGTACCATCTAATGCACAGTCACTGAACTAACAATTCTCATACCAGCATGTGAAATAGTTCTGCCTGTTATATATCTCTACCAACATTAGGGTCTAGCAATCATTTTTTGTCTGTTTGTTTAGCTATGGCATTATTTAGTATCTGTGCGCTATTGCACTTTTAATTTGTACTTCCTTAATGAGTTATAAGGCTGAACACCTCCTCTGTTTATTTGTTGTCCATTTTGTTCTTCTGTTTTGTGAAATGCCTAGTCTTGTCATCCTAAGAAAATTTCCCTGTTCTCTGTGGCTTTTTTCCTGTTTGTGGACGACCCTCTCCTCAACTCTTCTCGCGCTTCCTAGCGTAAACTCATTATCCAGCTGCAAAACCTTTTTACTTATGTCTTTCCTTCTCTGGACACTCATGTTCTCCACACAAAACCGAGCCTAGGAACGATGCAGCCAGCAGGGGCACCACAACAGCCCCCTCACTGCCGTCTTTGTCATCACCCATTCCAAGTCAGCAACACCTTGAGCTGGACATCCACTATTCTCGCAACTCACTTTCACGACACCACTTCCCCATGTAGCCAGTTAGACAGCAGGTGCCAACTGACAGAAGAGGAAAGACACATCCATAAGGCCACTCCCAGCTCCCAGATGACACAGCTGACCAGCTTCCAGTTTTCTCTGTTGAGCCACATCGCCTCCCAGCTCCCCTCCCCCTCCTCGGAAGGCTCATTTCTCTGCTGTCACCCACAGCAGCAGAAGCCATGATCAGATTCTGGCTTTGTCCATAACGAACGCTACTTGGCTATGGTTTGACAGGCACAGATGGCACCACCGGCTGCAAGGTCTTGCTGGCTCTCAGCTGGCTTCAGTAGTCATCTTCTGTAGTGTGCTCAATAGAAAAGCAGCTAAGGCCAAACCAGCCTGGGAATAACTTCATGCAGGAGGCTCCGTGGGGTCTGCTGGACATTAGGAGATGAGATCATTGGAAAGACAGAAGAGCTATGCCTGGAAAGGAACGGTGCATAGACTCAAAACGAGCTCAAACTTAAACACAGAGGAAAAACCTATAAGGGAAAGAGGCCCAAGGGAAGGAATGCATTCTTTGGTCCACACCATAAAAGTTACACACAGGCAAGGATCCAGGAAGACTCTTCCAAGAATCAGCCTGCTGTGCGGTTAGAACGGCCTACAGCAGCCATTCGAGTGGCGAGAAGCATTCATAGACCTGGATGATCTTTCATATAACTAAAAAGGGACACATCCCTGGCACATATCCCAGGTCCTGTACAAGACGCACCTATGACACATTCCCCAAAAGTAACTTTATAGACACAGATATTAACGAGAGTGTACGAAAGGATGCATACGATCAAGCAGGTTAATGACAAAGTTTTCTGCTCCTCCTGGTAACTTAAGCGCTTGCGCATTCTTAGCAACAACTTTTTGTTCTTTCTCTTTTTACATTCAGACCACGATGTCGTGTAACAAGCATAAAGGGCATCAACGTCAGTGTAAGGAAATGAACCCCTTCACTTCAAACAAGGTAATCTGAAGGAGCTGGCTGTAACAGTACTGTCTACACAGCAGGAGCCAGGAGCCTTGTCTGACGAGTCTGCACCCATGTCTGTGGCACTGGCTTTTCACACATGACCAGGTTGCAGTGCACCGCCTGGACTTGTTAGACTTCCTCTGGCTTCATCTTGAGGCTGCTGAACTCACCCAGGAGCCTTCATGCCCATGTAAACCTGCCCTTTTTATACATTTTTTTAAATGTACCAATATGTTTTTTATTTAATAAATTTGTTCAGATTACATCTCAGTTGTTATCCCCTCACTTGTATCCTCCCATTCCTCCCTCCCTCCGTCACCCTATTCCCCTCCCCTAGGTCTGTGACAGAAGGGGACCTCCTCCCCCTCCATATGGTCACAGCCTATCAAGTCTCATCTTGGTAGCCTGCTTATCCTTTCTGAGTGCTACCAGGCCTCACCAACAAGGGGAAGTGGTCAAATATGGGGCACCAGAGTTCATGTCAGAGTCAGTTTCTGCTCTGTACACAACTGTGGAGAATGTGCTGTCCATTGGCTAGATCTGAGTCGGGGTTTGATGTTTACTGCACGCATTGTCCTTGGCTGGTGCAGTAGTTTTGAGCAGAGCCCCCTGGGTCCAGATCTGCCCGTCATGATGTTCTTCTTCTGGCTTGGATTGACTTATTTCCTCCAAGCAGATGCCCTATCACTCACATCTTGCTTTCAAGGCCAGCATTAGCATCTGAACCATGTCCTGAGCTCTCATACAACGTTGTAGAAATGTACTGTGTATGGATGTTTTGCCTGCATGCATGTTTGAGCACCGTGTGTGTACCTGGTGTCAGAGGCCAGCAGAAAGCATCTGAAACCCAGTTCCCATGGTTGTAAGTGGTGGCCATATGGGTGCTGGGAATAAAACCCGGGTCCTCTAGAGGGACAGCCATGTTCTTCTGCGCCATCACTCCCCCCCTCCATCCTTACATAATTTTCAAACTTCTTTCTCTGGAGTTTTAGCTGATGTTGAGGAAAATGTGCATCATGAACTGGGTGAATTGACAAGAATGCCTCTTTCTAGAAAGGGATTCAGTGTTGATGTGCCTGATGCCTGATCCACTGGACTGTGTGTGCCTGGGATTATAGACCTGGAGCAGAAATTAGGCTATGAAGCTTCTCTTTGTCTTTCTGTCTTCGCATCACATTATATACAGTCTTTCCAGCTTCCCATTACATGCTGCATCCACGGCTCCCCCAACCACCCCGACTCTGCGGGTAGGACTAACTTTAATGTCTGCTAGGTCCCACCAGGTGAAGCAAACCCATTAGCAGGAGCGTCACAGATGCTTCTGGAAACGCCCTCGAGTTTCTGCTTGCGTTCTTTAATACACCCAAGCATCACATTTATTTTTTCAGCAGCTGCTGTATATTGAGCAGACTTCTTAATTAGCTAATGTTTGGAAAGCCCTTTGAAGATAAAAAGCCCTATAGAAGTGCTAAGTGTTATTATTACCCTGACAAAAGAGCTCCCATTTTACCTTGGCTCCCCAGAAACACATGAGCCTGCTTTCTCTCTAACTAGCAATAGTCAGAGGACAGGCTGCATAAATCACAGAGAACGAACATGGAAATTCAGCTCTGGCCCTTGAACCAGGCAATTGGGCATCCTGGGGTGTTCCTCCTTGCCCAGATGTAATCATCATCTGCACCAAAAGAGAAGAAAGCTAGGCTTGGAGCTGATTAGAAAGCAGTCTCAGGCTCTAAAATGCTTTAAAGGGAATGAAAACACGGGTCCTCTTTGCTGCAAGGACTTTCTGAATGTCAAAGCTGCATTTGTTTCTTTGGGTGGAGTCAGAAAAACAATTCGAATATTCAGGGATCACAAACTGTGTCCTTGGACATAGATAATCATGGTCTAGATGGACACAGGATTCACCTAAGCCCAATTCACCAGATAGTTGTCTCCCAAGAGAAAAGACACCAAGGAAAACCTACCACAGACAGACAATAAGCAAGCATCTGCAGGCCAGTGCTCAGCCTCACAGGCTGGGCAGTCCAGATGAGGCAAGTTCCCCCACAGGGCCAGGAATTTGAGTAATTGGTAGTGTTGTTTAGGGAGGATAGGAGGGGTTGCAGGCTCACTGGAGGAAGGCATCACTGAGACTGGCTTTAGGTGTTCACAGCCACACTCCATTTGCAGCTTGCTCTGCCCATTTAGTGCTGTGGTTAAAGATATGATCTCTCTGATTCCTGCTCCAATCTCCTGCTGCCATGCAACCTCATACCTCCCACCCCACTCCACCCCACACACTTCGTTATGCATTTTCCCTCCGGAACTATAACCTAAAATAGATTCATCCTTCTGTAGCTGTTTTAGGTCATGTCACAGCAAAAGAAAGGTAACTAATAAACAGATTTGTCTATACTTCCAAAACCTGCTCTTTAAGAGAGCATGCAGCCTCTACCTTGGGGGTAGGCTCGATTTTCTTAACCAATATATTTTATTATAACTTATTAACTGAGTGTACGTCACTTATAACCCGACTAACCAAAACAATATGAAAAGAGGATTAACGAACACAATAACAAAACCATAAGGATATCAGTTCCAAGGAACGAGTCTCCTGGCGTAATCAGCAGAATTTCTTCTGCTGGAACCTGGAGTAACCAGAACCCAGAACCTCAGCAGGAGCCAGAGCCCTGAAGCCTTCCCTCGAGTGGTTCTCTCTATGAGCGTTTTTTTCTTCTTTTTCTTTTTTTTAATAGATTTTTTAATTAATTTATTCTTGTTACATCTCTATGGTTATCCCATCCCTTGTATCCTCCCATTCTTCCCTCCCTCCCATTTTCCCCTTATTCCCCTCCCCTATGACTGTTCCTGAGAGGGATTAACTCCCTCTGTATCTGCTCACAGGGTATCAAGTCTCTTCTCGGTGACCTGCTGTCCTTCCTCTGAGTGCCACTAGGTCTCCTCCTCCAGGGGACATAGTCAAATGTGAGGCACCAGAGTATATGAGAAAGTCATATCCCACTCTCCACTCAAGTGTGGAGACTGTCCTGTCCATTGGTTAGATCTGGGTAGGGGTTTAAATTTTACTGCCTGTATTTTCCTTGGCTGGTGCCTTAGTTTGAGCGGGACCCCTGGGCCCAAATCTGCCTATCATAATGTTCTGCTTGTAGGTTTCTAGGACCCACTGGATCCTTCTACATTGCTATTCTCACATGGTTCCCACATCTAGAGTCCCAATAGGATGTCCACCCCTCTGTACCAGCTTCCTGGTAAGTGAAGGCTTTCGTGGGACATGCCCCTTGGGCTAGTATGCAGATATAAGTGAGTATATACCATTTGAGTCTTTCTGCTTCTGGGTTAACTCACTCATTATGATCATTTCTAGCTCAATCCATTTATCCACAAATTTCAGAAATACCTGTTTTTAATAGCTGAGTAGTATTCCATAGTGTATATGTACCACAGTTTCTTTATCCATTCTTCTACGGAGGGACATTTAGGCTGTTTCCATGATCTGGCTATTATGAATAAGGCTGCTATGAACATGGTTGAGCAAATTTTCTTGTTGTGTGCTGGAGCATATTCTGGGTATATTCCAAGGAGTGGAATAGCTGGGTCTTGAGGAAGCCCTATTCCCAGGTTTGTGAGATAGCACCAGATAGATTTCCAAAGTGGTTGTACTAGTTTGCATTCCCACCAGCAATGAAGGAGTGTTCCTCTCTCCCCACATCCTCTCCAGCATGTGGTGTTGCTTGAGTTTTTGATCTTAGCCATTCTGATGGGTGTAAGATGGAATCTCAGAGTTGTTTTGATTTGCATTTCCCTGATGACTAAGGAGGTTGAGCATTTCTTTAAGTGTTTCTCAGCCATTTGATATTCCTCTGCTGAGAATTCTCTGTTTAGTTCCAAGCCCCATTTCTCAATTGGGTTATTTGGTTTGGTGGTGTTTAATTTCTGGAGTTCTTTATATATTTTGGATATTAGACCTTTGTCAGATGTAGGGCTGGTGAAGATCTTTTCCCAGTCTGTAGGCTGTCGCTTTGTTCTCTTGACAGTGTCTCCAGCCTTACAGAAGCTTCTCAGCCTCATGAGGTCCCATTTATTAATTGTTGACATTAAGGCCTGGGCTGTTGGTGTTCTGTTCAGAAAGTTGTCTCCTGTGCCAATATGTTCCAGGCTCTTCCCCACTTTTTCTTCTAACTGACTTAGTGTCTCCGGTTTTATGTTGAGGTCTTTAATCCACTTGGATTTGAGTTTTGTGCAAGGTGACAAATATGGGTCCAGTTGCATTTTTTTTACACATAGACATCCAGTTAGACCAGCACCATTTGTTGAAGATGCTATCCTTTTTGCATTGAATGGATTTGGCTTCTTTGTCAAAAATCAAGTGACTATATGTGTGTGGATTCATATCTGGGTCTCCAATTCGATTCCACTGATCAACCAGCCTGTTGCCGTGCCAGTACCATGCTGTTTTAATTACTATTGCTTTATAGTACAATTTGAGATCAGGTATGGAGATTCCTCCAGAGTACCTTTTATTGTACAAGATTGTTTTTGCTATTCTTTTTTTTGTTTTTGTTTTTCCATATGAAGTTCAGAATTGAACTTTCAATGTCTTTAAAAATTGTGTAGGTATTTTGATAGGGATTGCATTGAATCTGTAGATTGCTTTTGGTAGGATGACCATTTTTACTATGTTAATTCTCCCGATCCATGAGCAAGGAAGATCCTTCCATCTTCTCATGTCATCTTCAATCTCCTTCTTCAGAATTTTGAAATTTTTTTCAAACAAGTCCTTCACTTGCTTAGTTAGAGTAACTCCTAGATATTTTATATTGCTTGTGGCTAATGTGAAGGGTATGGCTTTCCTAATTTCTTCCTCTGCAAGCTTGTCATTTGTGTATAGGAAGGCTACAGACTTTTTTGAGTTAATTTTGTATCCAGCCAATTTGCTGAAAGTGTTTATCAGCTGTAGGAGTTCTCTGGTGGAATTTTGAGGGTCACTTATGTACACTATCATATCATCTGCAAATAGGGATAGTTTGACTTCCTCCTTTCCCATTTGGATACCCTTGATCTCCTTTTGTTGTCTTATTGCTCTGGCTAGAACTTCGAGTACTATATTGAAGAGATATGGAGAGAATGGGCAGCCTTGCCTTGTTCCCGATTTTAGAGGAATTTCCTTGAGTATCTCACCATTTACTTTGATTTTGGCTATTGGCTTGCTGTAAATAGCCTTTATTATATTGAGGAAAGTGCTTTGTATCCCCGATCTCTCTAAAACTTTAAACATGAATGGGTGTTGGATTTTATCAAATGCTTTCTCTACATCTAAAGAGATGATCATGTGATTCTTTATTTTCAGTTTGTTTATATGGTGGATTACATTGATGGATTTCCATATATTAAACCATCCGTGCATGCCTGGAATGAAGCCTACTTGGTCATGATGAATGATATCCTTTATGTGTTCTTGTATTCGTTTTGCAAGAATTTTATTTAGTATTTTTGTATCGATGTTCATAAAAGAAATTGGTCTGAAAGTCTCTTTCTTTGTTGAGTCTTTGTGAGGTTTAGGTATCAACGTGACTCATAGAATGAATTTGGTAATGTTCCATCCAATTCTATGTTTTGGAGTAGCTTGAAGAGTATCGGTATTTAGCTCGCCTTTGAAGGTCTGGTAAAATACTGCACTGAAACCATCTGGCCCTGGGCTTTTTTTGTTTGGGAGTCTATCAATGATTTCTTCTATTTCTGTAGGGGAAATGGGACTGTTTAGCTTGTTTTGTTTATCTGTTCTTCACTCAACTTTGGCAAGTGAAATTGATCAAAAAAAATCGTCCATTTCCCTTAGATTTTCAAATTTTGTGGCATATATGCCTTCAAAGTAGGATCTTATGATTCTTTGTATTTCTTTAGTGTCTGTTGTTATGTCTCCCTTTTCATTTCTGATTTTGTTGATTTCAATACTGTCTCTCTGCCTTTTAGTTAGTTTGGCTAACGGTCTGTCTATCTTGTTGATTTTCTCAAAGAACCAGCTTTTGGTTTTGTTGATTCTTTGGACTGTTTTCTTAGTTTCTAATTTGTTAATTTCAGCCCTGAGTTTGATTATTTCCAGACGTCTACTCCTTTTGGGTGTTTCTGCTTCTTTTTTTTTGTAGGTCTTCCAGCTGTTTTGTTAAGTTGCTTATGTGCGATGTTTCCAATTTCTTTTTAAAGGCACTTAGTGCTATGAATTTTCCTCTTAACACTGCTTTCAATGTATCCCACAAATTTGGATATGTTGTTCCCTCATTTTCATTGAATTTCAGAAACTCCTTGATTTCTTTCTTTATTTCTTCCCTGACCCATGTGTCATTTAGCAGAGAGTTGTTTAGTTTCCACGTACATGTAGGCTTTTTGTTGTTTCTGTTGTTGTTGAATTGCAGCCTAAGAGCATGGTGATCTGATAGGATACAAGGTATTATTTCAATCCTCTTGTATCTGTTGAGGCCAGCTTTGTGACCTACTATGTGATCAATTTTGGAGAAGGTTCCATGGGGTGCAGAGAAGAAGGTATATTCTTTCTTGTTTGGGTGAAAGGTTCTATAGATATCTACTAGATCCACTTGACCCATGGCATTGGTTAATGATGTTATTTCTCGGCTTAGTTTCTGTTTCAATGACTTATCCTTCAGTGAGAGTGGGGTGTTGAAGTCTCCCACTATTATTGTGTGGTGATCGATGTGTGGTTTAAGTTTTTTTAGCAGATCTTTTACAAATGTGGGTGCCCTTGTATTGGGAGCATAGATGTTCAGAATTGTGATGTCATCTTGGTTGACTTTACCTTTGATGAGTATGAAGTGTCCTTCTTCATCCCTTTTGATTAATTTTGGTTGAAAGTCTATTTTGTTTGATATTAAAATGGCTATGCCTGCTTGCTTCTTGTGACATTTGCTTGGAATATTTTTTTCCAACCTTTTACCCTGAGGTAATGCCTATCGTTATAGGTGAGATGTGTTTCTTGAACGCAGAAGAATGTTGGATCTTGTTTATGCACCCATTCAGTTAGTCTGTGTTTTTTTATTGGAGAATTGAGACCATTGATGTTGAGAGATATTAACGGCCAGTGACTGTTAAGAGTCTTAATTTTTATGTTGTTTCCAATTGAGAGTTTGTGTAGCTGTGTTTTTGCCATGGTATAGTTACCTATTTCCTGAGTAGTTTTGGTTGTAGCTTGACCTTTTGGGATGGAGTTTTCCTTCTAGTACCTTCTGTAAAGCTGGATTTGTGGATAGGTACTGTTTGAATTTGTTTTTGTCATGGAATATTTTGTTTTCTCTATCAATGGTTATTGATAGTTTTGCTGGGTAAAGTAGTCTGGCCTGGCATCTGTGGTCTCTTAGGCTTTGCAGGATCTCTGTCCAGGCTCTTCTGGCTTTAATGGTCTCTGCTGAGAAGTCGGGTATAATTCTGATAGGTTTGCCATTGAATGTTATTTGGCCCTTTTCCCTTTCAGCTTTTAATATTTTTCTTTGTTCTGTATGTTTTGTGTTTTGATTATTATGTGACAGGCATTTCTGGTCAATTCTATTTGGTGTTCTGTAGGCCTCTTGTATGTTTATAGGTATCTCTTTCTTTAGATTGGGGAAATTTTCTTCTATGATTTTGTTGAGAATAGTTTCTGGGCCTTGGAGTCTGATATCTTCTCTTTCTTCAATGCCTATTATCCTCAGATTACTTCTTTTTATGGTGTCCTTAATTTCTTGGATGTTTTGTGTCAGGAGTTTTCCAGATTTGGCATTTTCTTTAATGGTTGCTTCAAGATTTGTGATTGTATCTTCTAGACCTGAGATTCGTTCTTCCGTCTCTTGGATTCTGTTAGAAAAGCTCACCTCTGTGTTGCTCGCCTTCTTCTCTGAGGTCTCACGTTCTCGTTTTTCTTCTGTCTGTGTGTTTATCATTGAATCCATTTTCGTCTTTAGATCTTGAACTGATTTTATTTCTTTCATCTGATTGTGTGTATATTCTTGCGTTTCTTCCATTGCCTCTTTATAGGTCTTCAGAGCTTGAACCGTTTTATTTCTTTCTTTCACCTGGTTGTTTGCATTTTCCTGAAAATTTTCCAGTTCCACTCTATGTGCTTCTTTTATGTCTCTCACCTGTTTGGCTGCGTTGGCTGCGTCTTCCTGTATTTGATTATGAATTTTATTTGTTTCCTCCATTAATATGCTCCTTATTAAGGATTTGAGGTCATTTTCTTGTATTTCCGTTGTATTGAGCTCTCTGGGTTGTTTTCTTTGGGATAGCTGGAAACTGGAGACACCATGTTGTTTTGCTGATTTTTTTGTGTATGCTTTTACGCTGCCCTTTAGACATCTTGCTGGCTTTGTTTTTGTTGGGTAGCTTCCAGAGTTGGATGGAGGGAGTCTGATGATAGATTCACTTGTTTTCTCACGATTTCCGTAGGCTGGAAGCTCTCATGCTTCACTGTTGTGGATGGCAGGAGGTTATCCCTGTCGTTTTGGGCTTTCAGAGCCAGTGATCCTCAGCTCCCCTGTGCTGTGGGTCCTGCAATCGTTCTGGGTCTCTGGATGAGCGTTGGGTCAGCCCAAGGTATCCACAGCCTTCTGGGTTCCCTGCCAAGTCTAGCCAGGGACACTGGGCCTGAACCACCCACCGAACTCAGCTAGAATCTCAGGGCCTGAACCGTCTGCCGAGCTCCGCTAGGAATTATGGGCTCAAAATGCACACCGGGTCCAGCCAGAATTTTTGGGCTGGGACTGTGCACCAAGCTCAGCTAGTGGCTTTTGGCCAAACTGTGTGCTGTGGTCAGTTATTGACTCAGGCCCGAACCATCCACCCAGCTCAGCCAGGAATTCTGGATTCAAACTGCACACTGTGTCCAACCAGAGTCTTAGAGCCGAAACTGTGCCAAAAGGTCTACTAGAGACTCTGGGCCCAATCTGTCTGCCAAGCACAGTTAGAGACTCTGGCCCTAAACTGCACGCCGAGCTCTACCCAAGTCTCCGGAGCGGAATCGTGGACCAAGCTCAGCCAGGGACTATGGACCCACACTGTATGCTGAATTCAGCCCGGGACTCCAGGCCTATACTGCGTGGATAGTCCAGCCAGATTCTTGGGGCCGCCGAGCCTGTGTGTACAGCTCAGCTAGACTCTCTGGGCCTAATCTGCCCGGCAAGTCCAGCTAGGGCCTCTGGGCTGAATCTGCGTGCTGACCTCAGCCTGCGTCAGCACCCCAAAACTGCCCGCTGAGCCGAGCTAGTGTCTTGGGCAGAACTGCTCGTTGATGTGAGCTAGTGCCTCAGGTGGGACTGAGCTCTCCGCCCAGCCTGCGTCACAGCAGGTGAACTGTGGCTGCGCTGATCTGGTGCCTTCGGTGGACCTGAGCGCTCCACCCAGCCTGCGTCACAGCAGATGAACTGCGGCTGCGCTGAGCTGTTGCCTTGGGCAGAATTGCTTGCTGCGCTGAGCCAGCGTCTCCACAGCACTGCGCACTGAGCTGTACCCAGGACTCTGGGGCTGAACTGTCCGCCGAGTCCAGTTTGGGTCACAAGGCACCACGCGACTCAAATCCTGTCCAGTGTCCCCTCTCCCACAGCAACTCCCACCAGCCACCACACTAACCGCCTCCACCGGAAGGCTCTGAGCTGCAAACCTCAGTCGCTGCCGCTGGTGCCGCTTGTGCTGCTGCTGCTGCTCTGCTCCGAGAAAATCCGCACTCCTCCTGTGTGCAGGAGCATGCAGGTCCTCCGCACCCTGGTCCTTCCAAACCGTGGAGCGCTCCTGCTGCTGTGGTGTCAGGACCTTGGTGTTCCTGGCTCAGAAATCTGTGCAATTCCCTGAATTGTTCAATGGAGCTTCCAAACACGGTCCACACTGCTCGCCGCCATCTTGGATTCCCTCTATGAGCATTTTGAAGTGCAGCGATAGACAGCCAAAACTATCCCAGGTCTCAAAAAAACCGCGCCTCCAGTTTTGGGCTCATTTATATATCTTCTTCTAGAGTCTGGTCACAGGATCTTTTCAGCTGGCAGCAATCAAGCTCCTGCACGAGGTGGTTGGTCTTCTAGTGGATTAACCTCACCTGTTCTCTCACAAGACTGTTCCAATCCCACACTTGGGATCATAAATAACAGGTTTATCTCTCCTTCATGGGGGATTATGATGGCCCATCCTCCAGGGAAGATGAGCCTCAAAGATGCCCATGGGGCACTATCCTGAGGACCTTAATTGTGGTGGGAAGACCTACCCATCCCTGTCCTTGGTGGCATAATTCCCTAGGGTGGGTTCTAGATGGCACAGCAGGGGTGGGGGGGTTGGGGGGGTAGGGGAATGCCACGTACCACCACACATTCACCACTCTTTGATTTCTGATTGTGAACATGATGTGACCGGATGCCACCTTCACTTCCCCATCACGGTAGACTGTACCCTTCCTCTGTAAAGTTGCTTTTGTCAGAGATTTCGTAACATCCTCCCACCACAGTCCTGTGCAAACTGTCCTGACCATGTGAGTAGTGCTGCTACAAAATGCATACATGTATTTTAAAAAAATCATATTGCGCCTCAGGGCAACATTCAGCTGACTATTTCTTGGCAATTAAAAATAAAAAGCTTTGGGGCTGAGGAGACGACATGGTTCATAAAGTGCTTGTCTTGCAAACATATGGACAGGAATTTAGTATCTGGAACCTCTGTTCTTTACAAAATTGAAAGAAAGGTGGGGCACCCTTACTGCTTTCATTCAGGCAGAGAGATCCCCAGGAAGTCTGAGCTCAGCTCGGCTTTATAACAAGGGTTCTCAGAACAAACAAACAAACAAACAAACAAATGGAACAAGCAAGTCATTTCAAACCCAAACAGAAATGGTTCGGAAGAGGTCCTGCAAACAGCTTTAGCCCCGTCTGTCCATGTGGGGCTCCTCATCAGCCTGCTTTGCCCGTCACCAAAGGCTGCTGCCTGGGGTCCCTGCTGCTGAAGTCCACAGATGGATGAGGACCCATTCCACAGACTCACATGCCAAGCCAGGAACACATGAGGCCAGGCAGAGGGAAGCCTATCTGCTATCCAGTGCCAGCTTCTGGTCACACAGCTACACCCGGAGAACCTGTACTCAAGACCAATTCTAGGAAGGGGTGAAGTGCCTGGTTCCCCTAGAAAAACAGTAGCCAAAGAGGGAGCTGCTACTCCATATGAAAGTTTGTTTGCTGTAACAGAGGATAAATTATTCAAGAGCAACAGCCTTGTGAGCCCTATAATTACTGCCAAGTAACTAAGCCTGTTGACCTACAAAATGCAGATCAAAACCCAAATCTGCATTTCAGACAAGATCCCTCCCAGGCTCCTGCACACTGGCTGCCCAAGTGGCTGCTTTGAAAACCAAAACAGGAAGCAGAAAGTACTGTCACTCAGAGGCTGTCATTTAGGGACACAGAGGAGCTTGGGTACCAGAGGAAAAGAGGCAAGCTCTCAGCAAGGCCACTCCCAAGCAGGTCTACCACCACCACATCCAGGCTCCAATGGACTCAGCTGCTTCCTGGCTTACTACAGCCCTGCGTTCCCCATACCTGCTCTGTAGTCCCTGTGGACAAGCTTTCTTTTTTCTAGATCTTCCTTTCTATCACAACTCCCCAATTCTGTATCGCTCCCTTGGTCAATGTCTGTCTCACAGGACTTCCTCAGAAAAGTCTTTCTTTTGGGTAAAAACAGAAGCATCAAGGCTGGACATGGGGGCGCACGCCTTTGACCTTAGCACTCGAGAGGCAGAGGCAGACAGATCTCTGTGAGTTTGAGACCAGCGGTGAGTACATAGAGAGACTCTGTCAGGATTGGGCCAGGAAAGATAAAAGCATCAATTCTGCTTCATTTCACAAATACAAACAACTCTGTTGCATATCCTGATGCCATCAAAATAATCTCATATAGTACAACTGACTTAATTAGCAGAAAAATATGCCTTTCAAAGGCATTCTGTATCCTCTATGTGAATCAGTTTCTAGACTGCCCTCCCCATCCCCCAAAAAAGTGGTGTTCATCACTGCATTAGTTATTCTTGTGTTCATGTGATAAAATGTCATGACCAAAAGTAACTTACAGAAGGAATTCTTTATTTATAGATTATGGTTCTAAGTGTGTGTATAGGGGCGTGGGGAGGTCAAGAAGGCTTAGCAATAGGTGGCAAATCAGGAAGCCCCGTTCAACAGCACTGGAAGTGGGGCAGCTATAAGCTCTCAAAGCCACCCCAGTAAATTATTTACTCCTGCAAGGCTACACCTCCTAAAGGTTCTGTCACCTGCTCAAACCATGTCACCAACCAAGAACCAAGCATCAAACAGTAGTGCCCGTGGCAGACATTTCTCATCCAAATGCTATAACTTCATTCAAAACAGTCACAGAGAAAACCAAGGAGCAAAGCATCCATTGTACCCACCTCTCACCATATATTAACTTGGGAGTCTCTGGGTAAGTCCATGCTGTGGTCCCCACTTGGGTTAGTGACTTGGGTTCTGTGGAGAAATACTCCCTTTGGGTGAGGAGGTCGCGTTTTAGTTAGGGAATGCTCCCACAGAGAAACCGATGACAGTGTGCTGAAGGGGAAACACTAGAAGGCAAAGCAGGAAAGGACGAGGGAAGATGAAGATTGGAGAATGGATGTGCTGTGGCCTTCCAGCCAGGAATGGATGGAAGAGTCTTGGACCCACAGCGCGCACCTCCATGACACAGCTCAGGGTGTTCTTGCTGCCTGCCATGTGTGCTGGTGACAATGACCTCCTGGGACTGTGCATTCCAGCCACGAGATGAGTGGCTAGCTGTGGGCTTGTTTCACGGTAAATGGGGCTGACTCCTTGCTGAGGAGGCCGGCGTCATCCCCACATAGCTTCATCAGTTCACTGCACTTTAAGGGAAACCACAGATATATGGCTGAAGTCTACTTTCAGCCTCAACAGCGAAGGACACACCATGGGTGAGAATGCCTTTTCAGTGTCCCAAGTCTGTGCTCTCAAAACAGAAAGCAGCAGGGACACACAAAGGCCGCTCTCATCTCCCTGGTGACGTCCATAGCTGGAATACCCCAGAACTAGAACCATCACCCCGTTGGAAATAGCCTTGTGTATCCGATGTACACTCACAGGATCTCCACTTAAAGTCTCAGCCTCTAGCGGACATCATCACTGCCCATCCTTCATTTGCATTCTCTGACATTTTAGAGACCGAAAGAGACCAGAGACTGGCTGTGCTGAGAGGCAAAGGTGAGCAGAAGCCACAGTGCAAGCAGAACAGGATGGCGTGCCAGCTCAGTCTGCCCCCGGCTCCACAGCTACTTGCTCTGCACCCAGGCTGTGACTGACCTCACTGTCTCTTATGTTTGCCATCTTTATTGAAATAAAGATAGTGCAAGACAGTTTCCAAGAGCATCAAATGATTTACCTGCAACTGGTTGGTAGCCAGCAGCTGACACATACATGTATTGGTGGTTGGTGGTTCTAGTTGGAAGTGAAAGGTGTGAGAAGAGGATGGCCATGGCCTAGGCTTGCCCAGGCTAGTGTTTAGAGTAATGTTTCTTTCAGCATGATGATAACGGGGGTGTGGCCGGGGGGGAGGCACACTGTTCAAGCCTGTAGTCTTCCCAGGGGCTAAAGAACCTACAGTGTAAACCCAGCAACAAATCAGTGGGTCCCCATAGAAGGGAAATCATCCTGTTTTCAGTGCAAGCTCATCAGTATTTGAAGGGAGGGCAGTCATGGTCAATCTTCATAGTCAAACTGTCTGGATTTGGAGTTACCCAGGAGACATGACTCTGGGAGTGGCTGTGAAGGTAGGGGGGATTAGCTGAGGAGAGAAGGCCCACCCAGAATGTGAGTGGCACCATGTCATGGGCTGGGGCCCCAGACTGAATAAAATAAGGAGAGGACGGGAACCACTTGAGGACTAGCATTCATCCGGTTTGCTTCCGACAGCCTGTGCTCCTGCAGCCACGCCTTTCTGCTATGATGGGTTGAGTCGCCTCTTAACCTCTGAACAAAACAAATCCTTCTTTCTTCCCGTTGCTTCTGTCAGCTTCTTTGTCATAACAGTGAGAAAAGTAAACTGTATAGACCATCAAATCACAGCACTGCGCTGGGAAATGCCATATACAGAAAGTGCAAAGGGAGAGACACTGGGAGATGGCTCACTGGTTAAGAGTGCTCACTGCTCCTGAACAGGACCTGAGTTCGGTGCCCAGCACCCACATCCACTGACTCACAACTGCCAGGAACTTCCAGGGGATCTGGTACCTCTGTCTCTGTAGGCACCTGTGCTCATCAGACCATTCCCATACGCAGACACACACCCATATTCATAATTAAAGAGCAATAAAGAGAGTGCAAGACACTGATAGGAACAGAGTGCCTAACCCCTACCACCAGGAAGCTGTCAAGGCATGAGAAGAGGAGACAGGGTGATCTGTCACCACAGACTGTCCCAGCGGGGGATGGGGGCTGAGATGCATGGGTCCCACAGTGCTGCAGTTACTAGCTGCAGACCTCCTCTTGTTCCATTTTGGTATCTAGGAGCAAAGACTCATATATTTGTAAGGCTTGGAATGAGAGTCACCTGCTGGGCCTAGGTCCCTGACTGAGGGAGATATAAATAAACTCTGTTCATTAAGCAGTAAACAAAATTTTGTGGTGCCCCTCCTATACCCTAAGCACTGAGATAAATGACTGGACCCAGGGAGGGGAAAAGCTGAGAAAGTCTCCACCACTCAGCTCCAAGAGAAATACCTACAACTAGCCCGGAGCCAGTGGTGCTGTGGGGGTACAGGGGGACACCACCAGTGCTGTGAGGGTATCTGGGTACACCACCAGACGCTAGGCACCCTGCAGCTTCTCCCTTCAGAATGTGAGCTCTGAGAATTGGAGACTGACCATTTCCAGCTAGGGCAAGAGAGTGTGGTAGTTAGTGTCAGTGTCGACTGGGTGAGATCTAAAATCATCTGGGAGATGTGCTTGTGGGCCTGGCTCTGTGGATTTCCTTGATTAGATTAACTGGGGTAGACGGGCTCCCTGACTCTGAGTGGCACCATTCCCTAGACAGGAGTCCTTGACTGTAAAAAGGAAGAAGAGAGCTGAGCACGAGCATTCATGGAGCTCTGCTTCTTGACTATCGGTGCAATAAGACCTGCTGCCCCCAGCTCCTGCTGCCTCCAGCCTCAACTGCCGTCAGCCATGATACACTGCATAACCCTTCCCTTGGCTGCTTTTGTCGGGCAGGAATAGCATAGCTGAAAAAGGGAAAAAAGAAACCTTGCAAGCCAGGAAAACCCACCTGCCAGAATTCTAACACAGTGCCTTAGAAGGCTGCTGGGAGCAGGGAACAGCTTGGGGAACTCTGGGCTGACTTTGCCCATTGGATTTTGTGGAGACAGGGCTGGCTGCAGTCATGTGTTTACATGCCACTTATACTGCAACGGACGTGATGCTTCAGTGACAAAGCTGTGTGGGTGAGATGTATGCAGAAAATACTAGCTGGACATCTATGGGGGGGGGCATGCCAAGCCTGAGCTGGTGCGTGGAGCGTATGAACAGGTAACATGAATGTTCTCCCCTGGGCCTCTTGCAGCAGGACCCAAGTGCCGGACTGACACTAGTGAAAAGTGAAGTGGAAAACCTGACCGGTTCACTGTGATAAGCACTCTTCACAAGTCAGATTCGCAGCAACCGTCCCCAGACACCTTGAAAGAAAGATGTGCTTTCCCATTTGCATGCCATGCTTCGTGGTATCTGTCACTAGGATATTTGTATCCATGGCACGGGGAGTACTCATGCTGCGTTCCACAGAGACCAGCGACTACGGTCCTCACCTGTAAACGCGCATCTCCTGCAGCATGCAGAACAAACACACTCCATGACAGGCTCCATGGCAAGAGACCTTTGAAAGCCAAAGGCTAAAAGGGAAGGTTATGTTCCCTCCAGCCACAGCATGCCTCACTGGAGGCATGGTGGGCATTCATCCTCACACAGCACTCCAGTGTGTAAGTACACCTGGAGGTGTTACAACGACAAACCCATTCTGAACTTTTGCTCCATTCAGAATTTAGTACATGCTTCTCTCTAGAACCTTCTTTACATCACAGTAATCCCATGCTCCCCCTTGTTCATGGTTAACCATCACTTGCTCCACCTACAGGATTCAGAAAAAAACCGTCTCTTCCCCGCTCCGAAGGGCCCGATACTAAAGACATGGGTCCCTCTGCTTTCTTGCCATTGGCTCCATGGCTGGGTGATCCCTAGGGAGGACCTTTGTCCACTGCACCTTTGTAGGTCCCTGCCTGAGACACCTGAAGGCTTCTTGTGTACATAAGGGAAAATGTGACTGAATAATGATTGGACTTTTCACTGTTTTGTTGGTGTGTGTGTCTTATGGTTTTGTTTTGTGCTGTTCTTTTACAGGGGGTCTCCTTGTGTGGCTCCTGTCAGCTTCTAGCGTGTTCTGTGGCCCAAGCTGCCCTCCAACTCCTCACCCAGCAGTCCAAGTGCTGGGCTTACAAGTATGCACATCCACGCTGGGCCCAGAATCCTGTGTCTAGTTTATAGACAATGGGCAAAAAGGCAAGAATAGTAAACCATGTGCTTCTGGTGTTGCTTGGATTCCTCTTACACAGAGGAGGGAGTCACCTGGTTTTCAACCATGTCTGACCCCGCCCCTTCCAGCATCTGATGTTCCCCCACGTTCTCTCTGCAGTGGAGAATGCCCTCTAACACTGATCCTTAAGCATGGTTGAAAGTGGAATATTTCACAAACCAACTAGTTTATAATGACACAACGGGTAAGGAATTCTGAACTGAACTCTCCGGAAAGTAATTCAATAAGTTAATATTTTTTAATGAAAGAAACATTTGGCATCAAGAAAAGACAGGAACTGGGCTTGGAGCAGCAAGGTAACGGCATGTCTAATGCAGGTACATACAACTCCCTTGAGCGCACACACACACTGCTGAGGATGAGCATACAATTCCCATGAGTACACACACGCTGCTGAGGATGAACATACAGTTCCCATGAGCGCACACACACTGCTGAGGATGAACATACAGTTCCCATGAGCACACACACGCTGCTGAGGATGAACATACAGTTCCCATGAGCACACACACACTGCTAAGGATGAACATACAATTTCCATGAGCACACACACTCCGCCGAGGATGAACATACAATTCCCATGGGCACACACACTCCACCGAGGATGAACATACAGTTCCCATGAGCACACACACACTGCTGAGGATGAACATACAATTCCCATGGGCCACACACTGCTGAGGATGAACATACAGTTCCCATGGGCACACACACACTGTCAAGGATGAACATACAATTCCCATGGGCACACACACACTGTCAAGGATGAACATACAGTTCCCATGAGCACACAAACACTGCCGAGGATGAACATACAGTTCCCATGGGCACACACACACTGCTGAG
>OU015753.1:104098672-104134720 GCA_907169655.1 Acomys percivali
AAGAAAGAAAGAAAGAAAGAAAGAAAGAAAGAAAGAAAGAAAGAAAGAAAGAAAGAAAGAAAGGAAGGAAGGAAGGAAAAATAACTCACCAATGGTCCTGTTCTGCCACCGTGAGACCCACGTTTCTGCACGTTCCTCTCCCACATGTGATGCTCTTGCTCTGAGCCACTGTAGACTGCTGAGTGCCCTAGTCATTCCTTCACTCCTATGAACCATACGGCCACAGATAAACTGCTCAGGTGAGCCTTACTATCCCAGACATCCCCTGGATGTCAAAACTATAGATGATCAAATAACATAATGTTTGTGTACAACCTCCTGTAGGCTTTCGGTTATCACTATAATACCTGGTTTGACAGAAATCCTATGCAAACATTGTCAGACTGTATTGGTTAAACACAACTTTCTCCCCCCACCCACCTAAATATGTTCAAACCAGAGTTGGCTAATTTTTGTTTATGCACAACTGCTTTTGGATGACTGAAAATTATAACACTAAAGATCTTTTGCCTCCGCCCCATTTCCAGCCTCCTGAAAAAAATCAATTTTCCCACCCTCTGGCTATGGCATTCCCATGGTTGAGAGCCCATGCATTACAATTCTATGCTGTTCACTCCTTTAGATAAAATTATATGGCTTGTTCATTATTACAGTGATCATCTAATTTGTTGTTCAGCAGAAGCATTCTTTAGGAATACAACAGAAGGTCCCGGCAAACTGAGATCTATGCTCTTTCTACCCATCCTGAACTCTGAAAAGAAATAAAGACCAACCAAGGGCGACACATGCAAAGAACCAAGACCCCCTGTTCAAATGTAACCAATGGACTGCTGGTTCTCCATGCATGTGTGTGTGTGTGTGTGTGTGTGTGTGTGTAACTGATGGACTGCTGGTTCTCCACGTGTTGTGTGTGTGTGTGACCGATGGACTGTTGGTTCTCCATGCATGTGCATGTAACCGATGAACTGCTGGTTCTCCACGTGTGTATGTGTGTGTAACTGATGGACTGCTGGTTCTCCACGTGTGTATATGTGTGTGTGTGTGTGTGTGTGTGTGTGTGTATGTGTGTGTGTGTGAGTAACCAATGGACTGCTGGTTCTCCACGAGTGTGTGTGTGTGGAGGGAAGACTTCTGCTGAACCTCTGACATGCACTGTGATGCCCATGATTTGGTCACTGCCCCTTGGCAAGATGGCCTAGCAGGCACACAGAGGAAGGGGATGCAGGCTATCTTGATGAGACCTAATAGGTTGTCACCAGACAGTTGGGGTGGGAGGGGCCCCTTATCAGAGGTCTAGGGAGGGGAATAGGCAGAAGAGGGAGGAGTGGGAAGATAAAACCGAGAGGATAACAATCAGGATATAATGTGAATACATTATAATAAATAAAATACGCATTAAAAAAATAAAAGAAATAAAGACAATGCTAATGATAAAATTGTCCACATAGGACTGTATTGGATAAATCAATCTGAAACCTGATTTGCAAGACAAAAACAAAAGCAAAAAAAAAACTGTCAAAGCAGGGAAAAAAGAAAAATATATTTATATAGCAAAGAAAGCAAAAGAAAAGCAAACAAACCAAATTATTTAGTAGGTTTAAATGTGGCATATAGAACATGAGATATTTCATCCTAAGAAACTAAAGACAATATTATTTCCCCAAGTATTTGTACACGTGAAAAAATACTCAGTAACAACAACAAAGTAACTGAAAATGTTATCAACAGAATATATCCAAAAAGAAATCAAATTAACACATTTCTTTAAAAAAATATCATCATCAAAAATTTCTACCATCAAAAGGAAAAACTAAACAAAAATCCTAAAAGCTATACAACATGGTGTTTCAAAGATGAACAAAAGAAAGATGCTCAGCTACATGCATCTAAGCAGTATGTCTGAATGCTGCCCACGAGAAGGCCCACACACACAGCCGCCCATCGCCCGTGCTCATGTGTGAATACAGATGTGCACACCCCGAAGATCAGGGGAAGAGTTGTGAGCTGCCGGACAGAGATGGCCTGGCCTCTCCAAGGCCCGTGGTCCTCCAGACTTTTGAGCTTAGGTGAGCACTTCCCTTTGTCGCTGAGCCAAGGGTGAGTGAAAGGAGAATATGATGCTGCATATTCTTCAGATATGAAAGTGAGAGATGTGTCAGAAACTCAAGATGTTGAAAACAGCAGGCTCATTTATTAGACAAATATCACTCAGGAGCGTTTCTCCATGTCAGTGCCATCCATCCCTATGACAGAACATGAGAACACTAAATTTCTTGTTTTAGATGAGATAAAACAATGCATGTAATACACGACCATAATTTTAACCCATATTAGAGTTGGAATAATAGAAAGATAAACCAGTGGCCCTGCCACTCGTCAGCCATGAGGTAGCGTGGGTGAGGGAGAGATGCCCACCACCTGTAGCAGGCAGGAGAACTGGCCCCTTGGTCATGAGACTGGGAAAGCTGTCCATGCCCCTCACCAACCAGTTGCAGCCCTCTGGAGAGTTGGCCCTGCACTTTGCCTGGCCAGCACACTGGAGCTGGCCCAGGTGGCATGGGCATGGGTGAGACAGGCCTGATGGCATGAGAGCTGGCCCTGCCCCTTGTTGGCTGAGGCACTGGGTGAGCGAGCCAGGGCAGTGAGGAGAGCTCGCCCTGGTGGTGTGGGTGCAGGAGAGCTAGAGGGCTGGCCAAATCAGCTACCATTCAGGCCCAGATCCAGGGATTTGAGGTGAGATTCGCCCCAACACCTACCTCATCTATGAACTGCTGGAGCTCATGAAAGGGCCTGTCCTGCTGCAGGATTTCCATGACCCAGGGCAAAACTGGGGTGTGTGAGAGGAGTCTCAGTGAGGATCCAGTATTGATGGTGTAGCAGAAGCCAGAGGCCTTGAGAGAGACCCATGACTCACTGCAGCGAACACTTGCAAGTTAAGAAGTATAGGAAAAAGGAGACACTGCATGACACACGGTGACACATCGCAGCTTCCACGGCAATATGTCTTCTATGTTTTGTGTTACTCTGGGCCTTTTGGGGGTTTTTTCTGTGTGTTTGTATGTTCCTTGCGTTCTTTTTGGAGGGAGGCTGCAAGGACTGAGGGCAGACATGAAGGGGCAGGGAGATAAGTGGGACTGGCTTGCATGACGTGAAAGTCACAAAGAAATCAATAGAAAGGTAAAATGAAAGATAAGCCGGGTTCCCTCTGAGTAGAGAGGCACCAACAAGCAGCATCTGTAACTGACTTGAGTATACAGGTAGCAATGAGCGGTGCCTGCAGCTGTCAGTCAATGGGAGGCAAGAAACAGAAGCGTGATCTAAGGCAGAGTTCACATCTACCCATCTCATGGATAACTCACTTTGAGCCACTCTGTAGCCTAGGGTATCCTGGACCGCCTGATATTCCTACCTCACCCTCCAAGTGTTCAGATTACTGGTAGGTACCACACTCAAGGTCCCATACACAATTTTGATGGTTCTCTTGTTAGCTAGGCCACCGTACAAGAGCTGAAGAAATTGGTGCCGGGTGACTGTTTTCACACGGTTCACTCAAAGAACACTTCAACATCCTTATTGATAGTATTAACTATTTTTGAGTTATAGCCTTAAAACAATGAAGGCTTAAGTGTATCTTCTGAGCCTAGTACTCAGAAAATCTTGCAAAGGAGCTATAAGCATGATTCATTATTTTAATCTTGTTTAAAAAAAAAAAAAACCTAGATTTTGAAATGAGTGAGGTTTTCCCCTCAAATTTTTTATTGTTTGTTTGTTTTGTTTTAATTGTTATTTCTCTGTTTTGTTTTTAAGACAAGATCCATGTAACCCAGGCTGGCTTGGAACTCATCACCCAGCCTAGGACCATCTCCAGCTTCTGATTCGGCCACTTCCACCTCTCAAGTGCTGGAATTAGAGGCATGGAGCGGGGTTTAATTATTAGTGTTTATTCTTGAAAAACTTTAAGCCAATATCAAAAAGAAATGGGTAAGAGGATATACATATGTATCCCATATCCCTACGTTCACTAGTGTAATAGAATATTCAATATTTTGATATAGTTACCTACCTTAACTCTTAGTGTTTCTGTATATGCAGATTTGATAAGATATTTCGAAATACATTGCAGAGCCCATGATCTTTTATAATGTGTGGCACGAACAGAGAAAAATTTAAGAGTAAAAGAATAGTTTTACGAGCTGGAGAGCGTTCACAGTTCAGTTCCCAGCACCCAGAACCACCTTAAAAAAAAAAAAAAATACTATTTAGCTCACTTTCAAATTCTACTAATCTAAACTAAATAAATCCAGTTCACCATTTTCCAGTTTATATAATCAATCTATATGTAAAACTTGTAAACATTAAATATGATTCTAGGTCAGAACACTAGCAGCCCTGAAAACGGTAAAGCGGGAGAGCAAATGCCCTTAGCTTTGGGATGAAAATGGCCACTCAGAAGTGATGGAGCCAGAAACAAACAACTAAGTTTTTCACTAAAATCTATAAATCATCACAGCAGAAAAATTGAAGCTGCAGCATAATTATGCAGCTTTGAGAAGGAAAAGAAAGGTCTGATTAATAGTGGAGTCCTCCTGATTATACAGACGGGCATTGATGACATTGAAAATTGATAAACCAGAGAACTGAAAAACAAAGAAGTAGAGCTATCTCCTCCCTTATCTTAGTGTAGCATCCCAGTTTCCATTATCTGTAGCCCAAAAGTGCACAAAACCATTAAATCACGGGTACCATAAACAATTCTCATTTTCTAAATGATGTGCAGCTCTAAATAACACCTTATCTGGCTCGGTCCCACTCCGGATCTGAGTTATAAAGTTATCAGCCTGACCATGTTGTATATGCTACCCTCCTGCCAATCACTCTGCAGATAAACCATCAAGGCCTTACAGTGTATGATGGTTAATCTTCACCATCAACCCAACGACAACATTTAGAGACGCCAGGAGACACACCTCAGAGCAGGTGCATCAGGGGATTTCCAGAGATGGTTATCAAGATGAGGACTCACTGGAAATGTAAGTGGCATCCTCCAGAGACTGAGGCTAGGACTGAATCACAAAGGAAGGAGGGGCCGGCAGCCCAGGAGCCTTCACCTCTCTGCTTCCTGACTCTGGATGCCATGTGACCAGCTGCTGCAAGAGCTGCTGCCACCAAAGCTAGAGCCTATGTCACCGCTGCAATGCCTGCATAATGCTGACCATGGCTTAAGCTGTGATTTATCCACAATACATGCTCTCTCCCTTAACATCGCCGAGATGCTGCACAGCAGCGGCTGAAGAGGCTAGGATTCTGTGTCCAGCTTCAGCTTTCCCTCAGTTTTCCACACAATGGCCCCAAAGTACATGAGCAAAGGATACAAAGAGCACCGGCCATGGAAGGACAGAAGGACCTGCTCCATGTGGCAGTGATGCAGGACAAAAGACATACAGAAAACCCCACGGTGTGTATTAGCATTCTGCTTGTGTGCAGCCTCGGGCGTCAGCCGTGGAGCTCCCTATATGCCCATGCACAGGAACGGACTGCTCTTTATCATATGCTGGCAGCTTCAGACATCAACCCAGGCGTTCTCTGTACATCTCCCTCAGTCTTCTATGCCAGGTGTACCCTGACACACACTCTAATCCACTGTGGGGCATCTCCAAAAGCCTTGGATAGGAAGAACAGTCACAGAGAAAGCAAGAGGGACCAAGCAACACAGACATGAAGACATCCCTTAAAGGGATACCACAGGAAACCTATGCATCTCCATAGAAGGAATTTTTTAGCTTGCTTGCTTGCTTGCTTTATTTATTTATTTATTTATTTATTTATTATGTATACAGTGCTCTGCCTGCCCATACATTTGTAGGCCAGAAAAGGGCACCAGATCTCATTACAGATGGCTGGGAGCTACCATGTGGTTGCTGGGAATTGAACTCAGGACCTCTGGAGGAGCAGTCAGTGCCCTTGACCTGTGAGCCACCTCTCCAGCCCCTATAAAAGGAATTTTAAGATGAGTCGTCCTCTGTTGAGGGACCTCACTCACCATCTTTGGACAAGGGGCAGGCATTCGACAGTCACATACATGCTTGGGGATTTCACATGGGAAAAGGCAAGAAGGGTCCTACCCTTCCTCACAGCACAGCTTCTGTGACGGACACATCAACCATATGGTCTGCCACATACCTCAGAAGATGCAGTACTGCACAGCCAGCAGGGAAGGTGCGTGGCTAGTGTAATGAGTGGGTGATCACACAGAGCACAGCACAGGCACCTTCTAAGGAAGCGTGAGTGGACAGAGGTTTCTGCATACAAAGCTCCCGCCAACCGTCTCCCCACACCCGGGATCATCCTGCTTCTACCGTCAGCTGAAACTGGCACCGGCACTTGCAAAATTCTTGGTTATCAGGAAGGAAAAAAAAAAAGATTAGAAAAATCTATCACACAAAGGTAATTTCAATTTCTGCAGCCTCACCATGTCTGGGGAGATCTCTGTCTCGAGTGGTTTGGAAGACGAGGAGCCGCTCCTGGCACAGAGAACCCTAAATTAGAGGGAATGAATGTGCTTTTGAAGGGTTGCCAACCACTGCTCAGCTGTCTTTTCTACATCAACTCTCATGTGCAAAGGAAATCCGAGTGAGCAAGTTGCTGAGAACAATGCTTCCGCATTTGAAATGTAAAAAAAAACCACAGGTGGTCTCCAAGACTAAATTGGACTTTCAGGGTAAATCATTAGGGCGAGTAAGTGCAGGAGGAAACAGAACTACACTAGACCAGTCGCAGCTAAATAATAAGTTATCTCTGTCAATGAAGAATCTTAGAAAATAAATAGTGGAGGCCATTTTCCAAGTGTATTTTGCATGGGCTATTTTAGTGTGTGGGGTGCTCAAGGAATAAACTCCCCTTCCTAGGAAGCTCTTGCTCAGTTCAGAGAGTATAGAGGCTGAGCACCAACAGGAAGGGAGCATTGTCTCACTGTACAACAACTGGCAGCATGTACTCAAATCCAATGGTCACAGATCTGTAAGTCTGATTTTCATCCTCAAGCTCCTCAGATAAAAATCAAGCACAAATTACAACCCGTCAAGCACTGTGGAAGTGACACCATGCTGAGCACTTCACAGAAAAGCCCAGCTTAAGACCATGTAATTTAAGGTCACTGAAGGTTACCACAGTGCACAAGCATACCCATATAGTCATTCTCCTTTCAGATTGTGTGTGTGTGTGTGTGTGTGTGTGTGTGTGTGTGTGTGTGTGTGTTGCAGCATGCGTGCATGCAGACCAGAGGAGATTGAGGTTGGGAGCTGTCCTCTATAGCTGGCTGGCTCTCCCCCTCTCCCTCTCCCCACCCCACTTCTCTAAGGTCTCTCATGAACCTGTTTGTCCACGGAGCCCTCAGGAGCCACCGCTTTGCACCACTCAGCACTACGGTTACAGGGAGGTGCCACCATGTTTGGTTTTCTGAGTGGGAGATGGGGACAGAAACACAGTTCCTCATGATGTACAGACAAGACCCTGACCAACTGAGCCATCTCCCTGGCTCTTGTCATTTTCACATAGCACTCTACAAATTACGTGTGAGAGTCAGCATTATATCACAAACGGGCTTTGAGTTAGAATATTTTACCAGCTGTCAAGGACTGTAAGTGTTCTCCTTAGAAGACTTTAAGGAAGACTAAGCTAAACGTGTTCTGGTTCTTCTTTCTCCTCTCTTCCCTCCCTCTCCATACATATGTGTGTTGGAGAATATACACACATCCACCTACAATTCATTTGCATCTTAGTTCTCTGCTTTTCAACGTCTGAACTTCACAGGCCCTGGACTGTAATCAGTGGTAAATATCAAGCCAGATGACACCGCACTGGCAGTCAGGTGATCTTTAACTGGGCTTGTTAGACAATGCTCTACAGTGGCATCCATCTTATGACAATGAGAGCATCAGGAAGGGGTTCAGGGAGTGCAGAAGGGTGAGGCTGTGTGGCCAGGTGAGGAGACAGAGTCCATGAGTGTGGCCAGTCTGCACACAGCAGATGCCCTTTGTCATTATCTGCTATGTCGTCCCAGGTGTCCGCACTGTGCTGTCTGGAGCCCACAGCCATCAGATGGCCAACAGAATCAAGGTTTGCTACCCATCCTCAGTTATCTCACTACAGAAACACAAATGGACGAAAGCAAGTAGATGAAGAATAAAGCAAGTGACCAAGTAGATAAAAAACTCTGCCAGGTGTCAGTAACAGCTCAGGGACATAGAACACTGCAGGCAAAGGGGATTCGGAATACAGGAGACAGGGGAGTTGTATTCAAGGATGTAATGGGGTGAAGGGTTTCTCTTTAGGCAACATGACTCCACACCAGATCTTCCTGCTACTTGCGAGTGCTTCTCTACAGTAGTTCCATGCCGGTTTCCTTCACAACACTTCTACAGTTGTGATTCACTCACATATTTACTGTCTCCTCTTGCATCTACATTATGAGTTCTAGGAGGCCCAGTACAGGTCTCGTCCCATGCTTGGTTCTTGTTCATTGCTTAGCTCAATGTCTGGCATCTAGTGGCTACCATAATTCTGATGGATGGATGGATGGATGGATGGATACATGGGTGGTTGGGTGGTGGGTAGATGGATGGATAGATGGATAAATGGGTGGTTGGGTGGGTGGGTAGATAGGTGGGTGTGTGGGAAGGTGGGTATATGGGTGGATGGGTGGATGGATGATGGATGATGGATGGATGGATGGATGGATGATGGATGGATGGATGGAGTGAGAGAGTGCACCATATGAAGCCTGTTCTTACAGATGCCTTCATGACTTTTCAAGATCACTTTCATGGCACACTTTCAATGTTTTGGGAAAATAAAAGGCAGAAACTATCAAAGGGATTGAGAGATAGGTGTTCTCATGGTCTGTGTCTCAAATTTGCATACTGTCGGCCTTTGCTATAGATCTGGAGAGGAACGAAGCAGGACAGATTTCTTCTGCCCCCCAGCAAGGGGAGTGGCAGGCATGGCAGGGGTTGAAGTCTGCTCTCCACCCTGCTGCAGCCTGGTCATTCCTGTCTTGGAGGATCATTCAGAGCTTTCTAAGATTCAGGCTTCTGTGCAACTCATAGAACAAACTGACTGACCTCCTTTTTTAATTTCCATTTCTCTACATTTGGAGTTTCCCATCCTGCTTGGTGACCATTTATTTTCCCTTTATAGCCCATCCCTGCTGAGAGACAGCAGGCATGGAGGACAGACAGCCAGGCAGGAACTTTCTCTGGGAGAAAGGCATGACTAGAGATGACCATTTCACTTTTGTTACTAGAGCTATAAAGAGAAAGTTGCTCTACTCACAGTTTTGAGGTATTACTTATCTTAGGAAGTATAGACAGGCAGGCACTTTGGCACACACAATAATGCCAGCACTCAAGGAGGCAGAGACAGGCAGGTCTCTGAGTTCAAGGTCAGCATGGGCTACAAAGCAAGTCCAGGACAGCCAGGGCTACACAGAGAAACCATTTGGGAGTGTGGACTCTAAAAGGATAACCTGAGTTAGTAAGAATAAAAAAGTCTATCAAACACAGGGTCTTTGGCATAAAGAAGGCTGAGGCACACACTTCATCCTTGACCTTGCCAGGGTCAACATTTCAGCATCCTTTATTAAAAGCTAGCCCATTTCCTGTGTGCCTTAGAAAAGTATTGCACAGATTAGATTCTAGTTATCCCCATTACTTCTTCTGGCAGAGCATGGTTCCACCAGGTAACTACTTATTAACTGGGCTGTAGAACCAATCCTCATCTCCAACCTCGAACTTGCCTGACAAGGGCCAAGGTCTCTGAATCACTTGATGACTTCTCTAGAAAGGCTGTGTCCTTTCTTAATGCCCTTGGTTTGATCACCCCTGAATATTCTCCTTACTATGAAAGGGGACACAACGTGCATTGGTATGGTGGTCATATGGAGCGCAGAGACAATACCCCCAGTCACTGTATCCGAATGTAGGATCACATAGCCCACAGATGCTCACAGAGGGACCACAGCCAACCTGGCTGCATAAGGTGCTTATCAACATCCACAGGCACCCCTGGCTGCTCTTAGACTCTGCACTTGCTGCCTGCTGAGAGCACATGTTCTTTCTGTTTGTTTCCTCTGCTGAGAACACTACCTCATGGCTTTCTCCATCACTCCCCATCTGCTAGCAAGCACCTTAGTGAAGAATCTCTGAACATCGTGGCTCCAGCATCCTCCTCGCTCATCTCTTGTGGGTCATGAGTATCTGTCTCTTGGGAGTTTATCAATCTCCTGACACTAGATGAGAAGAGGAATTTATTTTGTGTGGTTCAAATTCTATGCCAAGTGCCTCGGATGGACACACAGAGGACACCCTCTTATGACAGATGACTGTTGATGAATAACTGAGCTGTCTTTACAATGGATCGAGCCTCACTTTACATGAGGACACTGAGGAAGAAAGATGCTTAGTTCCATGTATAGTATTCACTTGCTGCAAACACGATGGCTTAAAGCAGTTTATGCTTTCATCTCAGACCTGTGGAGGGGAGAGACATGAAGCGAGTGATATAGACTGAGTCCAGGGACCTGTTGGCTGAACCTTTCAGGACACTGCCGGGAAGAATCTATTTGCGTTTTGTTTTTGTTTTGGCCTTTTCCAATTTCTAGAAACTTGCAGAATTGATTAGCTAAAGACCCATTCATCCATCTTCAAAACTGGCAGTAGGGCCTTTTGGACCCTCCTATCTCTAGCTGCTACTTACACAGGCCTGTTTGGTTAATTGAGAGCAAGGTTCCTTCCTCGATGCCCTTGCTGTCATCACTCCTGGATGACCTCATCCGCCATGAAAGGGCGTACACTCACTGGTTCCAGGCATTCAAACTAGGAAGTCTTTGAACAGGAGGATTATTCTGCCATCCCAATCCCTGCCCTGTAGACATAATAGAGAAAAGCCATAGACTATGTGATCAAACCCCTTTGATGGTCCTTCAGATCACAAAGAAAAGACTGTTCCTGGCGACAAGAGACACAGACTGGTACCCACACGTATCAGTCTGAATACAAATGGACCCTACAGGCTCGTGCATTTGTATGTCAAGGGAGTGGCACTTGGGAGTGAAAGGATTAGGTAGTGTATGTAGCCTTCTTGGAGGAGGTGTGGCCTTACTGGAGGAAGTGTGTCACTGGGGGTGGGCTTTGAGAGTCTGAAAGCCTAAGTCAGGCCCAGGGCTCTCTCTTCCTGCTGCCTGGGGATCCAGACGCAGAACTCTCAGCTCCTTCCCCAGCACCATGTCTTGCCTGCGCACCGACATGCTTCCAACAGTGATGATAATGGATTGAACCTCTGAACTTTAAAGCAGACATAGAAAAAAATGTTTTCCTTTATAAGAGTTGCTGTGGTCATGGTGTCTCTTCACAGCAACAGAACAATGACACTGCATCATGCACTCCTCCTCCTCTTCCTCTCTCTCCAGTTATGACAACTATCTTTACAGATTTACAGGTGTCTCATGACGGGGAAAAACCACCCCAGTGAAGATGCCCACGGATACACCAGGGGACAGGGATGTCAAGCCTCAGAGACAACAACTGTCCAGGAGTGTGGCATTCTGGGAGTCTTGTCTTTATTGCCATTTAGGTGCCTGTCATTTTATAACACAGGACGCTGGTTGGAAGCATTTGGCTGCACTGAGCACAGTGTCTCCCCATCCTGCTGGCAAAACATAATTAACCAGATGACAATGGCTTTCATGTGCACACTGACTCCTCTAATTTCAAGTCTCCATTACTGGATAAATCAACAGCAGAATTCTATTTATCAGCAAAAGCCTCCTCTCCTGGCAGACATTTTGTCAAATACATTAATCCTAGAAGAGTAATGCTTTCCATCAGCTTTGCATAGCAGTCCACCCATAAACATGTTAACAGCCACGGCATCACTTGTGACTCCTGTGATAATGCCCCACACAGGGTAGTTACTGGTTTTGCTGTTAGGCACAATGTAGTCAGTAGCTGGTCCACCGAGGAACACGTGGCTTGGCCACGTCTAGGAGAAAGGCTTGCAGTGCTGCCGTGATGGTTCGGACATGACCCACCCTGTACAGCGCTGTGGAGATGACAGAACTTCCAGTTCAAGAAAGTCAGTCAAGTCTCTCAGCCCATGACTAACTTAGGTGGCAAAGTACACAAAGGGATCCAGGAGACAACACAGCTGACCAGGGCTTGCCCTACAAGCGTAAGGACTCAAATTTGACTCCCAGAGCCCATGCCAATAAAGAGGGGGACAGACATGCACATTTTTAATCCCTGTTCTGAGGAAGCAGAGGCAGGAAGATCCCTGCATCCTGCCCCAGTCAGCCTAGACACTCGGTGTCTCAGATAAGGTTTCTACTGCTGCAACAAAACACCATGGCCCAAAAGCAAGTTGGGGAGAAAGGGTTTTATTTGGCTTACACTTCCATATTGTTGCTCCTTATCGAAGGAAGTCAGGTCAGGAACTCAAACAGGGCAGGGACCTGGAGGCAGGAGCTGATGCAGAGGCCATGGAGGAGTGCTGCTTACTCGCTTGCTTCACAAGGCTTGCTCGGCCTGCTTTCTTATGGTTCCCAGGACCACCAGCACATGCATGCCTCTACCCACAATGGGCTGGGTCCTCCTGCATTGATCACTAATTGAGAAAATGTCTTCTAGCTGGATCTCACGGACAAATTTCCTCAAGTGAGGCTCCTTCCTCTCTGATGACTCTAGCTTGTGTCTAGTTGACAGAAAACCTGGGTGAGCTCCAGGCCAATGAGAGACTCTTATCTCAACCCTCAGGGTGGACAGCTCCCTCTTGTCCCCAGGCCAGCTGCTCACACTCTAGAACCCTTCAGGGCTGCTTGGGCCAGTATCTCACTATGGCCCAGCAGCCAGAGTGCTGGGGCATGCTGGGTCGGGGTGATGGGCTACACTTACAAGCTGGCTCAGCCTAACCTTGGATTAAGCAACAAAAAGGAAGAGATACAGGAGACAGGCAGGTGAGTCTGGAGATTGGAAGCTTGGTTCTGCATGGAAACTTATCAGCCCGCCAGCTGTGAACAGATGTGAATTGCTGGGGCTGAAAGGCCACAGCGGATGTCCTTGTGGGGCTGGGAAGTGAGCCTCCCTTCCCTGTGACCTGGCAGTTCCTTCAGTCACCCACAGAGCAGAGGAGGAGGGCAGCTGTGGAGTCCTGTGGTAGGAGAGAAAATGTAGGCTGACCTCAGCTTCAGGAGGTGTGGTCCCGGAGTCAGTAGTCTGGCTGCTTTTCTTTTGGACCTTGACCGTGGTCTCACTTTTCCCCTGCTCCATGGTCTCATCAACAGCTGTTGACAAATGAGCTCATCCTCATATGTGTGCACCACCACAGACCGGTACTTACCAAGGGAGGACACTGAGATGTTTCTCACATTCGTTCTTTTCAGTTTAAAGTACTTTTTAATGATGACTCCTTCTCCTTACCAACACAATGGGATTAACACCTCAATGATTATTTCCGGACATTCTAAAGCTCAAAAGGTAGCATTTCCCAGTCTGCTGAGATTCCATAGTAAGTACCTTGGAAACAACAAAAGATACTGTTTAAAATTGGAGGCTTCTAGGCTGCCTTGGGTTCAGTTATGGAGAAAAAAAAATGTGAGGACATTCCTTTGCATTGGAAAAATCTGTCTTGCAAGTCTACATGCTACAAAGACGTATGCTTGGAATCAAGGTTCCATTCTTGCAATGCATAATTGAAAGCAAGCCAGGAAGTCAGTATTACCCAGCTCTACCCTCCTTTCCCCGTGTAAATACAATCTACCCTGTGCTCCCCATAGTAAGCTAATGGCACTCCAAGGAAATCCACACTGAGAAATTGCAGCCTCCTCCTGGCATTCTGGGCTGGCTCACACATTTTAATCTTGGCCTACTGTCAGAAGGGCTTTGGCAATGTGACCCTGCCCTCCATACTTGCTTATTATCCTTAGTGGAAGCAAGAGACCTTATTAAAATCCATGGGATCCATTCAGCTGTGGCACAGCTGCCTGGCCCAAATTGGAAGAAAAATGGAAATAGCAAGCTAGAAGAAAACAATTCTACATGGCTCTTTGGGATCAATAAAATTAATATTTTTGATTAAGAATAAATCACTCTTCTTTCAGGGTGTTTGGAGACATGTGGACACCAGTGCATCCTGGTGAAATTTTTTTTTATCTTAAGAAATATTTGATAAATATGTCTGGGGCATTTACTGTAATTTGGGCAGTATCTGGTTACTTGAAAGCATCACTGAAAAAAGAGGTGCTGTAACACTGACCATCGGCTTCTTTGGGCTTCACTCGGAGGTTTCAGGAAGAGTTGTACACCCCAATGGTCTTTGGAAGCAATCAGGTGCAGGCCTTTTATCAAACAGCAAAGCTTGTATGGAATGTTCTGAAATAAACTAGTGAAGTCGGCGAAGAACTGGCTGGCCTCTATGGAAGTACACTGGAAGAGCTGGAGTCATCCCACAACCGTGTGACTGCTGAATAAAGCTGAGCCTTTCCAAACGTACCTGCTCCTGAGACCCCGGATCAGCCCGTATACCCGGAGTTCTCACAGCATGGTCTGAGTAGCATCAATAGCATTTGGAGACAAGCTACCAAGGTGACTGATGGAGGGCCAGGGACAAGAGAAGAAAAGAGTGGAGCGGGAGGGGGAACCACAATGCACAGATCCTGTGGTATCGTGGCAAGGCTTCTCCCAGGGTGCAGGAACCAGCGACAGGAAAGGTCAAAAAGAAATGAGAGAAGGGAGGAGAGAAAAGGGACTTGGATGTCAAAATGATCAACTCATCCAAAACCTGGGAATCCTACATGGGGAGAGACTGTTCTTTCATCAAGTAATTAGTAGAAACACCATAGCTGCCGAGCACAGAACATGGGACACACCAGTGGCACAAAATACGGGATACTCACTAAATGCCTGAAAGAGAAACAATGCAGGGTGCTAAGGTCAGGGAATGGAGGACCAGGACAAGCTGGAGGATTTCTTTCTTTCTTTTTTTTTTTTTTTTTTTTTTTTTTTTTTAATTCAGAGTGAATTAGCATGGTTGAAGCCTGGAACAACACAGCACCAGGATGCAGACGTAGGTAAACCAGGAGAAGTGGACAGACTGCACAGACGGTCGGCAACTGCACGGTCTCAAGGGCCACATGTGGACTGACTCACAGCACGGGCTCTTACCCTAAAACCGGTCCATCCTCTGTTCCAAAGAGACATCAGCCTGAAGCACTTGGCACACCCTGCCCCAGCTGGAAGCCTGATTCATGCTGTCCGGCTCTTGCTTCTACCCGGAGACTCTGCTCCATAGAAGGCAACTACAGAGTCATGCAGTGAAGTGCCTCATCCCGGTCTCAGCACGGTAGAGCAAACACAGGGCTGCCAGTCTCACAGTTTGTCCTACACTTCTAAATGTTAGGAAGTCTCTTCCCTGAGTTAGAACGCGAGAACAGAGGACCGGATAGAGAAAGAAGAGGGCACAGCCCGTCTTGGAACTTCAGAGAAGAGCAATGACCAGCACTGGCTCCAGCAGCTGGCTGGTTTCCTCCAGGAGGGAACTCTAGCAAACTCAACCCCCCACAAGAGCTCCAAGTGTGGGGGGTTGCCTGTTCCCTTTGGGTGGCCTGGCTGTCATTAGCCAGGGAAAGCTCCATTAAAAACTCTTACTTGATGGAAGACATTCTGCACACACCAAACTGAATTAACCCTGAGCAAGAGAAATTGGGAGCACAAGGAAATTTATAGCACTAATGACTTCAACAAATCTAAGCTGATTAACAGGAGGGCACGAACTGAAATCCTCGTGTTCCAATCAATCTTCCAGGAAACTTCATGAGCGAGCACTTAAGGGACGAAATTCCATATGCTATTCTAGCAGGCATCTCCATAAGGGCAGAGGGATAATCAGAAAAGGCACGTCACAATGGGAGTGGGGTGGTGACGCTCCACTAGCCAGCCTGCTATGTAAAATAAATGTCTACTTTCCCATTTGTCTCTCTTACCCATAAGTCCTTGACACCTTTACAAGGAAAAGCCCAGAGCTCATAAGACGGGGCTCTGCCCTAATACAGAAGGCGGGAAGAGAACATGAAGGTCTTGCCACAATTGTTGCCTTAAGTGGAACCTGCAGGCAATGAGCAAGCTGAACGGCTGCCGGAGGGAAAAAGTGAATGGCCATCTAGGCAGTGTTTAAGCGGGTACACTGCAGAGAACTTGGAAAGGCATAGTCATGGTTAAAAGTACCTCAAAGGGGGGTCTGCAGGGCAGGAAAGAGAGGCAAAGGCTCCAGGGCTCACTGTTTAGAGCATTGATGAAGGAAGCGCTGGATGGCTGTATGTCCACAGAGTGACTATAAATGGCAACACATCTGGAATTGGCTCTCTGGGCATCTGTCTGCCTGATGAGTCTCCCATTGATAGTCCAGAGCAGAAACAGCTGTCTCAGCACCAGAGGCAAAAGCCCATTTCTTTTTCAGTTTTCTTCCCAGGATTCATTAACAAATATTCCTCCAAGACATCAACCTATATAGCTGCCCAGTGGTTAGGTGAAGCCACTGCACCCCTGAGGGGGCAGTGTTCAATGGTCAGAGACACGAGGGCATCATTCAAAGTGACAATCTTCCCTCCACAGCAATTCAAGAAATCGTTGGTTGGCAAGAAGTTCCCGCTGCTAGCTTCTGCGCCATTACACATAGGACGGGCTGAGAATCTAAAGCTGCATCTTCTGCGTTTGCTTTGCACTAGGATCCTGGATGCCAATAAGATGCTGCCAATAGGATGCAACAAACATTGGTCTGAAATGCAGGAGATGGAGTCAGCCCTCCCGTATGAAGAAACCGCGGAAAGATGGCCTCCGGCAACAGCGTGGTTTCCCAACATTTTCACTGACTGGAGACCGGATTTGAGATATGAAAAAGAATGGCACACTCACAGAGCTGTCCTGCTGCTACCTAACCTGGAGTAAGCTACTGAATTTGTTTGACCTTGAGGTTACTCGTTTGTAAATAAGATTGAGCCACTGGCAAGAAAACACTGGCTCTGACTACGGTTCCACTTGAAGCACTTAGCGGAGTGTTTGGCACAGGGAGGCACTCAGGAAGCCGTAGCTAAGATCATGATCATCTGAGAACAACAGACACTCCCGGTGAAGAAGAGAGCTGATGTGAGAAACAGAAGGTCGTGTGGCGCCAGTAAACTAGTTCACTTCTTCGTGCTTCACTTATTTACTGTTCTCTGCTGAAAATGGAGGGCTTGACACAAACAGCAGCGTGATTTACTAAACGTGAAACGGCTTATATAGAATCCCTACAAATAAACAGCTATCCGTGTATAATCATTAATTATTATAAAAAGTGCCCAAACAGTTCCCACCACAGCTAAGCAGGCAAATCGAACAAACCCTCATAAAAATGACCTCTGAACTAGGCTTTGAGGACTGAGTTTATTCCCAAATGTAAAGATGGCCCATGCAGAAGACAGGAAGGTAGGAAACGGGAGGTCCAATACGGACCAGACCGTAGTGCTATGTTTTGAACATCGTTGTCTGGCAGTGATGCCAAGTGCACTGTGAGAGACAGTTAGGGAAAGAATCCTAAGCGAATTCTCCTAATTGGCTTTCTGCATAGTTAACTTCACTTACAGAGAAAAATGGTTATGGGGCAGGATGCATTGCAAGAGAAGGCTCATGGGCTCAATTATGTAGCCTATGGAATTTAAGATGCTTTCTTCCATGCTGCAAGCAAAAAAATAAAGAAAGAATGAAAAGAAAAAAATGCTTCCCACTGGCAGTAATGTGCCAAGGTGGATCTGATAAAGGACCTTATTCTGTGGCCATGATTGCTCCTGCCTGTCAACAGCAGAGCACTTCATACGGGCACACCACTTGCTGTCACGCAGCTCCATTGCTGGCCTCTAAACGGGAATGGTGACAATAGGCCCACAATATCTTACTTAATGAAAAGGAGAATTAGAATGTTCACCCTAGTTGGGAGAGCCACTTGACCAAAGGCTCATTCACTAGATAATAAGTAAGTTGTGGGGACGCTGAAGCAAGCAAGTCAGCTGATATTTATGTGGCTCCCAGGCATAGCAAAGACACACTGGACCTTTTGAGGTCCTAGACATATAATGGGAAGCACTGCGGCTGTGTGGCTCAGAGCTCAACACCTAGAAATTGGCTTCATTTTGATCCTCAGTAGATTCTTGTCAAAGGATGTTTGTTTCAACCTAATTTAAAATCAAGAGCATATACCGCCATATCCTATCAGGCCTTTAATTTAGGAAACCTAGTATTTTCACTCTAAAAATGCTGTCCCGTCTAAAAGCCAAATAATTCATGGAATTTAGGGTTAAAGATTTGGTAAAACCTGGGAAAGAACACAGTTAGCAACCACGCTGCCTTACAAACAAAACTTAAGCAGCTCAAAATAGCACCATTGCTTTTAAAAAGCAGAGAGAGACACAGGAGGTCAGTTCATCAGGAGGATGGCTGGCCTGGGGCTGCTGCAGCTGTGCCTGCTGCCAGCAGAACAGGAAAGGACAGAAGGAGAGCTGCATAGCTGTCCCAGCTCTGCTCTCCACCAACACACCAGGCTTAACCAAAGCTCCTAATGGGAACGCAAAATGCTCTCCTGCGTCCAAGACCAATGACGTCAGGAACTCAACTCAAGCAAATATGACTGAACCACATGTGGGGAGTGACGGTAGCGCAATCTTCAGCACAGAAGAGCCTGACTTCAGACTAAGGTGTCAGCCCATCATGAGCTCCCTGCACCACCCTCCCTCATCTCCTCTCTTCCCTCTCCCCCTAACTGGTGCTCTGGCATGGAGTTCAAAACCCAGCTCAGCCACTTTGCACATGCGTGATGTGAGAGTTCTGTAACACAGCCTATTTTCTCATCTGCAAATGAAATCATGAATTCATATAACCCAAAGAGAGTGTGTGATGGAGTTCCAAATTCAGTGACTTAATATAAGAGCTGTTGGCTATGACATTTCATCTCACGTGTCAGTTTGAGCAAAGCACAGTGTGAGGTTTTTGGCCAAATGCTATTCTGGATGTTCTTTAGCTGCTGTTCATCTAGCTTTCAGATGAAATTGATATTTAAACTTGGCCAGCTTTGAGTAAATTAGACTATGCTACGTACTGTGGGCTGTCCGGATCCAGCTGGCTGAAAACCCGAGAGAACAAAGACCAAGCTCTCTTAGAAAGAAGAGAGTCCAGCCGACTGTGAATTCAAGGCAGAAAGCTTAGGAAGCCTCCAGCTTGCTTGTCTAACCTCGTAAGAAACTAACAATCAACCCTACATGATATCAGATTATCTTTTATATGTATGCACATATATCAAATTATATGTATGTACATGATCTCAAATTATATATAAGTGCATATCTATATCTATCTATCTATCTATATATATATATATATATATATATATATATATATAAGACATACATGATTCAACCATACATCTTCTTGGTTATGTAGCATATACATAGATTCAGAAACAGGAAACACATATCAAAAAGCCCCTGTCAAAGTTTAGCATGACCTCATAATACAATCCAGGTAGAAACTAAGAATAGAACAAACATAGAAACAGACCTCAACATATTAAAGACATAGACAACCAGCCAACATTTAGCCAACATCATACTAAATGGGAAAAGGTGAGAGTATTTCCTGTAAACACAGGAATGAGACAAGGGTGTCCAGTCACCCCACTTTCATCAATACGGTCCTTACATAAGGTGAGGACAAGCAACGGAACTGGTGCAAATAGCAAAGAAGCAAGTGAAATTATCTTTGTAGACAATATGGTCCTATGCTTAAAAAACCCTAAAGAGTCTACTAGAAATACCCTTAGTATATTAGAGATTTTCATAAAAACTGACCGTGCAATATTGACATGTGACAACAACAGAAATGGAAGTTTTTCTATGTACCAGCATCTGCCTTGCCAAAAAAGAAGTCGGGGTATAAAGGAGCTCATTCGCAATAGCAAAACATAATAAAAACAAAAACCGACCAATCAAATGAACAAAAACTATGTGAGGAAAGGAAAGTCTCCTGGGGAGGTAAAAAGATGTCTAAAATGAACACTTAAAAAGCACTGAAGAAAGAAATGGGAAAAAACAAATGAAATTGGAAAGTCCTCCCAAGTTTATAGATTCAAATTACTAATGTGAAAATGGATATGATAGCAAAAGTGATCTGTGTATTTGATGCAATCCCCCTCCAAATGCCATGGGACATTCCTCGTAGAACTACAAAAGCAATCCTAAAATTCGTAAAGGCCCTAAATAGTCCAGGCAATCCTGAACAGAAAGAGTAATGCTGTAGGTTAAACCACAGTACGGCGCTGGCTCAGAAACACACGTACACCAACAGAATCAGACAGAGGACCTAGAAGTCCAGCCCAAAGCTATAACCACGTGATTTTCAGTCAGATGGCAAACACATGCACTGGAGAAAACACGGTGTCAGGAAAACTGAGGCCCACATGTTCAAGAGCAGATGCGGGCCCCTATCTTTCAAGCTGTGTGACTATCAATCCAAAGACATAACTGTAAAACCTGAGAGTTGAGGTAGAGAAAAGATATGCCATAGGCAAGGCTTCCTGGAAAGGACTCCTGTGGAAATAGTAGTAAAAGTTGACACTGAGCTGGGTGTGGTGGCATACGCCTTTAATCCCAGCACTCAGGAGGCAGAGCCAGGCAGATCACTGTGAGTTCGAGGCCAGCCTGGTCTACAACGTGAATCCAGAACAGCCAGTGCTACACAGAGAAGCCTTGTCTAGAAAAACCACTACCAGCAACAATGATGACAAAAAGTTGACACAGTATGAAATGAAAAGGCTTCTCCAGAGCCGTGTGAAGAAACTGTGGGGTAAGGATATAGGATATAGGATGAGGGAAAACCTTTCCCAGCCAGACACTGAATAGGGAATTCACAGCTAGACTCTATAAAGCACTCCAGAAGTTAGATGCTAATAAGTAGGCAAATGAAGGAGTCCAGCAAGATTTTGAAGGGGACAATGTGGCACAGATATAATTTAAAAACTTGGTACATGTGCATTTAATCACAATGAAAAAGCACAAATGGCCAATCAATATATGAGGAGTATCTGATGCCCTTAGCTATCACGGAAATGTTAACTAGAACTACGCTAAGACAGCATCTTACCATAGTGAGCACCACGAAACAAATGACAAGGCATGCCGCTGAGGACGCGAGGAAAGAGCTATCCTTACAGACGACCGGCTAAAGTGCTATAAACTAGTACAGCCACCGTGGAAATCAGGAGAGGGGTTCCTCAAACGCCACACAGAACTAATGCGTCTTCCCTGTGTATGTGCCCAAGTGACTCTACGTCAGCCTGCTGCAGGGGACTTCCACAACTACCTTCACTACCTCACTGTAATAGCCAAGATGTGGGACCAGGCTACGTGCCCAGCAGCAGGTGACCAGGGGAGGGAAACAATCACATGCAGTGGAGTTTTATTTACCTATGAAGAATGAAGGTATGAAAAGAGGAGCAGTCCTAGGACGCTGAAGGACAGAGTCTAATTGGAGGTGGAGAAAGGGAGGACAATGAGAGAAGATGACAAAATGCTATGCTTTCTCTTCATTGCAGAGTATAGGCTTACAAACGTGAGTGAGTCTGTGAATCACACACACACACACACACACAGAGAGAGAGAGAGAGAGAGAGAGAGAGAGAGAGAGAGAGAGAGAGAGAGAGAGGCAAAAAGTAAACTGTTTTAGAGGAGGAAGGGGACAAGTAGGGGCGCAGCTGGGAGACCACAAAGGGTAAAGGGAGAAAGGGCAAACACAGATGAAACACAGTGACACGTGAAAATGTCCAATCATACTGAAATCCATTAGTCTGTATGCAAAAAATGCAAAGTCAACTCCATTACACACACCTTTTAACGTAATACCTAACCATAATGCCTGTTATTTCACTTTATTAAATGCAACACACATACACACACACACACACACACACACACACACACACACATACACACACACCATCTAAGCCTTAGCAATCTTGATTAACAATTGAGAAGACCGTGTAGGGAGCTACCATAAGCCAGCTGCTCAGAGGGTTTGTATATGGAGCATTTGCCACAACGATGATCCCACGCTGAACAGCTAGCAAGGGTTGGTTCGGGCTAAAGAGCAAGGTCACGGGGTGCTTAGTTCTAACCTACTATTTTAGTTCCAGGAGCCCACACAGGGTGTGTTCTGTATGTAGCTGTATTTCCTTACGGCCCTTCTGGCTCTGCAGGCCGACGCTCTCCTTGTTCCTGATGGCTCTAAGCCATCTGGACGGCAGTGACTGTGTGATTTGCAGAATGTCCCTCATTTGGGTTTGTCTGGTACTTTTCTGAATAGTTAGGGATACAGGGATACAGGCTTTGAGGAAGATGCCTGAGATAAGTGCTGTTTCATTATGTCTGTAGAAGGTACATTCCTATTAACATAATTTGTCGCTGTGGTGTTAACTTCAGACACATAGCTGATGTGGTATTTCTCACATGAAAAATATAAAGTTATACTTTTCTGCATTTCCATATTTTCGGAAGGAGATCATTAAAAAGAGTTAGAAAACACTCACCTTAAGGAATTATGACGAGTATGTTTGTCTAGACACATAGACCCCATACTTTGATGTTAGAAATACCTCCAGAAGTGTTTTTGTGGATAGATATTGCTTTAAATATTTTTAGTAATAAGTAAATTACATGTTTACAGTGAAAAATTTTTAAGTGCTTATGAAAATATATCATCCCAGATTTAGAACACTGACATAAACTGCCACAGCTAATATTCTGAGATACTGCCCCAAAATCCAGGGCCCTACTTGAAAAGTTAAAATAAGCCTCTACATATTATATGTCAATTTATTACTTACAAGACAACATTAGAGTTACCCAAACTGTTACCTGTTCTTTGGGGGGAGAGTATTTTATTCTTTACAATCTCAGGACTTCAGCACCTGGTATATCCAGCCGTGCCCATGAGGCTAGGGACTTCATGAACTGAGGACTGATTCCCTAAAGAAGCTGACCAGTATAACCTCAGCCTCTTCCTTAGACCACACAGTGTCACTGTGGTGACCTTGAGCCTTAAGAAATTAGATAGATCAGTAAAAGAGTCTGTCCTCACTTAAGACTGCTGGACACAGAGGCTGGAGTCGAATGTCACCATGGTGGCTGTTTATAAATCCATTTGTGTAATATTTTGGCATTTAAAAATTTACAAAGCTATTATCTTTTTTCCCCCAAGCCTCTTTCTTCCAAGACTTTGATTCATTCATCATTTTAGAGTTTGGGCACAGGTCCATATTACTTTATTATGTCATTTGAACCAGGTGCATTTTAGAATTAAGAATTTTCCAGATTTGAACAAGGCACCACAGCAATAACCTAGTGAATTATGCAAACCCACAACAGAGGCTGAGAAAACACTGGGGACAGACAGCAGCGGCTTCCAGGACTCATGGCACAGTCAGCACACTGTCCTCTCGCATGAGTCTTGATGGAGCTGTAGAGGGTCCCTCCTGTCCAGGTCATGTGAGTACCCCCCAGTGGACCTTTCCGTGTCTCTAGCCTCAGTTTATCTCTGGCTGGGGTCATTTCTCAGTTTTCTGGAATGCTAGAAAAATGGAAGTAGTCAAGTTCCAACTTGGCGACCACCTTGTGTGTCAAATCTCCACATATAATTCTTTCTTATCCAAAGAGCAAATGTAGAAAGATGCTTATTGGTCTGTTCTTGCGCTGTTTCCCACGACCTCCCTCCCTGCAGCGCATCATCTCCAGACAGTACATGCCCAGCATTAGGTTTGTATATGGGATGAGGGTAAATCTTAGTGCTTCACTTTCCATCCTGTATAGCTCTCAGCTGCTCTCAGCTGCCGGTGCCTGAGAGGTTCCTCCTTTCAGACAAGGGCTGCTCAGCATTAGCCAATGTATTCCTGTTTAGTTCATCATGTCCTGGCTTATAGCAGGAGGTTGTCAAATTATCTTAAGCTATGTATGTCCAGATCAGAATTCTTAATTTCATTTTCTTTTGAAGTCAATAATATATGTATTAAATGCCTGGTGTACTAGCTTCATATTACTATAATAAAACACTTGAGATACTGACTTATTGTAAGAAACATTTATTCGGCTCACCATTTTGGAGGCTCCTGTCTAAGGCTGGCTGGCACCTGTGAGCTGTAGTGATGCATTGCACATCTCAGGCCCTGAGCAATGCTTCTCAGCAGAGCAAACTGCTCACCTCGTGGCTCACAATCTCCTTCAAGGGCAGAACCCCAATGAACTAAAGGCTTTCTGTGAGGCCCCACCTCCCAGAGTGACAACTGGAGGGCCTTTAATGGGCACCACTCAACTCACAGCCCTTGGAGGAAGGAACTGTGTACCAGTGAAGGAGCTCATTAATCACCACGTGCCATTTGCCAAGCTTGGTCGGAGAGCTCTCGACCTGGGGACTGTGTAGTTACTTTGGCAACAGAACATTTAGCATTGGATACCTTCCTTTGTATGTATTAGTAACAAATTATCTTCCAGGCACTTACACAGTTGTTTAATTGGAATTGCGTAAATGTTCACAATTCTTAACAACTACAGAATGACTGAGTTATGTAGGACAGAGACTCAGTGGCTTTTATGAATTGCAGCCTGTATGACCTTGCCCACTTGACAGTATTGTTCTAGAACATGAATTTCTTCCTTGGTGAACTCCTTCAGAAGTGCTTTAAGATCTGCACATTTGGGCCGAATGCAGTCAGCACTCAGCAAATCTGCATTGAGTGGTTAGCACTCGCAGTTAGCGTAACTGCCATTCAGTGGGTGATTTCTGTGTTAGTTACTTTGCCATCCATCAGCCCAAGAAGAAATTATTTTTTTTAACACCAGGACCCCAGTTGAATCACTTTTCAACCCTCCAATCAAGGTATCAGTGATGGGTGAACTATTCTGTTTTCCTTTGCTTGTCACAAATGAAGTAATATAATGTTTGAATGTCTAATAGGCCCCTTTCAAGCATGGTAACATGACAATTGGCAAGTGAGCGCTTTTCTACCTAAGGCTCAGGAGCGAATAGCATTCCTTCCTATCTTCCAGCAGAAACAATTACTATATTAAAAACTGCGGCACTAATGGATCTTTCATCCATAACAGATGTGATATGTAAAGTGTACATCAATCTCATGGGGTTTCTGGTGCCTCAGCAATGCACACGGTTTTACCTGATAATTGTATTATGACTGTATGATTTATCGGCCGGGTGTGTATGGGCAGAGACTCAGGAAGTGGCCAGGCTTGTCCAGATGCTGCCTGCTTTTGAAGCCTTCAGATTTTTTCCTCCAAGGATCAGTGGGTTTACTATGCAACATGCTCCTAGGCACAAAGCCCTCAGCGCACAGCCTGTGGCCACCCAGCTAGCTGTCTGATGGGTGACTTCTGGCGCTTGTCCTCCCAACAGCTTCAAGAGTTTGAAACTTTGAAAGATGCTTCTGTCCTTCTCTAGTGGCAACTTATTCCAAATATGGGCTACAGGGTTCTGGGCGTGGCTAGAAACAATGATGTGTTTATTATGCCTCTTGGCTGCCAGTGACAAAAACAAAACAAAAGCAGAAACAAAACTTACATAAGACAAAGTGAGAGATAAGGGTTTATAGATGTTTATGCATGAGTCACAGAGCTGGGGACGCTGGCTTCCAACATGGCTGTCCTCTGGACCAGGAATCAGCCCAGGCTTCAAGGTTCCTGTACAATCTATTTTTTCTTCTCTCAGAGTCTTGGTCTCATTCTCTCTGGGGATACAACAGGACATCCACAGGACCATATTCCAAACACTTTACCACTCAAAGGAAAAATAGTTCTGGTCAGCAGTGTTAATAAGGAAAAAATATAATGAAAATCTGGGGAGCGGTTCCCAATGGCTCTCCTTGGACCTTGGGACAATTATGGTTTTCTAATCATAATCTGACTTTGTGATTGGCCTCTGTGGTCAGAGGGCAAGAGGTGACCTCAACAGAGGTAAAGCTAGCTTACGTGAATTCACATTTTCTTACACAATGTAGTATATGTGAGCACACGCTAACACATGTTTGTATTAGGAAAGTGGAAATCATTCCAGAAGCACAGGTTCATGTATATATTACATACGCGTATATGTTTAATGTATACTAGTATATAGTATGTAGTTAATGTGTATGGATGCACCCCACACACATACTCTCGGTATACACGTGTTATTGCCTATAAGTATAACTGTGACCTTTCCCTTTCTGGGGATCTCATTCACATCGTAGGTCATAATAACCAGTCAACGCATTTTCTGTTTTCTGCTGTCTGTATAACTATGTAACTATCGTCTATATTTCTATAACTAGACAGAGCTTGTTTGACTCTAGGCAAACCGGCCCTGGCATTACCCAATGTGTGTTTAGTTCCCGGGTAAATCAGAGCTATGTGCATGCCTACTGTAGCCCTTGGCATAGAGCGCTGTGCCCGCGTTAGGGCAACAGAAGGGAACATGATTAAAAGCAACACTCTGTGTAGCTTACAGGAGTGAGGTGAAGCCACTCCATGCCAGAGCAGCAGCCAATCAGTGGCGACAGGATTAGAATGGAAGGGAGTGGGGTCAATGGAAGTGAACCAGACCTATACAATATCAGGTGACTTGGTTGTCAACACAGACATCAGTGGTTCACTGGGGTTTGGGGAGTAGCGCCTTGCTCACAGGGCACAGCAGAGGCTTAGGGCAGATGGTGCAGCTTTTCCCCATTCTCTTTTCCTGTATTCTCCATGTTCTCTACCAGTTCCACCCTGCTCCTGAGCACCTGCCCTAGAGCCATTTCTGTTTCTGAGATAAAACACCCTGACAGGAAGCACCCTGGGGAGGGAGGGCTTTATCATGGCAGGGAAGCACCCTGGGGAGGGAGTGCTTTATCATGGCAGGGAAGCAAGGCAGCAGGAGCAGAAAACAACCAGTCACACTGCACTCTCAGTCTAAGCCTCTCTTCGTGGGTGATTCTAAGTTTTGCCAAGTTGGCAGTTAAAGCTAAGCATCATGGTACCAGTCTCACACGCCCCAAGGTCACCCTGGGGTTATCTCAACCCTCAGAGATGTCAACCTTCACACCGGCATTTAGTCCTACGTTGTCTTGAGTTTTTTTTTTTTTTTTTTTTTTTTTTATTGAGAGCTGCTATCTCACACAACCTGCCTGAGAAATCAAATCATCCTTCCTCCACTCAACAAGTACATGCCCTCAAGCTGGTGGGAAAAAAAAACGATAGTGCTTAAAATGACAAATCCAATGTGCACTTGTCAAATGAGTGATCTTCATAATACATTAATTTGTTTCTTTCTGTAAGGCAACTTAAGAGTTGAAATTTCTTGTTCTTTACAATTACACAAATGGGAATCATCTTCAAATTTTAATTAACTATTAAATTGATCAGTTTAAAATTTTGAGAGAATACATTTGCATATAATTGCTCTCCATATACTTATGTAAAAATCTAAAGCCTATATACCCAAACATAAAAAACCCATTCACACCAGCCTTAGTTACAAGTGCACATTTATCTGAATGTGGTAAGCATGTTCTTTTATTGCCTGGAAAGTCAGCTTTGTTCCTTAATTGTTACAATAACCACAATTTAGGAAATTCTATTGCAACACCAATATGTTATGTGCATCTCTAATTAGACTAACATGGCCTGTCACAGGAATTGATACAAAGTATTCATATTTTGTCTACCCTAGGCTAAGGTTCTGTTTTTAAAGAGATACACTTCAGCCTAGTTAAATCGCTAAGAGACTGAAAACACAGCCCTATCCTTGACTGCTGTTTTCTGGATACCCAGACTTCTCCCTGAGCCCTGTGGGAAAGGATGCTTTTCCCCAAACACCAGCCGTCCTCTCTCAGCCCTAGCACTTTCTGGTTCTCTTACCAAGTCTGGGAGAGATGTCTGCCTTGAAACTGATCACCAGAAATCTCTAGCTACAGCCTCCTGTTCATCATCATCAGTGCTTGACTCTCCAGCAGCCAATGGGGATGATTTACAGGTGGCCTGGCCTGGGCAAAGAATGTCTTTATACAATGTTACACCACATAAAAAGCCCAACACAGTGACTGAGACAATTGTAGGAAACTAAGATTAGAACCCAGCCCAAAGTGAATTTCTCTTTCTCTTTCCCTTTCAATTGCCATGAAAGGAACAATGGTGCCTTGAAGCAAATTTTCAAGTGTCTAGATCATTTGTCCCTGCCCTGTCGACTACAATTGATAATTTAAAGGTAATGGTTAGAATTCTTATGGGGAACAAATCTCTTAAAGAATAATGCCAAGTGTAAATCTGTGTGTGGGGTTTTTTTTCAACCACCATGGGTGACATGCTTTTTAAAATCATCTTGAGGGGCTGGAGAGATGGCTCAGAGGTTAAGAGCACCAGCTGCTCTTCCAAAGGTCCTGAGTTCAATTCCCAGCAACCACATGGTGGTTCAAAACCATCTATGATATGAACCGATACCCTCTTCTGGCCTGTGGGTGTATATGCAGGCAGAACACTGTATGCATAATAAATAAATAAATCTTTTTTAAAAAATCATGTTCAATGTCAGTTGATAATACGGTCACTTTGTCCTAACACCATAGACTGGTTCTTTAGATTTAGTCTTGATAAAAATGTTTTTATGTTAGAATTTTAAAAATATTATGGGATGTTTAAAAATTCTAATGTTCTTAATATTATGATTTACCATGAGATCTTGGGCAGGAACATGAAAGGAAAGGTTATGGTTTAACAGTAATATGTATGTGTGACGTTGTCAAGAAGCAGATTATGCTGATTAGTTTTTATTGTTAACGTGACACAACTACCTGGGGAGAGAGGACCTCAATTCAAGAATGGCCAGGTCAGACTGGCCTGTGGCAACATCTGTGAAAGATTCCTAGTTAATGATTGATAGGTAGAGTGTAGGCAGCACTATTCCTAGGCAGGGCAGAGCCTGGCTGAGTTGTAAAGAAGGCTAGCTGAGCAAACTGGAAAGCAAGCTAGTAATAAGCAGTGTTTCTCACTAGTGTCTGCTTCCTTTCTTGCTTGATTTCCTGTCCTGCCTATAATCATGAGGTTTAAGCTGAAACAAACCATTCTTTAAGGAAAAAATAAATGAGTTTGCATTATGGATAGTGATGCTTCCACACTTATTTGATTGCCAAGACAGTCTGTACCCCCCTGTGAGAGCCACTCTCACCTCAAGAAGGTTGTGCACTGGTTCTTTATATAGCTTCTGTACAGTGTTTCCTTGGGACGGGTGCGTGAGGTAGTGTGAGATAGAATGAAAAGGCCTTCAAGAACCTAACTCATAGAGATAAGTAGTTGAATCAGTGTTCTGAGACCCTCAAGTCATGATGACTGAAGGTGCAGAAAAGGAAGCGCCTCCCTTTGCTGCCCCCTCAGAAAGGGACATGACCAACACCCACATCAATGTACAGACTAACCTAAGGGAAGCATGATACATTTATTTAATTGTAATTTTACATGATATAAGGACTGTCTTGGCTACTTTCCTCACATCTGTGACCAAATACCTGGAGATATGAGACTTAGAAGAGGAAGGATTTATTTTGGCTCACAGTTTGGGAGGGCACAACGCACCACGGCAGCATAGGCAGGACAGAACTTAAAGCAATAGGAAGAAGCGTTTGAGACTACTCCAAAATTCGATTCACAAATAATTAGACAAATCAAAGGGTTTTTACTATCTAGCGGTATATTTCTCATGAGTGTAATTCATAAGATACATTATCCACATGTCCCATTTTCAGCCGGTGACAGGACTGGTGAAGTGATTAACCCATGCTTCAGAGTTATAGACTATTAAGTGACAGCAAAAGATAAAAATAACGAGAGACAAGAGTGAGGCGAGCTCTTCTCTAAAAGACACATTTTTACACAGGTAATCAATTTATCAGGACACTCAACAAATTCAAGGAAGAGACTTTCAAAAGTTAATTTAAAACTAATTAGAGGATACACATCAAGGACTCTGAGGAATTTATATATTATTAATGCTGCCTCCCTCAACTACACAGGTCTAATAAACAGCCTATAAATCCTGGAGATATAGAAACAATGTGCAAAGGGTGAGAAAAACAGAAAGCAACACTCAGACATACCACTGGCCACAAAAGAGCTGTGTGCCACCCTTCTCTCCAGGGTGTTTACAAAATAGCGGTCCACCAGGAATTTGTCCCCAAATTCTCCTCAGGTGTGTGTGACACTGTGGCTTAACTGTATCTTTGTTACCAACAACGCAAACAGGCCTGGACTTTGCATCAATACCGCTGTGTCTCACACTTACTCCATCCCACAGAAAGGACTGTGAAAACAGTCTCACCACCTCCGTATGTTTCGCATTATTTTTGAAGATTTTCCCCCCTCTACTGTACTTTATGAGACAAATGCTTGCTAGTGAAACTCTGAAGACAGGTCTGCAGGACTTGGCTCAGTAAATACTTTCCATGTGAGTATGCACACCTAAGTTAGATTCCCAAGAATTCACACTAAAAAAAAAAAAAAAAAGACTACTGTTAACAGTGTTCCCTGAACATGACAGGGCCACTGCACATAAGAACATGCAGAGGCTGTAGTACACACATGAACAAGCCAATAGTACTCGGTGAGGTTTTAAAAGGAGCACATGAAGTTGGAGGGGATCTGATCAAAACATACAGTATACATGTATAAAACTGTCAAACAAAATATTTAAGTTTGGTTTGATGGCACATGCTAGTGACTCCAGCACTGGGGAGGCAGAAATTAGTGGATCTAAGGCTCCCTGCTCAGTCAGCCCACTGTTTGGTGAGTTCTAGACCAGGGAGAGACCTCACCTCAAAATCAAAACAAAACAAAAAGTGGATAGTTCCTGAAGATCAGATCCTAAAGTTGTCCAATATTGTCTCCTGGCTTCCACGTGCATGTGGGCAGGTATGCGCTTGGATACGCACACGCGCATGTGCACGCACGTGCACACAGAGAGAGAGAGGAGAGAGAGAGAGAGAGAGAGAGAGAGAGAGAGAGAGAGAGAGAGAGAGAGAGAGAGTTCTAGCCTGGTGTGTACACTTCTTGGCTGTCAATATTCGGCTACCCTCTTCTGGGACACCAATTGGCTATGAAGATTTAAAAGTTCAGCGATCGCAGGATTTAAATGGCTTTAACCCCTTTAAATGTGGAAAGATGTTAAATCCCATTATCTCTGCAGCCACTGCAAATGTTAAAATTCAGCTTGGCCTTCTTTTAGCTCTAGGTCTGAGGATTACAGAGTTATAAAGAGACAAATGCTTTTCTCAAATTCTATAAAGAGCTGTCCCCAGCCAGGTGGACCTACAGGAAATAAAGCCAGTCGGTTCTCCAGCTGGTGGGCACTGATCAGAGCGTCTAAATGGACAGATATGTACGCTAGGCTCCAAACCACCAGGAAAACAGGTAATTGCTTCCTCAGCTCCATAGGAGGCCAGTGATTTGGTGGTTTGATGTGAGAGGGGAGTGAAAAATTTCAGACATGTGCCAGGAGGTCTCTAAGAATAAGAAAACAGAAAATGTTGTCAGGCACCCAGAGAATCTCAGTGGGACAGAGCAGGTAGATGTAATGAATCGGAAGCCATCTTGTTCCTACTGGAAAACAGTTGCCATGGATACCCTCCTAGGTAACCCTCTCATGTCTTACCTCTTGGGTCCTCACATTTATGTATCCATAGTGAGTTCGAAGAGGCTGCCGGAATGTGTAGGACAGAGGGATCCATCTGGGTTCAGGTTGTCCAAAGCAGTTCAGCAGCAAAGGGAAAGTCGTGTCATGGACAAGGCGCATGGCTAACAGCAGGAGGCACAGGGCTATGAAGCTCACCACAAACACAGACTTCTTCTGCAATGAAGAGAAGAAGAAAAGGAGGAAGAATTGAGAGGCCTCGATCCAGCAGCAGTCACAGGGGCGGGGCAGGGTCCCCTTCATTGTCTCTCAGAAAAATCAGAGGATTCTGACTTTTAGGACAGTTTGGCTGGAGTGGGGGTGGGGTGGGGGCCAGAGGGGCATCACTTGGCGAGCAGGTGGCCTTTATGTGCCAGCTGCTGAGAGCAGGCAGAGCCTTTCTTCTCCCCTTTAGCCTGCCTCCCTCTTTCTTCCCTACTCAAAGATGTTTCCAGTCATAGGAGATGGTTCCCACCACCCCCCCCATGCCCCGCCAATCCATTCACCACCCACCTGGCAGCACCAACAGAGGTACAAAGCCTCATCACCCCCCGCTTTGCACTTTTCTCACACTGTAATTATGGCAATTTTTTTCCCTACCACATGCTTCCCAGTTCCTGAAGGCCCAGGATGTGCTTCTCACATGGCTCTCTTCAGCCACCCTCTGCACAGTGGTACCCTTTAAACCGTACAGGTACCTAGCCAACACTTGAGGGAAATGCATGATTTTTTTTTTCACATCATGGCTGACCCAGCTTCATTCCCATCTCACACTTCTGGGTCTGTTTCTAGAAGTTTCTATCAACAGAAAAACTTCACCTGTGCACACCATGTAAATTGGATGTGTTAAGCACAGTTAACAGTCCAAGACCATCATTCCTTTGGATGTACCAAGAAGAGGGAAAGCTGGAGCCGCTGCACCTGGCCGATGAGGAAGAGTGGGGATATATACTTGAGATGGAGCTTGATAAAATTCATGTTTTGATTGGTAGAGACATGTGAGCAGGTCTTTCCAGATGGAAGAAGCCAGCACAGAAACAAGAAAGTGTAGGTTATTCATAGGAACCAATCATTCTCTCTTACTGTGTAGAACGCAGACAGAATGCTGGAAACACAAGTGATAACTACAGTGGGCCACCATGGGCGCCACGTTCAGATGTGCATCCTGAGTCTGGGGGCTGGCAGAGAGCCAAAGCATTGGTCACTTGTTGGACTTTTCTATTGGTGGGAGAGGCCTGTCATAGTCCAGCAGCGTGTATGGTGCTTTGGGGCAGGGGGAGTAGGTGGTTAAAAAACGAGTGAGAGGCGAGTCCATTCGGTACAGAGCGAAAGACGGAAACAAGCCGTAAGTGAGGCTTGACATCCTCAGCTGAGACAGAAGAGCTGAAGTCTATCTGATAGAACACTAGTGGCAGACACAAAGCCTTGAGCCTAGAGAGCTGCGACATACAAGGTACTAACACAGTGAAAGGCCCCTGCCCGCTGGAAGTGGGGCTTGACCTCCATGCCACCTTCAAACATAAACAAGGTGAGCGCTTCCGCTGTCATCATCGCTGGGGCAGTTAAGTGCCAGCATAATTAACTCCCGAATCTCTAGAGAAAAGAAAGAAGCCTCAGAGCAGAGCTGCTCCATCCTGGGCCATGGCTCAGCCCAGGCACAGGCACCCAGACGTCACCAGCACTTCCTAAAGTCTTTATTCCTGCTCAGCTCCTGCAACTTATAAAACCCACATTCCTCCTTTAGCCAGCCTAATTTTCTAATCACTCAAGAGTCCCCTGAGCTCTGCCTCCTCAGAACCCCTTATCTCCCCACTAACCACCTCGGCCTTACCTCATTTAACCTTCTAATCATGAAGAAACGTTTTAATTTGCTCTTCCGTGGAATCATTGTGTCCACAACCCTACAATGTGTCAAGGTATCAGCGTAAATGAGGTGATGGATGCCACAAGTTTAAAGGGGCATGGGCCAGAAGAGAGAGGTAAATAAAAGCACAGAGGTCAGTCACCATTCAGCAAACAGGTAAGAATGCTTTTCTTTCTCTGTCACCCTCCAAACCAGCAGCTTCTCGGAAGGAGACCAGCTGTAATCTGTTCTCTTGTCAACTTCGGAACCCAGTAAGACTCTCTGCATGGCTGGGGGTCCAGGGGACAAAGGCAGAGAAGGCCCTTCTGAATCCACCACTCGCAACAGCAATGCATACATAATGCATACAGGACACAAAAATAAACCAACCTCCTTTGAGATAAATTTCAAAACAGGATGAAGACACAGTGCCGAAAAGCCTGTGGCCCTGGAATCCATGTCTGTGTCCTGGGACTATCAAAGGAAAGCGATAACAAGCAAAGAGTGGGTGGGCTACTGGGTGGAGAGCAGGCACCTCGCCTCTGTACCGCACCCAGAAGTGTATTTACAGGGGCCAGACCTCCAGTTCCACCTCTGTCATGAAAGCACCTCATAGTGTTAACACAGAGCATCCCGAAACTTCACTAGAGAAGGCATAACTTTAATCTCTGCAACGTAAGAACAACAAGACCTGACACAAATGCATTCTCCGGCAGTCACTTCTGCCTCATCATAGGCAGCAAAGACCATGGCTGAGGCGCTCCGGCACACACGCAGCTACATGCAGGCAGTGAGCATATGTTTACTGAGTACCAATACACATGACCCACATGAATGTAGCCACGCCTTAGAGCTCTTACCCCACTGTAGACTAGGAAAGATGTTGAGAAAAAAAGTTAAATCAACCAGGCAGAATAGGCTCCAAAGAGTCATAGTTTAATGTAGCTGGCAAGGAAAGGGGACAATGAAATGTCATTGTGTCAAAGGGTAAGTTACGGGGAACAGCATGGGTGAGTGAAGAGCCCAGAAAAAAAAAAAAAAGAGGTGTGGTGGTTATAGGAGGGACAGTGCTGGCCATGCCTGTCTGAGCTGATATCATTCATATAGGGTTCCCAAGGATAGGGAGGGGTGAGCAGCCCTAAGGTGGAAGGGCATTCCAGCCAGAGGGAAGAGCAATTGCATGGGCCACTGTTTTGTCAGAAGCCATCAAGACATTTGATTAAAAGGCTTCTATGTACTCCATTAGCAGTAGGTTACACTAAACAGATCAAAAGCTAATTTATTCTGCATTTGCCATGTGATAACCAAGATGTTGAGTGAATCAACACTCAGAAGATCAGTTTCACAGGCAGCAACTGACACAGAAGCAGTCACAACAACTTTAAGATAAAACAGCCACCAATTAGGCTTGAAAGGACAAAAATGAGCACCTGTCAGTCGATGATGTGAAAGGCTTGATTCAACAGATGCCTCACGATACACAGAACACACAAAGCATAAAAGTAACCACCCCGCCAGGTGTATGGAGCTTAAACTTGGAGCACAGTTGAGGCACCACTGAACACTCTAAAAGTGAGAGACATTATTAGAGTGTAACTGCCTGTTGTTAAATTCTTTTGTGTAAGCACATACTTGCAGGGATATGTATTTGTGCACACACATGGAAGCCAGAGGTCACAGGAGACATCCCACTTGATCACTCCCCACACATTGCTTTGAGACAAGGTCCCTCACTGAATGCAGAGCTGACTGCCTCGGCTGGTGTTGCTAGCCACAGACCCCAGAGCCCTCTTGTCTCTGCTGTCTCTCCCCAGAACTGATATGAGAGGCCCATGCCTTCTTTGCTTTTTACATGGGTTCTGGGGACCAGACTTGAGTGCTAATGCCTGTGACAAGCATGTCACCAACACACCTACCTCCCCAGCTCTTGGCTGCTGCACTCTTGATGGGTATTATAGCTAGTGGGGTGGGTCCCCATTAAGCCCTGTGAAATGCATGATAAAAGACTAGAGAGACCTTTCTCCAATGTTCCAAGCAGCTGCAAACCCTTGAATTACTTGGGGCAACTCATCTTTACCAGCTCAGAAAGGATGCCACACTGTGCCAAGTAGATCTGACAAATTGCTTTAGGGGAAGTTTATTCCTTCCTTGTTCTTCATCTGGGGGAAGTCGGGAGGGGCTGTTAGCAGCTGAGACATTCAGAATCTAATCCCCTCTGTACTGAAAAAAATCTACATCAGAAAATGTGACATTACAGTTGCTCGCTCTCTAGAGCTGGAATATAAATTTATCAGGCTTTATAGCAGAAATACCTATTTCAAAGTAGGCTCCATGGAGAGCTCACGAAGAAGGGAAGGAACACAGGCCCAGAAGTGTGCACCTCCTGAACTCACCGGCCATATT
>OU015753.1:104149720-104175518 GCA_907169655.1 Acomys percivali
TTGGGGTGCAAAGTTGTACACAGTATTTTATTGTTAGTTAGCAAAAACGCTACTAAATAATATTAGATATCTTTGTCTCATTTTTCTTTTTTTCCAGATTTGCCTCCATATACATAAGTAGTAAAGGATTCATGCCCAGTGGTTAATCCGATGGAGAAATGAACACTGCCGGGGGGGTGGGGGGTGGGGGTGGAGTCACACCTGGAAGTGCTGTTCGAAGATAAATTTTATGTATATTGTTCATGTTGTAATTTCCTTGTAAAAAATGAATTTTCTTTATTTGGTGGGCTTTGGGGTTCCATTTGTTTTATTTTTCAGTTTTGTTTCTTTGAAAAAAAAAAGGTCTCATGCAGTCTAGGCTGACCCTGAACTCACTGCATGGCTGATGCGGGGCCTGACCCCTTGACACTCCCACTTCCCCTCCCAGGCCCTGAGTTACCCAACTGAAATGGCGTACCTTCCTTGAATGTCCAACTCTTGCTACTTTACAATGAAAATCATATGGGGAAACTACTCAGAAAGACAGAGCACAGATGACTAACAGGAGCATCGTCATCCCTAGTGACAGGCCCCTCTGGATAAGATGCCTCAAGCCCTGTCAGCAACCGCCTCTGACTTTAGGAGAAGACGCCTCCGCTCTCCTCCGTGTTTGCTGTGCAGAAGAACATGAAGTGGATGTGCTGAGCTCAGTCCTAGACCTCTGTCTTAGTTCTATACTCCTGCTGCGATGAAGAAACGTGGGGGAGAACAGGCTTTATTTGGCTTATACTCCCATTGTCACAGCACATCACTCGGGGAGCCAAAGGGGAACTTGAAGCAACAATCGTGGAAGAATGACACTTGCTGCTTCACTTACAGACTGATGCTTACCCACCTTTCTTATGTGGCCAGGACCACCTGCTTAGGGAATGGTGCCTCCCACATTGGGACAGGCCTCCTATGTCAATTAGCAACCTAGACAGTCCTCCAAGGACACGTGCGTAGACCAGTCAGATCTGGGCAAGCTCTCAGGTGACTCACCAGAGTCCGTATAAAATGACAACAAAAGCTAACTTGGACCCCCCCCCCCCCCCCCCCCCCCCCGCAACATGCTCTTACTAAATGCCTCTTGAGTTCCCATTTGATTATTGGGGTTCAATATACAAGATCTATATCTCTGTAGAGAGCCCCTCAGTGCTTCATTGATTGTAATTTAATGGAGTTAGTTCAATCTATCATTTCCCAGGCACTTTTGTCCCCCTATCCCTGGTGACAGGTAAATAAACAGCCTTTTGAGCTAATTTTTTTTTCTAGTTGTACCATATTACAATTAAAGTTTTACCCTCTTTGGGGTATTTTCACCACCACCACCCCAAGAACAATTAAGCCCCCTACCCAGGTTCTGATAGAAGGTTTCTACTTGAGTTAACATATTTCTACTTCAGAAGTAGATGGAGTAAGGCCAGAGCATGGACCCAGCTAAAAGTCAGACTTCCCTCTGTATTCATGACCAGTGAGTGCCCTATGCTGCCTCTCAGGAAAAAAAATGTATCCAAAATGCTTGAGAGAACTATCTGGCCTGAGAGAGAGAGAGAGAGAGAGAGAGAGAGAGAGAGAGAGAGAGAGAGAGAGAGAGAGAGAGAGAGAGAGAGAGATATCAATGGAATCTATGCCAAATGGAACTGTCGGCTTTGGGAAGTGCTTGTAACAAATGCAGGTGAGATTAAAGTAACACACCAGAGTGTATATAGCATGGGGTCCTGTAAACACAGGTTTCAGGAACATGAGCAAGAAGAAAGAATAAACAATAAACCTGCTTTTGTTGGAGTTTGTGGCACTGAAAGTTAGCTTCTTACAAGATAAAAAGATACAACAGCATGTGACATGCTTTAAAGAGCAAAGGCTGGCTCTACATGTTACACCAAGATCGGTTTTAAGTCTCACACCTTCATATGCCCAGTGCACGCAATTCGTGTTTTGTTTTTCTGATTCCTGTAGTGAGCCTGGGTCACCTGTTATCTTTGCAGTCTCAGGGCCTGCACTCTGAACACAGTGCTCTCCTGCCTGACTCTGCCTGTTGCCCTTTCTTACAGCCCCTGGGTCTTATCATCCACTTCTTCACACAGGATGTCCTTCTCCCACATGACACCTCTCAAACTGATTACCCCTCTCAAACTGTAGCAAGCCTATGTCCTGTGTGTCTCTCGGAGACCCCCCAAGCCCACAGTCAGATTTTCCTCACTTATATGAGCTTCAGTGAAACTGACTACAACCATCAACTCGTTAGAACTTCTTTGCAGCATTCAGAATGCCACTCCTATGTAAACATGATGTGCCCATGTACAGATGCTATGCCTGTACATAGATGCTATTTTTGTGTGTACAAACTGTGCCTGTATATAAATGCAATGCCTGTGTAAAGATGCCATTCCTATGTACAGATGCTATGCCCATATATAGATGCTATTTTTGTGTATATATACTATGCCTGTATGTGGGAAAGATTAAGCTTTGTCACAGGTGGAAGCAGTCTTGGCGGGCTTTACCCTTGGGGCACCCCATGAATACCTTGTGATAGACTGAGAGGAGCCAGTCTGGGCCTGGAATTCAGGAAGCAGACCTGGGAACCCCACCTGGGCTATTGTTTTCCTAATGGACCCTCAACGGGAGAAGGAGACCGTCCTTCCCATGTGACTCAGGCAGGTGGGGAAGAGAAAAACAACAGATTCAGCCAGGGGTTTTGGAGAGCGTGTGGAGAAAGCGAACAGGCTGGACTATCACGCGGGCCAGAGAGACACCTAAGGACTCATCCCGTGGAACGGATACCGGAAGGTTCACTCTTTTGTCCCTTTAACCTTTTTTCCTTCTTGTGTAAGCTAGTTGGGTTGTATAATAAAGTTTAATTGTTAAGAAACAGAGCCAACACCTGTATATAGATGCTATGCCCATGTGTAGATAGTATTCCTATGAACAGATGTTATGTCTGTGTGTAGATGCCATTCCTATGTACAGATGCTATGTCTGTGCATGACACTATTCCCATGTGCAGAGCCATCCCCATGTACAGACAACAGGTTCCTTGGAGGAGACAGCCCATCAGTAGCTTTTAAAATCCAGGTACTTGTCTCAGAGCCCAGCACTTAACAACACCCACATGGATGCCATGTTTGGGGATGGTCTTGGACGTAGTTTGCTGTTTAGGACATGAACGCTAAAACACATGCTGGAGTCATAGGCATCGTTTTGTTCTCCTTGAAGTCATGATTTGGCTCAGTAGATTTCAAAACAAAAGATTACTATGGCTACAACATTGGGATCAATAAATTCATCAATATTTCTGTACCGGATTTCCACAACAATCTTCACACTGTGATTTGCCTCCCCGAAGCATCTGACCAATGGTTCTCAACCTATGCGTCGTAAAGCTTCTGGGGATCAAATGACCTTTTCATGGGGGTCGCTTACCAAGTATCCTGCACATCAGATATCTACATTGTGATACATAACAGTAGCAAAATTACAGTTATAAAGCAGCAATGAACTATTTTTATGGTTGGGGGTCACCACAGCATGAGGAGCTGTATTAATGTGTCGCAACAATGGTAGGAAGGCTGAGAACCACAGCTCTAGGCGGTGATCCCTGAAGTGACAAACACAGCATCAGTTCACCAGGGAACCGTGTTAACTGATCCCCAGGCAAACGGGCTGTGTCTCTCTGGGACAGCAGAGGGCCAGAAAAATGGCTCAGACTGCTAACCCAGCTCTGAGACCCACAGCTTGGGTGGCTGGCTCTGGAGTTTCCTGTCTCCATTCTCCATCTACAAGATGGGTTTAATAGGAGTTTTCTCTCACAAAGTGGGAGTGATTGAATGTGGTTCATGGAACAATGCTGTCAGCTGTGTTGTACTTTGCAAAAAAAAAAAAAATACATGAAGTCTGGGGGCCCGGGATGGGGGTGGGGAAGTCATTAGCAGACACTCTTTCTGTGTGTGTGGCATGAAAAAAAAACCATTCTGACCCAAAGGACTTTTGGTCATGCTTAAAATTCCCTAGCTGTCCAAAGTATGTCCCCACCTGCCAGTCACTGAGCCCACCTGCCTGGAGAGCATCTCTAATGTGGGCTAACAGTGGTAGAGTCACTCTTTCCCTGTGCTACTAGAAAACAGTAAGTGAACTATGCTCCTCCTAAATGGACGAGCTCCTCAGACCCTCGGGAACCATTCCGAAATAAGTAGCTGCTTTGGAGTGTTAAGGAACAGGGCTTCAGCTCGCTGTGAGCGTGGCTCTATTCATGACAGGAAGCGCGCAGCACTCCACACTTCTCTGACGCTAGCAGAGGAAAAGCAACTTGAAATGCTTGAAAAGCAGAGTCCTCAGCAGCTTGAAAGAGCCCTAAAGTTCCCATTGAGCAAATCACATCTGCTGTGCCGCCGGGCGGCAGCTACGGCTGACCTCACAGGCAGATGCACATGCGATGGCTCATGCAAACTGAGAACTCCCACAGCTTCCCTCGGCCGCGCCTGGAGGGTGGCACCCTGCTCACAAGACCCACTAGCCACAGCTTCCTCTCCAGCCATGAACTCCAGCGTGGCTGAGACAACACTAGCTTAATGATTTCTGCTTTCGAAATTATTATTGATTTCTTCCTACAACTATCTCCGGCAAGGCTTGAAAAGCAGAATTCAGAGTAGATAGAAGTACACACGGCTTTAAGTGTGAATTATTTCATTTCTCTGAGTCTCTTGTAGGGCAATTTGGACAGAGTATATCTTACCAGGACTCTGATAAAATGTGTCCTTCCACCCACCCACAACTCTCCAAGACAGAAAAGGTGAAAAGGACCTGGGTGACTTGCTGTTTATTACCCAAATGTTTGGGATCCACTGGTGCCACTGTCCTGCTGAGCTCAAACTCCAGACCCACGTCCTGGGGTTCCAGTTCATTCACATGCCATTCCAAACTAGCTTTTATAAAACGAATTCACGTTTTCACTGAATGTGGCTGTGAAAAACTTGTCCACAATTAAGTTACTTTCCCATTAAAATTAGAACTTTAGCAAACCAGCTTTTTAAAAGACTTCTTTTCATTTTGTGAGTGTTTTGCCTGTATGTATTGTCTGTGTTCCATGTGTATGCCTGGTATTTACAAAGTCCAGAAAAGAGCATTAGGTGCCCAAAGCGAGTTACAGATGGTTGTGGCCCATCATAAGGGTGCTGGGAACTGAACCCAGTCCCCTGCAAGAGCAGCGACGACCCAACAACAAAAAAAGCAGCAAGAATCCCCAAACAATTTTTAGGTCATTCTTCTCTGCTTGGATTGGTTTTATTCTTGGTGTGTGTGCGTGTGCGTGTGTGTGTATGCGTGTGTGCATGTGTGTGTGTGTATTTGGACAGAGTCTCACTATGTAACGCTTTTTGCTGTTCATATCTGGTTGGGTGAATGGGTTAGCTACTTAGCTTGTTTGTTGGCTCGGGGTCTCACTGTATAATCCAAGTTGTTCAGGGACATGTGGCTCAGAACTATTTTATAGTTCCACAAAAATGTTGTTTCTTCCATTCTTTAAAATGTTGGTTTGGGATAGGAAGTGAATAAACCTTAAGTGATCTTAGACTCTCGTTGCTTGCTATCCTCCTGTCTCAGTGCGGCAGGTGTGAGCCACTATCCACCTTCTCCCAAACCAGCTTTGACATCACAGTTCCAGGCTGTTTGACTAAAGTATGGCCACAGGCAGCAGCTGAATGCCAGAGGTTAGACCATGGCCTCCCATTCACCACAGGGGAGACAGTGACTACCATCACTGACCCTGCCCCTCCTGCTCAGCCTCCCACAGGTCTGGCCACTTGGAGACCCCACCCTCTCTCTCCCCTCACACTTTGCTCCAAGGCAGATCCAGAGGCTTGGAGCCCCTTCAGATGCATGTGATCTGGGAGGCAAAGACTACAAGAAGAGGCAGGTAGCTGCTTCCAGCGGACCGGTCCCTAAGACACCTTGCTGCGTCTTTCTACACAGGTCTGCATGTCCATCCTGCCTCTGCCTCGCTGTCTCGGCCTCTCTGCCCTGTCAGGGTGTATGTACAGGGTATGCACGTGTCTGGGTTGGTATGTGCATGGTTCTCTAGGGTGTGTACACGTCTTGGTCACAGCTGCTTGTCTCCTTCACTCAGCATGGACCTTCCTGTCAAGATTCTCTCAAACACATCATGGAGTCTCTTTGTCCTTATTTGAGTTTGTCTGTCTGTGCTTTTATCATTGCCATTCATCTGGGCAGAATCACATGAGCACTTTATGGGACCTGAATACTTCTGCCTTCCTGGACCCTTTCTACTAACTGAATTTAAAAAATGTTAAAGCACATTTAGGTTTGTTATAAGGTAAGAACAACCCAGGCTAATTCAATTGTTGTATATTAAGTATTATAATGATAATTAGTTCATTTATTTCTCATCACTTATAAATACTTTAAATTAAAAATTTCTTGTGGAACCTTAAAATGGTTATGAATCCAAGGCACTGGCTATTGTGTTTCCTATGTAAATCTCCATCTCCCTCTCTCCCTCCCTCCCTCCCTTCCTCCTTCCCTCCCTCCCTCCCTCCCTCCCTCCCTTCCCCCTCCCTCCTTCCTCCCCTCCCAATGCTAATGCTTTCTTCCTGCTGCTGTGCACACTTTCTTGTCTCATAGGGCAGTGGGGCCTGTCTTTTCCTTACACTGGGAAATTAAGGTCTAAGTCTGTGGTCAGAGTTTCAGGATAGAAACAAGGTGAGCTTGTGCTCTGCGTGTTTTAAATCCAGATAAAGGAAAAAAGAATTCTCCAAGTGACCAGGTCTGATCCCTGGGACAAGTGACCAAGAATGCAGGCAGAAAGCCAAAAGGGACTCTCACAGGCTTTCCTATTTCCTGTTTTCCTTCTGGCTTCCCACAAAGCCTCCTGGGAAATGTAGCAAAATTGCATGGCCATCTACCTGCTTATCAACAAGAACACAGGACATGAGTGATAAACCCACCACCAACTCTCTGGGGATATAAGGTGTCTCAGAGGTGACAAAGCTCCTGTGTCTGCCTGGAGGCCAGGCAGAATATGCCATATAGTGTGAGTCACAAGAAAACAGACATGGTCCCCATAGCACAAGCACTCAGAAGCCTTACATGAACAATGGTTCCAATCTTCATCCAGAACCTCAAAAGATGGAGTCTAGGTTTGATATTTAACTTGTTTCTCTCTCCCAAGTCCCCAAGCATTTTGCTATCTCCCTAGGAAATAGAATGAAACAAAATTGATTTTCCTCTCTATCAGCAGTGCTTGTAAACTGTACAAATCCCAGGAAGAAAGTACATTAAATTTATCTTAAGGTTGCTAATTGGATCAAAAATGTTATTTGTTTCTTATTAAAGCTTTGAAAACTAGCAAATTCCACCTGTTCAATAGCTTTCTTATCTATTTCCTTTGGTCCCAGTAGAGTAGAAAATAAATGTTCAGTGGGGCCTTGAAAAATTGGTTTCTGTCATTTGGAAAGAGTATTTGATGGCGTCTGGCCCCATGCCTTCCTCCTGCATTTTTTTCTTATAGCCACAAACCCTTCCTGCTTGCTTTTATTTGCTAACAGATTTCCTTCTTTAATCTGTGCTGTTACCTACATACCTATGACTTCTAATATCCTTCTGGTCTACCTGTGAGCAACTCCTCACCTTATCCAAATCCAGAGGAAAAAAACATAAGTTGAATAATGCTGCCACATGCTTCCTGTGCCCCCTGCATATGAAACTCATTTCCCCTCCTTCCACTTGGTTTGAACCAATCATAGAATTCTAATCCTCCAACAAGCATGGGCACAGAGGGCTGGACAACAAAGAGACTGGCTGCTCAATGCCATACATCAAGGTTTTGCATACGGTCGTGAGGAGTCAGTAAGTTACATACAACCTGTATGACTTCCAAATATTCAAATACCCCAGCATCTCAGGGGAAGACACCCACATGTCCATTTATTGCACAGAAGCAAACGCTGATGATGCTGTTTCTGTTTCGTTTGCCCTTCCCATCCCAGAACCAAGGCGAAGAAGCCTTGGGACAAGCAGAGATTTGTCCCAGGGGAAAGAATCCAAGTACTTTAAATCATCAAGAGCCCTAATGCTAATCTCTCACACTTAAACCACACAGCAGATGCACAGGGTAAGACATCACATAAAGAGAGCAGTTACAGCAAACAAGCCAGACTTCCCCCATTATTCCTAATTTCTAGAGTATGTGGTCAGACCTGACCCAGGATGCTCTCCCTAAATTGAAGGACTAGAGATGCCAGCTGGGTTCTGCTCATAAGATGCCATCAGCAAATTCTGAGCAAGCTGAGTTGGTACCATGATGATAGCATCAGACAGATAGAAGGGGATGTCACCACCTCATCTCACCGTACAGTACGCTGACAGGATAAACTAAGAGGAATAAACCGCCGTTTCTTTATTTAGAAATCAGATTTGTATGAGTTGGCATCACGAGCAAAAGCATGTGAGCGCTTAGTATTTCTTGCCTGAGTGTCCTATATCAGCTCAGGTGCTGAGGAAACTCAGGGTCACTAGGGAAAGGGCAGAGGGGACAGCGGCGAGACTCAAAGAGTGAAGCATCTTTTCCATAATATGCCATCTCAAGAATGAGGCCAGAACATTAAATACTTAGCTTAAAACACGGATAATTTTTAAACCTGTAGTCTTCTAAAATACAATAAGGCTGTTTTGAGAGGTAGGAATTTGTGACATTTCAGCAAATTTCGTTCTGTCACTCCAACACTGTTTATAAAGCCAAAAACAGGTGTGTGTGTATGGGGTGGGGAAGGAATAACCAACAACCAAGATGCTGAGTAGAGGGTCTTAGACAACAGCAAAAATAATAATTAAGGCAACAGTATGGCTCAGCAGGAAGGGAGCTTGCCACCACATCTGCTGGCTTGAGTCAAATCTTCAGGCCCATCTAGTGGAAAGCAAGAGTTGTGACCAACTCCTGAGAGCCGTCCGACCTCCATGGGACACTGTGGTGGCACAAGTGCATGCACACACACACAAACACACACACACAAGCATACACATATATGCATGCATGCAAACACATAAAATTAAACAAATCAAGTGCAATAAAAATGACGCTCTGGTCTTAAATGTTTTGGCATAGAAAATGTTCATAGAACTAGAAAGTATAGTCTAATAACAACTTTCGTGTCTATGAAATTCTTTATGTTACAGAGGGGGGAAATATGCAGACTTGCAGGCAGCCTCTCTCCCCTTGCCAGCAGCTCCTGAGACTCACCACAGACCTCAAAACCGGACAATGGGAAGGAAATGAGCTGAGCCCACGTGACCAGAGCTTCTGCCAAGAGCTGAGAGTGAAAACTGAGGAAAACGCAGTTTGGTTTTTACACCTTGAGTGGCTGTGAGTTGCTTCTAATCACCTAGTGTAGGTGGTTTGAAAGCTTTGGTTCTGGAATGTAAAAGATTTACAAAGGGTGTGCCTGCTCTCACCGCTGCTGTTTTCCACACATCCTACCTGACATTAGTCTTTTCCTAGCTGAAGATATTTTCATATCACTGCTCAACAGTTGGTCATATACTCATACACTTCCATATGCTCCACACACACTCAGACATAGACAACGCACACTCACATACACAATCACACATACACACCCTCCCACACATTCACACATGCACAATCAGACACGCACTCACACATGCACGCTCAGATATACTCACACTTATATATACACTCACAAACACACTCTCACACATTCACTCACATACACTCTCACACACATTATACAGACACTAACATACACACAAATGCACACACTCACACACATATACACACACATACACACATACACATGCTCACACACTCATATTTATTCACACACACTCTTACACATACCCATAGTCACATACATACTTTCTTATACACATACTCACACACTCACATTCTCTCTCTCTCTCTCTCTCTCTCTCTCTCTCTCTCTCTCTCTCTCTCTCACACACACACACACACACACACACACAACATAGTACTTGGGACCTGGTGTCACCTTTTTTACATCCCGTTCCTCCCTTTTCCTCCTGTTATGTCTAACAGTGTGCCTTAACGTCAACAGATGCAGGCCCTCAGGACCCCTAACTAGGCAGTATCCTATGCAGCAAAGTGAGGCTGGTCCTTTGCAAGATCTGAAAACGGGGCCAATGCGCTGCTCAAGCCACAGCCACTGCCGCTTGGTAGGTGTTGTTCTCCACACCTGCCTCGAGCATTCTCGTTAAACAGACCAGCACTGTTTGTCCGCCTGCTTCATTTTTCAACCCTTTTGCCGGAGCTCTTGCCCCCACTGGAATTCTCGTCTGTGTGCTTTTGAACAGTGTGTATGCTCTGTGCACAGCAGGAGTGCAGGCACACTGCTGGATGTACCGGCCACAGCCTGTCCCTGCAGGCGATGGGCGCCTCTAGCCAGCGTCACTGTTGACAAGCAGCCAGAAACACAATCCGACACATCACTCTATTTTCTCTCACTTACTCACCACTTTACTATATGAGCACAGAAAATGAACTCATAATTAAGTGTGCTTTTGTGTGTAAGATTATTTTGTCCTGCAACCTATCTCAGAGACCAAACATTTGCAAAACCAAGAGAAAAATCTATATTGGCATGGAGGCAGTATCTGAGGGCAATGCTATTGTCCATTAAATGTAACAGAGAAAAGTCCGCCTGTTGTGAAGAAGCTGCACGCACGCGCGCGTGTGCGCACACACACACACACACACACACACACACACACACACACACACACTAGTCGGTGTTGCTCCTTCCAACTCTCATGGCTTTAAGCATGATAGGAAACCATCTTTGCTTCAGGTCTCTCTCTGCCAAGCAGGACAATGACAGGAAACTCTTGATGGCTTGTTTGGCACTAAAGCATCACATGTACAAAGTTCTTAGATGAGTATCTGACACAAAGTCAGAATTACACAAAATTAAACAGATGACAAATACACGCATACACATCGTTGGTGTGGGAAGTCACCTACAAGGAGGAACAAGGAATTCTCACTGAGCCCCTGCCTGTCACAGGCCCTCACATGTGACCTCACCCACCTCTGGGTATAACACACAAACAGGGGCCACTGATCCCATTTTATAGAAATGCCAGGCTCATACAGAATCAAGTGAGCAATGACAAAGCTGGGCTCTGAGGAGTCTGATTTTTCATACCACACCATGCACGGAACATGAGTAACAGCAGAAATGGCTACCGTCAGCCCCTGCTATGGCTCGTGGTCATTCTCAATATTGTGCCTGTGGTCACCACAACACAACAGGGATGTAACCAAAGGTCACAATCCTCACTGTCGCCCACAGCACGTACAGGGGCAGCGGGTGCTTGTTTACCCTGAGGAAGCAAAGCCGGCATCACAGTGCGAGGAACGTAAGCTGTTGATCCGAGCGGGAAGGATGTAGTGGTTCTACGCTGGAAATGGAGACCGATGAGGGTAGCTGCCTCCAGGATTCCCAGATAGAGGGGCCTGACACCGCTTCAAACCCGCTAGCCCATGTGAACACACACGCGTGAACGTGAATGGCCGTGCACTTGTCACAGTATGTGTGTGGCGTACAGAGGACACCCTCCTGAGGCCAGTCTCTTCTTCCACCATGTGGAGATTAATTTCAGATAATGGCGCTCGATGGCGAGCACATTCACGCACCGAGCTCCCTCGCCAACCTGTTTTCAAACTCTGACCTAGAAGGTCACTCACGTGAAACACAGTGATGGTGGAGAGGGTGGAAGACAGCAGAGAAGGAAACAGCCTGTGCCTCCAGTGGCCGCCAGTGGCTAGCACTCTGGACACCATGACTCTGAACCCAGCTCACACACTGGGCTCACCTCATCACAGCCACTGCTCTGACAGGCCCTTAAAAATGCCAATCATCTCTTTCCCCAGAGGCTCCTTTTTCCTGTCTCCTGTGCAACAGCCTCCATCCTCCTCCGCCCACCACTCCCACCCCCGCCATGCTCCACAGGACAGTCTGAAAGTGCATGTTGATGGATGGCAAGAATGTCTTCCAGCAGGTTCCACCCTTGAGGATCACAGATGGCGAGATGACTAGCAGCCATTCTCTCACTGGGCTGAAGCACGTAGGCCACTCTCAGCACAGAATCCTCCCGGCTGAACTCACAGAGGAGACCATTCACAGCCATGAGCTTCTATATGTGTCGCTCTCAGAGTTCTCCATCACTGCCTGCTTAAGGAAACATTAAATGGATGCCACACAGGCCACTCACTGCCTTACATCTCCATCCCCTGTAGAGCTGTGTGTGCCAAAATCCAGCCTGGGAGACACAATATGGTTATGTGGGCCACCTGCACACCTGGTATTGAAACCCCCTCTTCTGGGGACCAGATGCCCTCCTCAGGCAGCAGCGGTGACAAGACTGAAGGGATAAAGCAGTTCTCAGACCTCTGCTGACTGTGAAGGTGGCGGGAGTCCAGAACAGGATGACGTTGATCGCTGCACCCCAGCCTTCAACACTGCGGAGCATTCCTCTCAGCTGAGGGCAACGTCTGTGTGAGGGGCGGACCCCTGTTGCAGTGAAACACAGAGGTTCTAAGTCCTGGTTCACCCTAGACATTAGCTTTGTGCATATGAGTATGTTATTTAGCTGTGCTGACCCTTGACTTCCTTTCATGAAGAGGAGAAGTAAGCTGGTGGTCACACATACCTTCTGAGTTTGAGGCCAGCCTGGTCTACTGAGTGAGTTCCAGGACAGCCAGGGCTACACAAGAGAAACCCTGTCTGGAAAAACAAAGCAACAACAAAGCAAAACAACCAGGAAAAATGACAGCTAGCTTGAAAGGCTGCTTGGTACTAATCAACATCATGCAGGCATATTATTAAAGCCACTTATTAAATGTAAACAATTTAAGATTACATTGTCCTTCTGTGTCTCTCTTTCCCTTTCAGATGGGTCTAGAAACTCTATCATTTTTTGTCTCAGGGATCCCAGAAAGCAAAAGCAAGCAGACAGCAAAGGCTCCTATTCCTGTAAATACTAACATCCATTTACAGAAGGAGGCCCTGCAGGAGCCAAGCGGATGCTGAAGAACGCATTTATAATAACTAACAGTATTAAAGGTCCAAGTGAGTAGACGTTGACACATACAGATAGAAAACTTCAGTACCACAATGTTACGAATATGTCAGTTCTTCTACAAATCTATAAATTTAATGAAATTCCATGAAATAGTAGAGTTTTCAAGCCAGTGACAAAGTTATGTACAAGAGCACAGAGCCAAAAATAACCATTACATTCTTGGAGAAGAATGGAGGTGCAGAAACTAAGGGCTATGTGGTGCTGACACACTATGTGGTGCTGACACAAAGACCAAGAGACCACTGTGATGTGGGTAGACTCAAGGAGGTGACAGAGATATCATTATGCAATGTTAAGGCAATTGATGGTCACATTAAAATAAGCAGAAGTAGACCCCTCCTTAACGGTACATCAGTTAAAGTAGTGTACATATGTGCATGGCATATATGTATATGTATATGTATGCTCATAAACATGTGCATGTGCTTATAAACATCTGCATGTCATCTTTCCTAAGGGGAGGGCCCTGTTATATTTTTTAAAATATGGTCATAAATTATTGTAACATTTGGATGCTTTCCCAGTAATCTGTGAAGACACCTCTGTCATTTGCCAGATTTCCATACATGCACGGGTTCATTTATGGGCCCGCCGTTGGGCCTCCTTGTCTTTGTTGCACTATCACACGGACATAAATATTTGCACACAGAAACAGACACCACTTATTATGAGCTCTCTTCTTCTGTTTAGAGATAGGGTTTCAGTCTATCTCCCAGACTCCTGACCTACAAGTCACTACGTAGCACTGGCTAGCTTCAAACTCATGTCAATCCTCCTGTCTCAGTCTCTCACATGCTGGAATTACAATAATGAGTCACCACATCCAGAAGAAAACAGCTTTGCAACAAACACCAAAGTATCTATAAGCAATAGTTTAATAATCTGACAGCCAAGAGATTCATCTCTTAAAAGAAGTTTTAAAGTAAAAAATACATATCAACAGGGAGGAGACATACACTGTACAGCTGACACTGAGTAAGCGGGCAGAATATTGGTGAATGTCCGCAAATCAATTAAGAAGTGAAAAACAACCAAAAGAAAAATGAGTAGAAGCTAAGAGACAATTCACAAAGGGTGACATAAAAGCAGCGTTCTCGACGAAACCTTCTCAGACTAATTAATGTGCCATGAATATAAACTGAAGCATAGTTTACAGCATGCATACCCATTAGCTGACTTTACAGAACACAAAACCAAGTTTTCACAAAGGTGTGGAATGGGGGCTCACACATTCTATTTACACTACTAATGATGCTCTAGCTCAGAAAATAATTTGGTATCGTGTGGTAATTTTTTTCCTGTAGTTTCTTCCTTACTTCCTTCCTCCCCTCCTCTTTCTTTCTTTCTTTCTTTCTTTCTTTCTTTCTTTCTTTCTTTCTTTCTTTCTTTCTTTCTTTCTTTTTACAATTTATTTATTTTTATGTGCATTAGTGTTAAAGTGTCAGATGACCTGGAACTGAAGTTACAGACAGCTGTAAGCTGCCATGTGGTTGCTTGGAATTGAACCCGATCCTTTAGAAGAGCAGACAGTGCTCTTAACCACTGAGCCATTTCTCCAGCCCCACCTTCTTTTTTCTTTCATTCTTTGATTCTTTCTATCGTTTATGGTTTTTCGAGACAGGGTTTCTCTGTGTAGCCTTGTCTATCTGGGACTCGCTTTGTAGACCAGGCTGGCCTCGAACTCACAGAGATCCTCCTGCTTCTGCCTCTCTGAGTGCTGGATTAAAGGCGTGTGCCACCACACCTGACTTGTATTTCCCTTTCCTTTTTCTTTTTCTTTTTCTTTTCTTTTCCAGCCAACATAAAGTGTTAGGGGTTGGTCTGGTGCTCTGTGTGTTCAGATGCTAAAATCTGCCCCCCCTCCCACCCCATCTGTCTTTCTTCTTACTACCTTACTATCTTTCCCCTATTTCTTTCTCTCTTCCTCTGTCTCTGTCTCTGTCTCTCTCTGGGGTACCCCTCCCCCTTTCCTTCTCTCCCCATGCTCATTTAATAAACCTTATAAAATATAATATCTGGAGCATAGTGGCGCATACCTTTAACCCCAGCACTCAGGAGGCAGAGCTGGAGAATCTCTGTGAGTTTGAGGCCAGCCTGGTCTATAAAGTGAGTACAGGAAGGCCAAGGCTACACAGAGAAACCCTTTCTCAAAAAACAAAAACAAAAAAACAAACAAACAAAAATCTGGGCCCCAAGGTCTGGTTACAGTCCAGATAAGTGCATTCTTGCATACACCAAACAATGTTGTGTAAACTTTGCTTTCCAATTATCTCTAATTGGTTAATTACGAAAGGCTGAACAGCCTGAAACTGGGCAGAAGAGAGGTAGGAGGGGCTGTGGTTCCCAGGCTTGGGGACTCAGGTAGGGACCACAAGGCAAAAGGGAAGAAGGAGAAAGAAGGAAGAAGATGAAAAAAGAGGAAGTGCCCTGTTGGAGCAGATCCATCCCAGACAGGAGGAATATTGACAAGTAGCTTGGAGTGTGTGGCTGGGAAATAGTCAGACTAGCTTAGAAAATTACGTACACCCTTAATCCCAGCACTTGGGAGGCAGAGGCAGGTGGATCATTGTGAGTTCGAGGCCAGCCTGGTCTACAAAACGAGTCCAGGACAGTCACGATAACATAAAGAAACCTTGTCTCGAAAAAAAAAACAAAAACAAAACAAAACAAAACAGAAAATTAGTATAAATTGTACCAGCCCAGTTATGGTGCTTACACTGCTTAAATAAATGAATAGGTTTCTGTCTCAATTGTTCGGGAGCTAGCTGGGGTGGAAAAGCTCTCTAGAATTAATAAATATTCAACAAAAATAATGCTTTGTTATGAAACTTTCATATACACACACCCATTGTTTTACTTTGTCCTTATCTGGAAAGATTAAAAACTATGTACAGGGGCTGGAGAGACTGCTCAACAGTTAGAGCACTGGCTGCTTTTCCAGAGGGTGCAGAGTCTATTCTCAGCACCCACATAGCAGCTCACGACTGTCTGTCACTCCAGTCCCAGGGGAATCCAATGGCCTCTTCTGACCCTCATTGATACTGCACTCACATAGAGCACAAACGTACAAACAGGCAAAATGCCTATACACATAAAATAATAAAATAAAAACAGAGTTTATATAACCCCACCACAATGTAATCCTTAAACATATATGTGCTGGGGCTGGAGAGGTGGCTCAGCAGATAAGAGCACTGGCTGCTCTTCCCTAAGATGTGGGTTCAATTCCTGGCACACACATGGCAGCTCATGGACACCTGCATCTCCAGTTCCAGGGGATCCAATGCCCTCTTCTGGCTTCTGTATGCACAGGGTGTACAGACATGCATTTATGCAAAACACTAATGCACATAAAATAAAATATAATACTAGAGTTATAAGAGCCACTTGGTATAAGTGTTCATAATTATCCTATATTGGAACCAACCTAAACATCAACCAACAGAAAATGCACAAACCAACTCTGGCTGCCTCATACACGTACTATCACGTCATGGTAAAAAACGAATAACCAGAATATTCTACTTGTGTGTAAACATCTCACAAGACAGGAAATGGGTTGAAAGCCAACTGCAAAAGGATGCACAGACGAGCCGGGCGTGGTGGCCGGGGCTGGAGAGATGGCTCAGTGGTTAAGAGCGCCGCCTGCTCTTCCAAAGGTCCTGAGTTCAATTCCCAGCAACCACATGGTGGCTCATAACCATCTGTTATGTGATATGGCGCCCTCTTCTGGCTTGCAGGATTATATGCAAGCAGAGCACTGTATACATAATAATAAATAAATCTTTAAAAAAAAAAAAGGATGCACAGAGATGTGTGCATCAGTACAAAGTTTTGATTCTGCAGTTCTGGGGGTGTACTAATGTTATTCTGGTAAAGGAATATAGCAATAAAGAACTCCCAGTGCCATACTGCTATACCCACACATTAGTGCATGCCTCAACCCGCACCAGAGAAACTTCTTGTTTAAATAGATGGGAATTAACACAGAGACCTGATAACTGAACAATGTGTGGAAAGTGAGAGATCATGGGACTCTCAGGCCTATATGTCATATCTCATCAAACCCTCAGGACTCAGGGTTATATAGAAAAGAGAACTCAGTGATACTGTGAGAGCCAGAGGTAGTGGACGACTCCAAGGAACAATTATCTCCAATGAGTGTCCAGGGCATGCCCCATATCCAGGAAGTTGGCTAATACAAAAACAAACATGGCTGATTTGTTTGTGGACTTTTGTTTCATTTTCTTTTGTTTTAGCATTTTTTTCATATTGGTTTTTTTGTTTGTTATGGTTTCCGTGTGAGTGTGTGCGTGTGCGTGTGCGCGTGTGTGCGTGTGTAAGAATGAGACAGAAGAGAGACAGAAAGAGAAAGAGCACGAAGCTAGGAGGGCAGGGAAGTGGGGAGAATCTGAGCAAAGTCAGGGGAGAAAAAATTCATGATCAATATATAAAAATTTTTAAATAGAAAGTGAAACTGCATTACCCTGTTATAGAATTCACAGATAAAATTATACAGACAGGCAAGGTACAGACAAGTACAAGAAAGAAACCCTGTCCCTGGCAGAGAAAGAGGACAGCACAGAGAGAGGCCAGGTAGAGTTTCCAATAGAAATGGCCAAACTTCTCCTTGAGCTAGTGGTGGCTCCAGGAGTTTGGATATTGTTTTTCACGTATGTTATACATGTTCTTCTGTATGCATAAAATATTCAAAGGTTTTTCATGTATAAACTTTATTAAAAACTTGCAAATAAATAAAAACATCATATACCAATATTAACAAGACCCAACTTAATGAATTTATGCGCAGTTAGAACTGGCACTTGAGATGGAAGCTGCTGAGCTTCACTCTGAATTTCATACATTCAGTATTAAGTCTGTTCTATGCATTTATCTGCCATCCAAAACAAAAATTCCTTGACAGAATTACAACAATAATAGCAACAACAAGAGCCCTAGCTTTACACCCTCCTTTATAATAAGTAAGTCCTGAAGACAGTATTGATGGGGTCCAGGGACGCAATAAAGAACAGGGTATATTAGAAGTGGTTTAATGGGAGTTATTTTGAGAGACATATTTTTCATATTCTAAAAAGTTGCCTCAGTGGAACGATGTGATATATAAAACGTAGAGCCTGGAGATGTCAGCTCCTGAAGAAAGAGATCTCAGCGCCACAGGACAGCCAACAAAACACGGAGGAAGGCGGAAGCTGTACAATGACTGAAGGAAGCCAACGCCACAGCTCCACTACCGCTCAGATACATGGATAATCTCTTCACCATCTCCAATGCGTAAAGGCTGAAAGCAAGCTTCTTAGAGACAAAAGTCATTACTTAAGAGGAAAACTCGGCAATAGAATTGAGTTCCAGGCATACTCAAGGGTAGAAAAATAATTTTATGGCAAGAATCAGGAGTGTAAAAAATATACAAGTGTTATCCATAAAGCACCCTAAGGCAGGACATCAGGGTGGATCTTGGCGTGGAGGTGACTGGAAATAAATTAATAATGAAGCTTGCACATTGCTGAAAGGAAAGGTCGGTGTGCCCCAAAAGACTGGGTATGACTTTCCTACCACTTGGAAAAAACAGAGGCAACAGTAAAATAAGAATGTTTCATTCAAAACAATGGAACACATAGGCTTGTTCTCCCTAAGGCTGGAGGGAAAGCTTAGACAAAAAGGACCAGCAGGAAGACTTGAATTTGGTCCCTAGAAACCACTTTAAAGGTTGTGACGCCTGTTCTGGGGAAGTAGAAACATGCAGACCCTCAAGGCTCACAGTGCAGCCCGCCTTGCCTGCGCATCCGGCATCGAGAGCGGGGATGATGTCTGGAGAAATGGCTCCCAAATTTGATCTCTGACTTCCATACATATGCATACACATACACACTCACAAGCACACACACACACACACACACACACACACACACACACACACACACACACACGGTGCTATTTCCTGCAAATATGAACAGATAGACACAAAGTTCCAATCTGCTGCACAGAAAGTCTAGCATTAGGGTTTCAAAACTGAGCCACCTCTATGAAGAAAGCTTTCATGAACACCGAGGCTCAACTACAACTTGTTCCTTATTGATACACAATGCGTCTTGGTATACGGAAGCTACAAAATGCATCTTTACCCGGGTGCCTTTCAGTAAGGGACATTCTAGAAAAACACCACCTAGCACAAGCTGAGAAGTTAGGATTGCCCTCAGCAGGTTTGGGAAAGCAGTCTCCTTGAGGCAGTCAGCCTTGAGAGACGCCATCTCCCATCCCCTCAGGCTACACCAGAGCAGAGCTATAGGCTCTATTGTTTGTGGCCTCAGAGCAGGAGCTTTTCCAGCATAGTAATGGCCTTCTGCCAGGTCTGAGTGCCCCAAGATTAGGTTGGACAGTCCCTAATTTGAGTGCTTCTTTTCCCATAGCAGCAAACTGTGACGAGCTGCTTTACCAGAAACTCAAATCCCAGGAGTTTGTCAGAAAATGCTTACTAAGAGCCCTGGAAGAGGAGCCCCCGACTCCTACCCCCCACCCCACCCCACCCCAACATACCTGTAAGTCACCTGTGTTTGCATTTACCTTTCTCCCCCCCACCCCCCACCCCAAGATTGGAAATCAGATGGAGAGAGCGGGTAGCTTTTGAAAAATAATGTCAGGACACTATGGGAAGAAATAAGTTGAGACTAGAGAGCAGCTGACACTCCTGTGCTGATTGAAGAGGCCGGGGCTGCAGAAATGGCGTTCTCTCACGGCCCTCTCAAGGCTATGAACTGCTGACTTGTGGGTTCCTGACGGGAATGATGAGAAATGGGAGAGGAGGCTGATCAGAGATGACGCTGACACAGGGCAACCGTGTGAGCGAGCATGGGGATAACTCAGGAAGACTGCCCAGTCCGCTCTGGCCCCCTTACTGATAGGCTGCTCACCGGGGACATGCTCGAGTCCTTGGCATAACAAATGTGTTAGGAAGTAGCTAAGCTGCAATTTTTTCATTTTACATTTTTAAGATGAAAATTTGAATTTGAAATTTTTAAGATGAATTGGTGTAAGTTCCGAACTTAATATTAGGATATAAAAATGTGTTAATATATGTGTGCACACACATACATGCACGTGTATATAAATATATAGGCATACACAAATACACATATATGTATACACATGCATGCGTGCACAGATCTTACTTGTATGTATATATGCTCACAATCTGTTTGTTGGAAGCTTTTAATTAGTCAGTAACAACTGAGCAATACTACCTGAGTTGACTTCATTTGCCAACAATCAGAAGATACTAAAATATGAGCTATGTCTATTTTGCATGTTAGGATTTCTACCTGGTCTTTTTCTTACTTTTAACTCTGTGTGCACACTCCAAGATTTCTAGACAAATTGGGCTCTCACTTCTGGGCCAAGCAACAGGCTGTCACTGAGCAAATCTGTAAGGAAATAGTCAGAAACTTAGCAACAAGCTTCCAAAATGTCTACAGGACAAGGGTTGCAAAGAGCGCAGGCAGGTGACTGGGGACAAACCACGACACGTCGGGTCAATGGAGGTATAGCACAAGTTCCCTACACACGTTAAGACTGGATATTTAGATTATTCCCATGACGTAAGTGTTGCTCAGATTGTAACATGTCATGTTTTGGAATGCCCCCACAATTTGATAAATAGCTTAATGGTTATCAATATCCTCAGGTTCCTGTGCCTGTTTCAATAGTATCTTTCACATCAATATGTCATCTAAAGCTTATTACAGGAGCACATGAAAATATGTGATGACTTTGCTAGCTTTAAGAACTAATATATATATATATATATATATATATATATATATATAACTTTACATTTCTTTTCTGTTTTGTTGGGATCTACCATTGAACTCCACTCCCATCCCATTAACATTCATAAGCTGGACAAAAAATTGTCATCATTTCTGTTTGACTTTTGTTTCCTTTTATTACTAAGAAGGTTTGCCTTTCCCGGCAAGTTACTATAATCATATTTATGATTTTATGTTTTATTTCCCTCAACTCTATGATCTACTGCATACACGTAATATATAATGTCACATGCATATACACACATGTCATTAAGGTTAATATTATTCATTGGAAATATTGTACTGGCTCATGTGTTAATTTTGCATACAACAAGTGGTTTTTATTTTATGTATTTATTTTTTCTTTGAACTTTCAAAGTTCTTCCCTGCTCTGAGATCAAATAAATATTCACTAAATTTCCTTAGAGCTTTTTTTTATGACTACTTCCATTTAAATTCTAATCTATGTAGATTTTTATTTTTGCCAGTGATATGAGATCGAAATAAAGCTTGATGTTTCCCCAGATATCTAATTTTCTCAACATTCCTTTTTCTGGCGATATCTTACTTATCTAATATATTAAATTATTCCATATACCAGGTTCTATTTCTTTCCAGGAAGAGGAAAATGCCATCTTTATGTTTAGAAACACAAAGAAAGTCTTGTCACTGAATGGATGATAAAGACCAGGTTGTGGACAGGTCTAAGTGTTCTCTCCTCCCCTCGCACGGACCTTTGTCATGCTATGTGGGGAGTGACCCATCCACCCAGGGCTGAAGGCCAAGTTCCACCCTTGGTTGCTCCCATTCCCTGCACACGGTCTCTGTTGCCCCACCCCGTCCTCTCTTACTGCTCAGAATTTCCAGGGCAGAGACAGCAAGTGAGCCAATCTCAAGAGTGGGGTGGCTGGGATAGCTGAGGCCCAGAATTTTAAGAAGATGGTACCTGATGACAGAGGTGAAGATCAGTAGACTGGCTCCCATGCCGCCCTAGTGCTGGCAGGGAGAGCTTCCTACTTGGCTGATATTCAGTGACATTACGGTAGGTAAGTTACTCGTGGTTCAAATGCAGACAGCATGAAAGATCACTGATTACAAACCAGGAGGCCTGGGCCTATCACCCTACCCTGTCCTGAGTGACCTTGAAGAAGGCAGTGGGCCTCATAGTGGGCTCTTGAGCATCTCATCTGTGAAGCCAACGAGCCCGACTCTCCGAGGATACATTTTGGAAGTTCTCAAGCCAATTGCGCAGACGCAGCTAGTTTGGCTTGAGCTGTACTTTAACCTTCCATGTAATGGGACCATGCACACCTACTGTGGCCACAGCCACTTGTGTTAGTCTGTGGCCTCACTGTGAGTCAAGTGGCTTCTAAAGTCCCTCTCAACTTTACTGCTACATGTAACTAACACAAGCTACATTATCCCCACTTTCAAAAATGTATGCCAAGTTGGCACCCCCAAATGCTATCACCCTGCTGCTACAAGTACCCCAAGGGCTACTGCAGCGGATTGCTTGGTGGATCAGTGGTCTTCCACCGTTCTGCCATTCCCAGAAGAAGGAGGAAAAATGTCTTTTAAAGTCACACACACAGCTATCACTCAGCGTCACTTAGGCATACGTGCTGACCTCCACATTTTTAACCGCAGTCCTTTTCCTACACTCCTGATCATACATGTCCAGTTCCATTTCCAAATAACACTGTCCCATCCTCATACTTTGGGTCATGTTGTATTGACTCATTTTTTTTATGGTGTTAGGGTTTGACAGCAACGTGTAAGATCTCATAGGATCAACTTAATTTAGAAGTTACAATGGCTCAGAATAGAGCCTGGAAAACTATCCCCAGTGAATAACTGTGAGTCACTATGAATTCACAAATTCCTGGCATCTCTTCTTACAGTAACATCTTCTGTGGTTCTCAGAAGTCACATCACTGATCCATGTGACTTTTCAAATGGACACGGGACATTCTTCTAAAGCGCCCCAGTCCAGCACACCTCTCCCTACCCGCCTAGAAGCTGCAAACCCTCAGAATAGGGAACCTTTATGTGACAAGCAGAGAGGCAGCCCACAGACATGTTTTCCAACAGGAGAGGGGCTCGTGTCCAGGAAGACATGAGACGGTCAATCTCTAAAGCAAATGTGGTAGCCAGGCCCCAAGTGCAGACTTAGCAGCCCTCACATAAAATTGGTCAGAGGTACACACGTCGCTCTATGCTCTATAAGTCCTTCACCCCTGGGGCCATCCTCCAGCCAATTTGCTGAATTCAAGCCCACTAACAAGAAGGTCTTTCATTTCTCAAGATTAATACATTCTCTCTTGAAGAGAAAGAAAGGTCAACCCCCCACCTCCCACCCCCCTACCCCCCACCCCATGCCAAACACAGAACGGCTCCCAACAGCTTTAGAATAAATCTCTTCCAAGTATGGACATGTGTCCCACACATGGACCTCCCTGAGACTGGCTATTCTCAACTACACCTGAGGCCTGGACCATTCCCTCTGCCATATGCCCAATTCCCACACAACTGGGTACCAACTGAGGGGTGGCTCAATTCTTAAAATTAAGGGATGGAGAGAGACAGGAAAATCCAATACAGGGTTGGCTACTTCCCACTGTGTTAAATAAACACACCCAAATGGCAGGGCTTAACACATAGGAAAATGATACAGGTGCATAATCTCAAACAAATGAGTTTTAATTTCACAAAATTCTTGGCTCTTTGTATGTCAGAGATATTTCCTCAGGAACAATTCTTTGTGGAGTGTTGATGTCAAAATCTCATCTAGAAGGATCCAGTCTCAGCGAGAGGCTCCTTGGGGAGCACAGATGTGAGTCTATAGGGAAGTTTCTCACTACAGCAGAAAGGAGAGCATCCTGCTGAGTGTCAGGCACACGTTCATATGGTTTCTCTCTCAGACCCTGGGAGGGAAGGAGAGTCATTAGCAAGGTCCAGGTTTCCAGAATGTGTCTGCACAGTGGGCAGGCCCCTGCTCAGCTTCTTTAGAGAATGAGGAAACTGGTTTTGACTTGTTGAATGCTTCAACAGCTTTTGCTGACCACAAATGATACTTGGTAAGTGACGATGGATGTCTGGAAATGTAGGACAGTCAATTCTGTATTAAATGGGTGGCTCCCACATGAAGCCTGAAAGCAAAGGGTGCTAGTGGCATAGAGACTGGATATGGTAGCAGTGTCACCCTAGAGGGGCCACCGAGTCAGAAGAATGAGTGCTAGAGAGACGGGGCGTGCCATGCAAGCACTACTACCCGAGTTCAATCCAGTGCTGGGGCGCCCAGGCCGAGCAAGCTAGCTTACCTGGCAAACACCAGGCCAATAAGGAACCCTGTTTCCAAACAACAAGAAGTAGAACATGGCTCAGGTCCAGGAATGACATGTGGCTGCTACATGCATGCCCATATACATGTCTGTCTTCATGCATATGAAAACACATATACTCAAGCAAAGCAAAAAGCATACACAATGTATGTCACATATATGCACTACATACATACCCATAGCTGCCATACCTAAAAATTGTGGCATTTACATAAGCCTCCAGATTTCTGACTTCTTTTGAAAGATTTTACAACAAAAGCTCCTCATTCCAGAACAGCCACAGGTGATGCCAGCTGGACTGCAGTGAGCTGGGTGGGTTAGTACACTCCCTGTCGAGTGTGCGCGAACATCCAGTGATGCCTGCTGTACTGCAGTGAACTGGGTGGGTTGGTACACTCCATGTCTGGTATGTGCAAGCACCCAGTGATGCCTGTTGCACTGCAGTAAACTGGGTGGGTTAACACATTCCCTGTCTGGTGTGTGTAAGCATCCAGTGGCCAGCTGTACTGCAGTGAACTGGGTGGATTAGCACACTCCCTGTCTGCAGTACAGGATTGATTACACCCCATGCACCTCCTAAATGAACTGACAGAAACATTGAAAAGATCAATAGCAAGAGAAAAGTGAAGGGGAAGAAGACACAGTAAAGACAGACAGACTCAGGCCTCACAGCATTCACTGCAAAATTATGAATGCTTTGCAGGAGATGAGCTACAAATTTGGGTCAGGGATTCCTCACAGCTGACTAGAGTCTGATTTTCCTCTCTCCTTCATGAAATACAATCTCATGGTAGTAAAGACATCAAATTGCATAAAAAAATTAAAGATGGGTTGGGGCAGTCCTAGGCATACCAGGTGCCTTACATAGGGTACTTTACAGAGTAACTGGAGCGGTCCCTGGAGAGAAGGGCATCAACAGCGTCTGCAGAACAGCCTCACACAGCCCTCCTGTCAGGCAGAGCCCCTGACCACAGCAAGGACAATGCAATGGTGCCAAAGCAACAAGGTGAAGAGATAAGAGATCCACTGTTCCATCAGGTGACGCCAGAATGGCTAGCCTAGCTAGTTCGCTACCTGCTAAGTCGCGTTTCTCTTTGTTGTAACCTAATGGTTGGCAAAAGCGACTTAAAGGAAGAGAGTTATTTGGGTTCTTGGTTTAAGAAGAAAAGAATCCATCATGGCGGGGAAGGCGAGGCGTGGCCGACTTTTTTTGGAGTCAGGAGTGACTATGCAGTGAGGAATCTCTGTATCAGACCAGAAGACAGGGAACAGGGAACACTGGTTTTCTTCTCACTTTCTCCCTTTTCAGAACCTGGGATCTTGCTGCCCACAGTTACAGTGGGTCTTCCCTCCAAGAGGAGTGTCTCCCAAATGACTCCCGATCAAGCTGAAGATGAAGATTAACCATCATACTCCCGGAATTATTTAATTTATTTGGGTCGCTGTCCAACTGCTCCAGCAACACTGAGCTTGTTATAAATG
>OU015753.1:104180518-104191965 GCA_907169655.1 Acomys percivali
CTTCACTCTACGCAACATGGCTTTCCACCCCTCCAAGGCAGCGGTCACTGTGAAATACCTCCTGTGTAAGAGCTTCTGCAGCAAGATGACATTGAATCCCACTGCTGGGTGTACGGACGGTGTCCTGGTGCTCCTCAAAGAGCTCATTTCAGAAACTAGAGAGATGGAGGTTGTTTCTTTTCTTTTTTTTTTTTTTTTTTTTTGGTTTTTCGAGACAGGGTCTCTTTGTGTAGCCTTGGCTGTCCTGGACTCGAACTCACAGCGATCCGCCTGCCTCTGCCTCCCAAGTGCTGGGATTATAGGCATGCGCCACCACCGCCCGGCTTGGAGGTTGTTTCTTACAAGCACTCCTAAGTGACGAAGACTGTTTGTCTACGTAGCATCATCTAGTGGGGGATCCTGAAGCTGCAGTCAACCACCGTGGGGTAGGATTCTGTCACCATCAGACGAATGCTTTAAGGCCTACCGAAAAGGCTGCCCTATCTTTCCTTAATCATCCTTCACAATATCTACTGCTTCGCAAGCTTAGTCAACGTCTATTAAGTCAATGAACGAAATGAGCTGCCATAGCACGAGCAGCTCTTCTAACACGATGGACAAGCATCTTGTCTGGATGGAACCAGGTTTTGATTTGGATTCTCAGAGCTCCTGGTATGTGTCCCCACCTCCTCCTGGGATGCTCCCGTGGAAGTAATCCCATCTACTGCCTCAAAGGATGCATTAGGAAGTAATTCTTGCAAGGTATTCGAGCAACTCACAGAAAGAGACGTTTCAGCACAAATTATTATTTTTATAGGCATCACAGGAAGCGAGGCAGCAGTTACTACAATTACTATTCTGTGAAGAATCTTAAGAGCACACAGCAGACGTGCCTGGCGAACTGAAGTGTTTCTATGGGTCTTAAAGGTTTAAACTAATAACACCTATATGGTTCCTGAAGATAATTTGATGGCTATAACAGAGAGAGATAGGCCGGTTCATTACTGCAAAGGAAGGCAGGGCAGGACAGGAGAGGGTGAAACTGCTGCTGTTATGCAGATGCTGCTGCCTAGAGCTAACCCCAGCTCCAGCTCCTTCCTGACTCCTTGCCTTGCTCTAAGTAATGGGATTTCAGCATGTTACCAACTTGCCGTAAAATGAGGGAACTGCCACTAGTCTCTGACGCTCCTTCAGCCTTAGGAATGTGCAAGGGCTTTGGTAGTCTGTAGAAAATAACAGCATCCAGCCCACACGGCCCCCTCTTATCTCTGTGCTTCAGCTACCCCGGTGGCAGTCACTACACTGGATACGATTTGTCTGTCCAGTGCCTTTCAGCAGCTGTTTTCCTCCTACCTTAACCACATATCACTCAGTCCAAGATCCCATTTAGCCACAAAAACCAATCAACAGATAAAGGATGCTGGGGAAGAAAAGTGCTTCCATGGACCACCAGAAGAATGACCCTGACTCAGGTCAGAGTGATGAGTGATTCTAACTCACCAACTGCCAGGGTCAAATACCAGGAAACATGGCACTCAGGTGAGCAAATGTGTTTATCCAGCACCAGCTTAAAGGATGCAACACCAGCGCTGAGCTGACTCCATGGGCACAAAGGACCTTTCATTTGAAAGGTCAGACATTTTGTCACCTTCTCAGAGCTTCAGTGTCATGTGCTGTATTAGAGTTCTCCAGAGCAAAAGGGCCAATATCCATTGATGAAACAGGAACAATAGAATTAAAAACACAACCGGTGAAGTACCCACCCACACTAAGGTAAGGATGCCTGAATAAACTATGGCATAACCAAGCCACACTGTATAACCATACCGAGCTTACACATGAGGCAGGGAGTGGGAAGATTGCTCAGTTGAGTAAAGAACTCGCTGCACAAATGTGAGGACCAGACTCTGTATTCCAGAACACATATAAGTCAGTGTGTGGCAGCACAGGTCTGTGACCTCAGGACTTCTGCAAGGAGATTGGAGGTAGAGGCAAGAGCATCCCCACCTAACCTGGACCGCATCTTAGAAAACAACACAAATCCTTGTATCAATTCAAAGTTGTTGTGAGACTGCTAAATGCCATGGAACACAGGCACACCTGTACTAACACATATGAACATATACAGACACACCACAACACACACACATACACACACATATACACACACACACACACGCACACGATGTAAAAAAGACTTATGATATGCAGGACTACGGAAGCCCACTGATAGAGTGTTTGCCTAGGATGCACAAAGCTCTAGATTTAAGTCCTAACGTAAGGAATAGGGAAGATACATGATACATCAGTGGGGGATATGCTAGTCATAAGGCACAGAATAGCTCAAGAGGTCCATTTACACCAAGACGATAATAAATGACACAACGATTTCAAAGCAATTAGGAGACCTGCAGGCAGACAGGCTCCTGGGAGGATATGCAGGTGACTCTAGCAGACAGGAACCTAGCATAACTATCCTCTGAGAGGCTCCACCCAGCAGCAGATCTAAGCAGATGCTGAGACCCCGTAGCCAAACATTAGGTGGAGCTCAAGGAACCTTGTGGAAATTGGAGGGACGGATAGAAGGACCGGCGGGTACAAGAACTCCACAAGAAGACCAACAGAGCCAGCTAACCTGGTCTCAGGGGGACTTATAGAGACTGAAGCCCCAACCGAGGACCATGGCCCCCTATACATATATACCCCATGGGCAGCTTAGTCTTCATGTTGGTCCCTAGTAAGGGGATCAGGGGCTGTCTCTGGCATGGCCTTTGTTGCCTGTTTTTTTTTTTTTTTTTTTTTAATCACTTCCCTCTGCCATGGCTGCCTTGCCAGGCCTCAGTGGAAGAGGATGTGCTCAGTCCTGATAGGACTTGATATGCCAGGATGGATTGGGGGAGGTCCCCTTTTCTGAGGGGTAGAGGAGGAGGGATGGGGGAAGAGGGAGGAGGGGTGGGACTGGCAGGAGAGGAAGGAGGGGGCTCTATTTGGGATGTAAAGTGAATAAAAATAAAAATAAAAAAGTGTTTCTTTTACAAACCATGACTCATATGTGCAGAGACTTCTGTGCAGCTGACGTCATTTCATCATCTCCTATCCTGGTGTCATCCAGTAGAGGAGATTAAGACACTCTGACCAACAGTGACTTGGGGAGAAAAAGGTTTAATTCATTCTACACTCTGGGTCGCTGTCCATCACGGAGGGGACTCAGGGCAAGGCGCTGTATCACGGACCATGGAGGAATGTTGCTTCACTGGCTCCATCTCCGGCTTGTTTTCTCACGGGCTCATCCTTAGCTAGTGTTTATACAGCCCAGGGCTACCTACCTAGGAATGGCCCAGCTGGAAGTGGACTGGACCTTTTTATATGACAACTGAGACAATGCCCCGTGCACATGCCTACAGACCGACCTAATGGACCACTCCCCAGCTGAGGTCCCTTCCAGGTGGCACCAGGTTGAGTCAAGTTGACAAAGATATTACCTAAAAGCACCATGTTGTACAAATTAATACATGCAGCTTTACGTGTCAAGCTAAAAATCTCTTACATTTGTCTTTAGTTTCGCTCACATAAGCCCTGTGCTACATGAGAAAACTTCCCTACAGAGCTCACTGCACGCTGAGGGCACTGCACCGCCATATTCCTATCTTCCCACTTCTTACCCCTCAAAGACACACCAGCCTGGATGCATCTACACGGGACAGTGCTAAACTAAAGTACAAAAACAAAAACAACAAAAAGAAATATCTTTTTTAAAAAACACCTTTTAAAGCCAGCCAAGGGGAATAAGACAGCTGAACATACTAAATTGAATCTGAATCAGTACCTAACTAAAGGCCTGGTCGGCTTTGTCTTCAAAGTAAGTCACCTTTTCAATAGCAAATCTGCCCCTCATTATGCACATGGGACTCAACAACATGGTTCGGAACAGGGCTTATATGTCACACGGGCTCATCTCAGAAATGTGCTGTGACCTCTGTGTCCTCCCATAAGGTGCTGGTGACTATGTCCTTTCTGACGGGGCCTTTGTCCCAGTGGAATGAACACCAGGAGGAGAGTGCAGAGCCCCATGCCAACACACGTTAGGCGCTCCGTAAGTGGCAGGCTGTGACTTTTAACTATTATCTAATTGCCTCAGCGATCAGCCTTCACTAAAAACAGAAATCCTTCCACAGGCTGACATTTAAAACACCACAGCCACAAAGAACACAGCGCAGGCTTCCAGGAAGGTACTTGTGAAAGTGTGGGCTGATGAATAAATGACATGTGATCTTTCTCTTCAATGTCTTTCCATTTCAGCATTTTCTGATTAGGCAGACACATGGTGCTCTCCAGCGGCCAGCTTCCTCCCCACATTTCAAAGCAGGACTATTCTGAGCACGAAGCCTGGTCCCCAAAACGTCCCACTCGCCATCACTACAGGCCGGCCGCCCACAGGTCTCTGTGCGGCGAGGCTATCTGCGTGAGGATCACAGCCGGGTCGTTTTATGTGCCGGCCTGAAGATGAACAGCAGACAGCACAGGACCAGTCCCCACTCTCCCCATGGAGAGCAGCCCCAATTCTAGGCCAACTCTGCAAGGAAGGGGACTGTCTTAAATTTGGGAAGAGGCTCTTGGAACTCTGAGATAACCTCAGCTAATCTGCAAAGCACAGCAAACAAACACAAGTTCATAAAAGTGAGGGTTCCACACTTCAACCTCAAGTCCATCCCACAGCACGCTGCACAGTGCACTGGGGTTCGGCTGCTTTATGCTGTCTTCAGTATGATATGGTCAGGGTACCCATTTCCCTTACAGTCCTCCCCAGGACAATCTATAAGGTTCTGGTGTTTTTAAAGCAAGGTCTTGTCCAAGACAGAAGAGCTGCATCTTCACTGGAGAATAATGGTGGAAGAGGTCATGAGAGCTCGGGCTTCCTGGAGCAGTGTCCAGGCACCAGAAAATTTTCTAAGAGCGCCAATGATGGATACAGTTAGGAGGATCAGACGGAGAGGGGTCAAGTAGCCATGTCTGGTCAGCTGTGGGGCCAGGGTTCACATTCAGGAAGCCACCCCACTCCTGTTACCAATACATCACTGGCCATGCACACCTCAAAAGTGCTCAGCCCTCTGTCTGCAGCACCAGGTTTCCTCACTGGACGTTTCCATGGCTGCAACTGCCACTGCATGTTTGTAAGCTCGCAGCCACGACAAGAGTTCCCTTCTTATGCTTCTCAGCCACGTGCTTATAATTTATTTTTTTCCCATCTCCTAGAAGAAATTATGGCCATTTCAGCTGAGTGGCCTAATTCTGCATTCTTTCGGAGCATGCATTCATCTTTTATTTTCCTGAATGAGGTTTGGTTTACAGCATAGAAGATAGGGAAACAGGACTGAAAAGGCCGGGAGAATGTAAGTCTTCCCCTGGAAGCAAATGTTCTCAACACATTCTAAAGACACCAGAGTTCCCTGGCACCCTCATTCACGCAAGAGCTTTGAGAAAGGTAAAATCCAAGGATCTGTGTGTCTCTCTGTCTATGTTTCTGTGTGTCTGTCTGTCTGTCTGTCTGTCCGTGTCTCTCTCTCTCTCTCCCTCCCTCCCTCTCTCTCCTTCTCTCTCTCTCACACACACATTAAAAAAAAAAAAAACTGGCCTGAAGAGATGGCTCAGAGGTTAAAAGCACTGACTGCTCTTCCAAAGGTCTTGAATTCATTTCCCAGCAACCACATGGCAGCTCACAACCACCTATACTGTGATCTAATGCCCTCTTCTGTCTTGCAGGCATATATACAGATATAGTACTACATATATAATAAATAAATAAATCTTAACAAAACAAAACACAAAAATTTTTCCTGGCCTTTAAAGTCAGCCGTATAGGCTGGTTATTTCAATTTCTTCAGTTAGACCATGCATTTTGTGGGAATCGGGATCTTGGAAACTTTTACTTGGTCTCATTGTGTTTTCATATTCCTGTTTTCCACCCAGAATTCAAATGCCTTGTGGACCCAGCCATACCCTAGCCATGCCATGTGGGCCTAGTAAGTCAAAGATAATTCCAGAGCTGTACTGGCACTGGTACTCTGGCACACAACACCTTTGGCAGGACTACACCGCTCCAGAGGGGCCTTCATGTCACCATAAAATTGATTTCCTTACACAGCCAAGCTGGAGCAAAGTCCCATCGGCTCCGAATAGTCTTCTGGATATAAGCACGCCCTGTTATAGCTGTCCATTTCTTTATAAGACCTGAGGGAGCAGGATTTTGATGACAAAGCTTAAAGATGAGCGATTCAGAGGGAGGTGAGTTGTACTGTGTGAGCACAGTGGTGTTGTCCCTAGAATGCTCAAAACCAGCAGCCACACGAAGGGCTCCTTCCCCAGAGTGAAATACAGCATCTTCCTGCATTTTAAGGAAATTTCCCAAGGAAAACTGGAGGTAGAGGTGGGGCTGAGGACACAACTCAGCCATTAAGAGAAGTTACTGCTCTTTCAGAGGACCAGGAGTCAGCTCCAGCATGTAGCTCCCATTACTCCAGCCCCAGGGAATCTCATACCTAGGTTTGGCCTCATCAGGCACCCACAGACATACACAGGCATATGTATACACACACACACCTGCACATGCACATGTGTACACACAATATATAATACAATTGAAAATAGCTGAAGATAGGTGTGTGTGTAAAGCGTGTCAGATAACAGTAATCATTTAAAAGGAAGAACCAACTGAAGACACCAGTTGCCCTGTGTTCCGACAAGGCTCCTGACACACTTATGCCCTTCACACCAGTTGCCCTATGTCCTGACAAGGCTCCTGACACACTAATGCCCTTCACACCAGTTGCCCTGTGTCCTGACAAGGCTCCTGACACACTAATGCCCTTCACACAGGACACAAGAAGTCACACCAGTCGGGTTGAGAAGAAGAATCCATGCTTAAGGCTTTTGCTGTGAGCAAATTGACTAGGCGCCCCAGATACCAAAATGCCTGGTGGGCATGGCAACCCACCTGTAATCCCAGCATCAGAAGGGATTTCCCAAGCGAGCTGGTACACAGACCAGCCAAACTGATGGGCTCTGGATTTGTCTAAAAGACTGTGGCTCAGTGATAAGGTGAAAGAATAATGCAGGCTGATTCCTGACATCAACCTGCATGTGCATCCAATACATGTGCACGTTTGCCCATAAACTAGGGAAAATGCATATATAAACACATGGGCACCCCTCGTGGACATGTAACTAATGGGAAAGGGCAGTCACAGTAGCTCCCGGTCACATGAAGCAGAGGTGCCCGGTGGCTACAGTGACTGCATGAGGAGTGGGTGGGTCAGAGCACATGTGTATCCTGTCTGCGTTACAGAGTGGATGTCTGCATAAGAAGGCATTTGGTGAAAAGAAAGTCAACGCAGGATGCAAGGAGAAAATAAGGTAAAATCATTCAGAGTCCAGCCTACTCTTTCCCACTCTATAATCCAGCAGAAAGGCTGCCACTCTTTCTTGGTTGGGTATTCTGCTTTGTCGTTTGTTGCAACAGGGTCTTATCATACTGCCCTAGCTGTCCTAGAACTTGTTAAGCAAGGGCTGGCCTCCAACCTGCAATCCCCTGCCTCCACACCTGGCTCTTCTTCAGCATGTACCAACTTTGAAACCAGGACTCACTTCACAAGCTACTGTCTTTCCTTGGTAAATAGTGAGTATAGACCCCAAAAATGTGGGCAGAGAAAACAACCAAAGGAAAGACCAACCCGTGACTCGACATCCGAGGCACAACAGTCACATCATACACTCACCCTGAAGAACATGCCAACGATACTTGACAAGTTTCTGCCCGAGCTACTGTTTTTCCCAACCTAGCTGTGCAGCAGAATAAGTCATAGTGGTGGTTACAACTGGAGATGTTTACATTCCACCCCAGATGGGCGGGGACCCGCAATGCCCTTCCAAGCTTTTGAACCATGATCCTCAGCCACCTTAATGTCTCATCAGTGCAAATTCTCAGTCAAGAAAGTCTTGCAAAATGGATTTCTTTAAATGAAGAGATGTCAAGACACACACTGTAACCATATTAAAGCACCTCTGACATCCAAGGAAATGAAGTGTCACTTTTCTTTTTTTAAACTTGAGGATTAAACTACACTTTCTGAAACCTTTATAAACATGACGTGGCCATGCAACACACCCCTGCAAGCTTCTCTCTTCACACAGATAAGAAAATCCCTGGCTTCCTCGTAACAAACAGTTGCTTTCTGACAACTTGTCAAATTTTCTCACTGCTTAGATTTGGAGATTCAACAAACCAGTTGCCAGGCAGACACCTGGCAGGTGTTATAAGGTTTTATAAGGTCCCGCAGAGCTAATGGGCCTGAATACAGATAGACGTTCAATACCTCGGATGCTTCAGATGATACCAACTTCAAAATCTGCAACCAGAAGTGTAGTCTGTGAAAACTCTGTGTGGTGTGTCCTGTTTTAAACTCACACACATTTGTTTTCAAACCTCCTGGAGTCACATTCTCGAGTAATTGTATGCGCACGCACTGTATGCCCTCCGGTTCCATGCTACTTCCTTGAAGACACTTGTTGCCTTCTTATAAATCCATACTAAATACTAAAGGATTTTAAACCCTACTTAAAAAAACAAAAACATTCTACCCTAAGTATGTGTATCCTTCAACTCCGTGTGTGTGTGTGTGTGTGTGTATGTGTGTGTATGTGTGTGTATGTGTGTGTGTGTGTGTGTGTGTGTGTATGTGTGTCTTCCATTTCATACTTGGTTAATACAACTTAAACTCAAGAAAGCAGTAGAAGTCCCTCATGATACAGCTTTCACATAAACTAACCCTGTTGGGAAGCTACTTGCTCAGTAATTCCTCTTTATTTCCACTGTTACCCTTTGTGCCCATAATGGGGTCTCTTGCTGCCTCTGAATTTCACCAACTTTCTGTTATGAATAGGAAATATCCCAACTGCCAGGCCTTCTCTTGCATAAGGATTGTCTTGTAAAATTACTACAATTTTGAAAAGTGCCAAGATTTCCCATCTACTTAACAATGGCACTTCGGAAGCACCAGAGTTAGAAGGAGGGAGGACTACCATCTCCCTTTCCTATTTCAAAGGACCAGAGTAATTTAACACTTGTCACAACAAGTCAACCAGTTCAGATGTACACAGGGTGGGAAATATGCCTTAAGATTAAGGTGCCTAATTTTTACAGTTGAAATCTTACCTACTTTCAGTTATATTGACTTAGGCTTGGTGCCCCTTCACACCTGCATCTAAGAATGGCCCCCCATAGGCTCATAGATTTGAATACTTGGTCACTAGGGAGCGGTACCATGTGAAAGGATGATGAGGTGTGGCGTGTTGGAGAAGCTGTGTCACTGGGATTGGCCCACAGTCCTCTCTTCCTGTTGTCTGTAGCTAGGGATGTAAAACTCTCAGCTGCTTCTCCAGCACCATGTCTGCCTGCCTGCTACCATACTTCCTGCCATGATGATAATGGACCAGACCTCTGAAACTGTGAGCCAGCCCTGATTCAACGTTTTCCTTTGTAAGAGAAGCCATGGTCATGGTATCTCTTCACAGCAATAGAACACTGATCAAGGCAGAATTTGGTACCAGGAGTTGGCTATTACTCTGATAGGCTTGATTATGCTTTTGTTTGGAGGAATATAGAAAACTTTGGAATTCTGGACTAGAAAAGAAATCGGATGCTTTAACCAAGGCTTAACGGGCCGTCCTTGTAGGAACATGGAGGACAGTGATGCTGAGGATGATGTGGAACGCAGGGACCCACTCAAGAAGTTTTGGACGAGAATAATATTAGGAAGCAGGCTAGAGACTGTTCTTGTGAATACTTTGGCAAAAAAAAAAAAAGTGACTGCTTTCTGTCTTTGTCCAAAACAACCTGCCTGAAACTAAATTGAAGAGTTTTGGATTGGCAGTATTGGCAGAGCAGAGTTCAAGGCAGCCAGGACTGACTCTGTTGTGTGGTTGTTAGTGGTTGCTCTTATGCAGATCTATAATTCAAGCTGATCAAGGGAAGTTACAAAATTTACAGTTTGAAGGGAAAAAGAGCACCAGGAAGTATAATGGAGCCGAGTCCAATGCTCAAGGAAATAGAAAGTTTAGAGAAAATCCTGATGCTAATGGACTGAAGGGAGCAGTGACCTCAGGGAGACCACACCCAGCTAAGCTTCCAATGTGTGAAAAGGAGTTAGAGAAAAGCTTAAGCAGTGAAGGAAATAAAAATCAGAAAGCTGATGCAGATGTAATTGAATGAGGAGGCCATGTTCCAGTCCCCACAAGCAGCAGAACTTGGCAGCTTCAGTCATGTGGTTCAGGCTTTAGAGTCAAGGACACCAGAAATGGTTTGGGGAATCCCTTTCTTCGGGTAGGGAAGCTGCTGAGGCCCGGTGTGTGTCAGGGGTGTCCCTACATGGAGCCCCAGAGCGGCTGCTGAATAAAGCTGTGAAAGTGAAGCCTAAATGTCATTGAAGACTCCAAGATGTTAGAGACATCACCGTCATGGACTACACAGGAGCGAGGGCTGCTAACAGGCTACGGAGCCAGCCTTGGAGAAGTGCGCTGCAGCCAACAGAGCTGGAAGGAGTGGGAGATGGGAGGACTATTTTGACGTCAGACACGGAGACACAAAACCTGGAGATCGCCCAGCTGGTGTCCAGTCCTGCATCAGTCCAGTATTTCCCCGATACACTCCTTTTCCGCCTCTGTCCTATGGTAATGTATATTCTGTGCTATTATATGTTCTAAGTGTGTGATCTGCTTTTTTTATTTTGACCTTATAGGGGGTTACTGTTAAGAGTTTGCCTCAAGTTTCAGAAGGGATTCTGAACTTCGTACTTTTAAACCACTGTTGAGACTGTGGTAGACGATGGGGACTTTTGAAGTTGGACTAAGTGCATTTTGTATTATGATATAACTAAAAGTCTATGGGGGCTCGAATGTGATAGTCTGAGTAAGAATGACACCCCCCCCCCAAAGGCTCTTAGATTTGAATGCTTGGTCACCAAGGAGTGGCACTCCTGGAAAGGATTAGGAAGTGTGGCTGGGGCTGGACTTTGAGGTTTCAGAAAGCCCATTCCAACCCCTTTGTGTCTTTCTTCCTACTGCCTTCAGATTCAAATGCAGAACTTTCAGGTACTTTTGCAGCACCATGCTTGCCTGCCTGCAGCATGCTGACCCTCAGAAACTGCAAGCCGGCTCCAACGGTCATGGTGTCTCTTCACAGCAATCCAGCACTGAGCCATCTTATGCTGCTCACTTCCTGATCTTCCACTGCAGTCCTCTTTTGTCCTTCTTTCCGTCTCACTAATCATTCATTCATTCATTCTCTCTCTCCCTCCTTCGCCCTCCGTGTGTGTGTGTGTGTGTGTGTGTGTATATCTCTGTGTGTGTGTCTCTGTATGTGTGTGTGTCTGTGTGTCTGTGTGTATCTCTGTGTGTGAGTGTGTCTCTGTATGTGT
>OU015753.1:104191975-104244107 GCA_907169655.1 Acomys percivali
TGTCTGTGTGTATCTCTGTGTGTGAGTGTGTCTCTGTATGTGTGTGTGTCTGTGTGTCTGTGTGTATCTCTGTGTGTGTTGTGTGCCTCTGTATGTATATCTCTGTGTGGGTGTGGGTGTGTCTGTGTGTGTGTGTGTGTATACACACAGGCCAAAGGACAACTTTGCCATTCCTCACTCAGACACCACCCTCCACCTCGGTTTTTTCAGACAACATCTCTCATTGGTCTGGAACCCAACCCATAAGCTAGACCAGCTGGCCAGCAAGCCCCAGGCTTCCACTATCTCTGTCTCCCAGATCTGGAATACAAGCATGCCGCAATACACTTGTTCCCTGTGAGGTCCGGGGCCTGAGCTCTGCTCCTCACGCTGGGGAGGCAAGGCTTTACCAAGCAAGCTGTCGTCCAGCCCAATTTTCATTTCTAATTAGTGTTCTAGTGCACAGTGATGAGAGTCACGCAGCTCTTAGTCTGGGAGCCCACAGTTTTGTGGACTCTTAACCCAGGTGTGGCAAGCTCGGTGCCCCTCCACTGCCAAGGAGGGAGCACAGTGCTGAAGTGAGAGCGTAGGAAACATTAAGGAGCAATGGAGACTGCAGCAAATTCAATTTGAAAATCTCCTAAATGCATCTACATTCAAATTTGTATCCTGGAACAAAATGGGTAGAAAGGGTACACTCAGCTTTGCGGGCCAGTTTGCAACTCGGCAACATTTTATTCCCAGTGGCATTTTGTGTCTTTCTCCAAATAAGGCGTTCAATTGATTCATTTTGATTTGTGCTTATAGGAAAGTTCTACTGCCCAGATAATGTTAAAAAAAAAAAAAAAAAAAAGACAGATAATTCGAAATCTGCATGCAGATGGCTTAAGTGCATCGCATTCTCCACGAATTTGCCGCTGAACTATCATTTTTCACACTAATCTTTCACTGAAAATATTTCTGTACTTCTCCTAAAGCACAAACAACTCTGGGGGTTAGGTGGGTGAACAGGTACAAGTGATAAAACTGACACAGGTGACATCTGTTACACCACACCTACAGCAGCCACAGTTCTGGGACTGTCTGAGCTCCTGCAACAGGCCCCAACAGGCTCCAACAGGCTCCAGCAGGCTCTAGCAGGCTCCAACAGGATCCAGCAGGATCCAGCAGGGCAGACCCACCCAGAGCATTAGCTGCCGTGAAGTCCATATCAATAAGGCAGTTTTCAAAACTACAGACTCAGAGCAATCAAAACAGGCGGGTTCCCCTGAGATACCATGGCAAGGAAGAGCCTCCCTACCCGACCCCGTTGACTTGTATGAAGCTAGAAACTGCAAGTTGCTGCTGTTCCCTTTCTTGTTTCTGTACCCTGTGCTTTCTTTGTTTGGGCTCAATTACCTTACAAAAGCAGGCCCTCCTGCCACGCCCAGGGGAGCAGCTCTCCATTTCATATGTGGGAGGCTTTTGGATTCATCTGTGAATTGCTAATAAAAGCCAATCATATCTCTAAACTCAATATGTTGAAATTTTATTTTCTGGTATATCACAGGGCAAAGACAGCTGAATGAGAATGCAGGAGCATGCTAAGGCCAAAAATCTCACAGGCTCACAGAAGCAATAACCAGCTTCCCAAGGTCTGTGGGACTGCCTTGAATTTAGCTTCTGCAGAAGGTTGAACCCAGTAAAAATAAAAGCTGGCTCTCACGTTGCAATTGTCAGGAGGGGGCAATTTCTCACACACACACACAAAAAGCTTTTGAAATTCTACCCAATGCAAACTCTGCCCACTGCTTACCAAAAATGGAAACAACACAAGAGAAAGATAATTGTCATTTTCTCCTCTCACAAAAGAGACTCCTAGCAAAGTGAAGCGGGTGGGCAGAAATCAAAACCTCAGCATGCACCAGCTCTGGCATTCTGAGAAGGGTTCCTCACTAATCCCACATGGTTCCTTAATTGCAGCTAAACACATCACTACCCAGCTTAACATCCCTCTTTTTCTGGGAGCCTCACAGTGCTGCCCTCTGATCCACTCGGGTCTAGAAATAGCAACTGTCCTACGAGCACAGGGAAGAGGCACCCCAAACCCTGCTGCTAGCTTCTCCATAGCATCCCAAGGCTGCAAGAGCTCCTAGGAACACTCCCAGAATCCCTTCCACCTGCAGAAGCAGAAAAATGCAGTCATTTGCCAAAGGTCATGAAGAAGAGCTCCACCCAGACTAATTTCCCTCATAACCACTGGCTGCTCATGGAGGGGCTTTGGGGATTATGTGAAGGAACCCTGGGGGCTACACATTCCATGCCATTCCACAGAAGCCACGAGACAGTCAGTACGTGGGCACTGGTGGCATCAGCAGCCCATGATCTGCCTGAGCACTACCATCTAGGGAGTCAGAGGACTGAACAAAAGAAAATCCAACTGCCTGAGCCTTAGCTGAGTATGCTTGGCTTCTAGCCTGTTGATCTTTCTAGCTAGGGGTATAGCTACACTATATGGCAGTATGATGGCCGGCCTAATATAATTAATTACACCAATAACTTTTTTTCCAGGGGATCTTCTACAAACATCTTAAATAAGAATCAAGAAAAGACTTCTGTGTTTCTTCAATAGGAAAGGCATTCCATAGCTAGAGCAATCCTGGCTCTTGATGCTCCACCCTAACCTTTGCTAAAGCAATTGCCAGGTAAACAACAGGACCTGAGTTTGACCCTGGGGCTCCCCAGACAAGCAGTCTAGCCTACTCTGTAACTACCAGGCCAGTGAGAGACCCTGCCTCAAAAGACAAGGTGGACAGTGCCTGATAAACACACAGAAGGTGAACTCTGGCCTTCATCATACACACACACCCTCATATACATGCTCACGCATGCATACACACACACACACACACACACACACACACACACACACACACACACGAGAGAGAGAGAGAGAGAGAGAGAGAGAGAGAGAGGAAAAGAGAGAGAGAGAGAGAGAGAGAGAGAGAGAGAGAGAGAGAGAGACTCTCAAGTAGGATCAAGCACTGTTCTAAGAAGTCTGACACTGCACACTGTTTTTTGTTCCTACGTAAATGAGTCTCTCTATACATACATGAGCTCCATCTCTAGGCAAGGTGACCACAGTTTATCTGAGACTTCAGGGAACTCTGCAAACATTTCCACTGCATCCCCCGAACCCACTTTTTTTTTTTTCAGGAAAAAGAGATAAGGTATACTCTTTGTTTCCAACTTCCTAAAGAAAGAATGACACAGAAAAGTCTGTGACTTGGAGATAATTCTCCAAGTTTCAGGCTACATTCTGAGAACTCTACTTCTTGTGAGAAGGCAAAGATCATCCTCTTCACCATATTCCTTCACATCCGTGCACATCCAGGTTGCACATCTTTGTCTGTGTTTCTGTTTCCTATGGAAATATCGGCCAATACCTGAGGACACTGGGTCTAAAGCACATCCAACAACAGTGCGCTGTGTGGGGCAGAAGTGGCTAAACTCTATTGTACAGCCTCTCTTCTAAAATTCCTCCAGCTTGTATGAAACCATCAGAAGGATAACTTGATCGATCAGCTCATGGCAGGGGACAGTGATGTAATTTCTGACACTTGGTAATAAGGTTGAGAGACATCCTCAGCGATCTCGGCTCCTCACGCTCCTCTCCTCAAACCTCATTTCAATTGAACGCTATCAGGCAGCATCTTACCAATTAAATCAAGATGTCTCAGTATTACAGAAGAGAGATTCTTAAATGCAATAACAGCATTTCTCAGCTGTGTTTACAGCCTTGGACACTGCTAGTTAAGTACTCCCAAGGAGAACTCCTAGGAAGAGTTTCACTTTGCACAATTTCAATTCACTACTTGAATGACACATTTTTTTTTTTCTCAGCACGCAGGAATGAAAGCTTGCTTGGTCCCCAGCCTAAGACATAAAGACAAAAGATCATCATGGGAAAATTGTCCAGATAGATCAGAAATATCACTGGCATTTTTCAAACCTGTTAACTATATGTTTAGCATGAGTAAATATACATATATACTACATATACGTACCATACACTAAGCATAGACAAGAAATAGCTCCCATTTACAGACACTTGTTAGACTTAGCCAAACAGCCTGTGTTAATCTACCTATTTTTATGCCTGTGAGGACCTCTAGGGAGGGTTTTGCTCCTGCCACAGTGCTACACACCATGGCTTTGATAAGCTAGACAGATGACATCAGTGGGACCCACAAACTACTGTTTAAGTTCCTTGTGACTAAAGCCAGCAACCATGTCACAACCACACTATCAGCCACCTCGTCTGATGGTACCACCATCACATAGGCCCCTCTGCACCTTGTCTGGCCCCAAATGCCCAACTCAGCACCACCACATCCTCCATGTTCAAGTCTTCGGAGTTTTGTCCCTTCCATAATAACATCACCAACATCACTGAGAATCCACCACGGGGCAGCTGCAATGAATTACCTTGTGAAGAGCACCCAAGACACACCCTACACTAACTGGAAATTTGGATGTGTCTGCTTCTAGGTGGGTAGGACATTTTGATTATCTCTGGTTCAGTGCATCCATGTGATGGGCTTTTCAAGGAGCGGCTCTTCTGGGTAATGGATGCATCAAGCTAGGCAGCCGCACAATAACTACCCAGCTTATCAAGAAGTGGGGCTCGCAGAAGTGTTGTTTGAGGCAGAGATTGAGAGAGATAGAAAAGGGAGCCTATGACTGGCAATTGCAGTGTTGGGGAGGGAGACACTCGCACACACGCATGAAGGATAAGGACTGTGGGGCTGGAGACGTGGTTCAGCAGCTGTACTTGCTGCTCCCAGCAAGGACCAGAAGTGGGTTCCCAGCACCTAAGTCTGCCTGTAACTTCAGCTCCAGGGAATCCATGCCTTCTCCTGACACTACACACACACACACACACACACACACACACACACACACACACACCGAGGGGGGGGGGCGTGTTCCTAAATATTTTTAATTTTAAAAAAGTGGGCCGGACGTGGTGGCACACGCCTTTAATCCCAGCACTCAGGAGGCAGAGGCAGGTGGATCACTGTGAGTTCGAGGTCAGCCTGGTCTACAAAGTGAGTCCAGGACAGCCAAGGGTACACAGAGAAACCCTGTCTCGGAAAAAAAAAAAAAGTGGCAGAAGTCTATGCATGTATCTCAAAGGAGACTCCCCAGTGCACTTTGGGACCAGGGAATTGAGAGCAGAGCAGAGAAGGGACACAGCAGGCAGGGGAAAGAGTGGACTGAGAAAGTAAGTCCTAAGGACTGTGGTGCAATGAAGAACAGCAGCAGTTATAAAGCAGGAGATGCAGGGTCAAGGAAGGCAGGATGAGGCAGTGGCCACAGGGCCACAGGGCCACAGGGCCACAGGGCCACAGGGCCACAGGGCCACAGTATGATCCACATCCTTTCCAGGACATGGGGAGTAACAGACGACACTAGAGCAAGGACTAGCAGGACAGAGTTTAGGGCTTTGAAAACATTTTGGCAGTAATACCGACAGGGGGCTAAGGGAGACACTGAACACAGAAAGAACCGTATACGGTAATTGTCAGGAAGGAGACAGTGTGAAGGAGAAGGAAAGGGGATCAACAGACAAGACCAGGAGGGCTGCACACTAGTGGAGCACTCACCTCCATCGGAGAGAAAAGGTCTGCAGAAGGGAGAAGATGAGAGAACTCAGGGAGAAAGGTCTATGGCAGATGTGTGAGACTCGTGTGTCCACGACTCCCAGGCAACGAAGTTTGACAAACAGGAAGAAGTGCCAAGTGGAGTCTATGGGACATCCCCACAGTGTGCACCTAGTAAGTACTAGTGACTTCCATGACTGTGTGAGAGAGATTTGAGCCGAGTGGTTGACTGACACCAAGGTACATTGGGCAGAGGAATGATCGGCAAGTGTCTGGCATTACTAGTAAGTGGTTTCTAGTTCTCCCATAGGTGTATTTTCAATGCCTTCCAGTGGGTAGAAGCTACCAGGGGCAGGCATGGGACAGTAAGCCTCCTAGGGAGGTAGCAGGCACTCCCACCACGCCTATGCAGCACTGAAACTGCAAGGGGGGGTGTGGGGGAGCCTTGTCAGACAAAGGCCTGTCCCCATGTCCTTGGAAGCTTACCTGGAAGCTGTAGGGAAAAACACAATAGCTCTTTCTCTTTAACTTGGAGATATGAGAGGCTCTTGGGCTTTCTCCTGGCTGAAGGCCTCTGCTTATTTTCCACAGATTAACGCTTCCAAGTGAGTGAGAATTGACTTGCCAAGTAGCCTAATTCATTTGGCTGGTGTGTCTCACTTAAAAACCCATTAACAAGTCAGACCAGAGGGGTAAGGAATGCCCAATTAAAACAGCCGCTGCCATGTCCAAATGCCTAGCAGCTGTGCCATACTTGCACCACCAGCTAGATACAAAAACACGACTTTACCACTTCACGGAGAGCACTGCCAAAATTTGATCCGAAGCCGTCGGCGCCTGAGAAGAGCGTTAATAAATGACAAGGCACCAGTTCTGTGTGTTTCCATTATCGGAGCCCAGAGAGGAATGTCTCAAGTTAACCTGAGACTCCCTGGTGGCAAATCCCAAAGCAAGATCATCAAGGGAAAACAGACTGAAGTTCCTCAAAATCAAAGGTTGTGCCCGTCACCTCAAGAACGTGAAAGGACAAGACATGGGGCAAAGTAAACTTTTGCAAGTCTCATGGGTGAACAGGATGGATAGATAGATAGATAGATAGATAGATAGATAGATAGATAGATAGATAGATAGATAGATGGATGGATAGATAGATGGGTAGATAGATTTTTTAATACAAAAAAGAAAGAAGAAAATAAGCAATTAGCATCTAAAGACATAAAATGACTAGAAAGCACATGAAAAGATGTTCAATATTATTAGTAAGCCAGGAAATGCAAATCAAACCCACAGGATACTAAAGCATGGCTAATTTTAGAAGAATGGACAATAAAGAGCTTGAGCAAGAATATGAACAACTGGTTTATCTTACACACTCCTTGTAGCATTCTCAAGTGATGCTGCCACTGTTGAAACATTTTGGTGGTTACCTAAGAGCTGCCACACAACATCATGCTCTGATCCCAACTATATACCCAAGGAAGCTGAAAGCATCTACATACAACCTGCACACAGTGCCAGAGGGGCATCCTCAGTAGGATCTTAAAGGTGGCAAGTCGTGAGTGGACAAACCTGATAAAGTCACATGACAGAGTGTATGTGACAATGGATCAATGAGGCAGGGACTGAAGACAGTTACACGAAGACACGCTGCTTCGTTCAGAACCCACGCTCAGTTCCCAGCAGCCTTGCTGTGCAGCTCACAGCCACATCTAACTCCAGCTCCAGGGAATATGATATCCTCTTGTACTTCACTGGGCACCTTGAACTCACATGCACACACCTGCATGGTGACACATAATTAAGCAGTAAAATATGACTGGAGCATCAATATAACCTATAATGTGCATTAAACAAGATGTGTTGTAAGAATCTACCCACAAAATCCACATGGTACATGATCTCATCCGTAGCACCTATCCACAACCGGCAGGTTTATGGTCACAAAACAGATCAGAGGTTCTCAGGGACTGAGGATGATTATAATAGGTGTTTAGTGCTTAGAAACTGAGGACTATAGAAACCACTAGTGAATATTGTGGTTTAAAGTGGTGAATTGTATGATAGGAATAGTATTATCCCAATTTCTTATTTAAGAAAGAGAGAGGTGATCACGTGAGAACTTGAGAGGGAACAGTGGCTTCTAAAGAGTCTTAAGACCCACACGGAGAGGGAAGCCAGTCCTCAAGATGGGGGAAAAAAGGATGAAAAGCTGTGTCTCAGCAACTTCCGGCTCCCAAGTGGCCTCACAGGAGGCAGCTTCTCATCCTAGACGTGTCATCCTCTTTCCATCTTTGTGCTCATGAACAAACAAAGGGAAGGCAGGGAGAGAGACAGAGAAGGGGCAAGGAGAGGGCAGGAGAGAGAGGAGAGCTGGGGAGACGTGGGGGGGGGGAGGCAGGAGAACAAGCTGGGAAACACGTGCTCCATGCACGCAGGCAGAATCAGGGCTTCTCAGCCAGAAACAAAGGCGGGGTCCCTCAGCCCAGGATCCCAGGCGCTGAGCTGCAAGCCTTCCTTCAGAGCCTACAGGGTGGGGATTTGACTGAAAGAAAACAACAGCTTTCACCATGTCCCCAACACCCAGGAGCTAACTGAGTCCAGCTCCTTCCATCAAACAGAGGTTACCTATGATGATGCCCACCTGCTTAGGGGGGAGCAAGCATCAAGTAAGAAAGACCAACAGAGCCTCACCTTTCGCAGTGTGAACACATCTTAGAAGGCTGTTATTCTTTTTTTTTTTTTTTTTTTTTTTTTTGCAGGTAGATGGCCTTCTAAAAAATATATTTTATTAATTTATTCATATTACATCTCAATGGTTATCCCATCCCTTGTATCCTCCCAGTCCTCCCTCCCTCCCATTTTCCCCTTACTCCCCTCCCCTATGACTGTGACTGAGGGGAACCTCCTCCCCCTGTATATGCTCATAGGGTATCAAGTCTCTTCTTGGTAGCCTGCTATCCTTCCTCTGAGTGCCACCAGGTAATTCTTGTTCTTATGAGGGAAACTAAGAATTTATTTCTAAATGAGAAAACGCAAAGCCAGTGTGGCTAGAGGTTGTACAAGCTGCTTCTGCATGAAGGAGTGGTGGGAAAGGAACGATGGCTGATATTTGCTGAACAACTACATCTCAGATCCGGGAGCATCCCCACAATACCACAAATCATCCTTCTGTTTCAGGAAACCTTGGTGCTCGGTTCCTGCTGCCCAGGTTGTCCCACACCTGGAGGAATAAAAGATGCCTGCGTACACTAGACACTAACACCAGGATGTAGCACCGGGATGTCCGCAGGAGGGTGCCCCACTGGATTGTGAGGCACGCAGAGAATTTTCATTTTTCCATGATCATGGGTAAAGATGAAAAGAAGGGGCTAGTGAAACGGCTCAGAAGATAAAGATGCTCACTAGCAAACCTGAAGACATGAGTTTGATTCCCAGGTAGAGAAAAAGAACTGACTCCTATGAGTTGACTTTTGATTACCAGGTCTGTATGTCAATACACATGAACCCACACATATCAAATAAGTAAACAATGTAACTATTTTAACTAAAAAGAGGAATTTCAACAATATACTTTATTTCACCTACTATTTCTAAAACCCTCTCATTATGGCATGGAGCCAAGATGGCACTTGATAATCCTTGTGTATTCGGCCTACGCGCTCCAGTGTCTGCTCTCAGAACAGACAAGCCCTGCTTTAGGCATTAACAGAAGCACCTCTGTGGACAGCAAACTCTACCTCTACAAAATCAAACTTTTAGCGTGTACCCTGCTCTCTAACCGTCACAACTGTCCCATGGCGCCGTGTGCTGGGGCGACATTCTTGACCCACTGAGTTAAACAGCCAAATAACATGACATAGAATATGATGTTTCCCTTTTTGATCAGAAGGAAAAGGGTGAATTGACAAAAAGGTCACTTAGCCATTAGGTACAAAAGCATCTGAAACTCTTAAGTGCACTCATGTGTCTACATTCAAAAGCACTTTGAGCTTAAGACACACCCCAACCACCTCAGTCAGACTTGGACATAAAAGGGAAAATCACAGTGTTGGGCAAGACCAAGCACCAGAACAAAAAGGCCCAGTGTTTTGTGGTCTGAGTAGATATGTGCATCATTCAGTCCTCTCCCCCATACACACACACACACACACACACACACACACACACACACACACATACAAATGGGGGTGGGGTGGGGGGGAGAATGGGCTTGAGTGGACAGCCAGCTGTTTTTCTTGCTCTGAATTAACTGGACACGAGCTGGTGAGGCTGAGAAGGAACCATGGTGAAGAGGTAAAGGTGGCCTGAGACTGCACAGAGCAGGAAGGGGACGAGGTGCTCACCTGTCAGCACCTCAGGCTCCTGTAAAATACCACGATGAGTAGTTCATGTGTGTTCTCACAATTAATTTCCACAAGACTGCGGTGCAGTGGATACTACTTTCTTAATTAAAAAAAAAAAAAATGAAAGTAGTAAGGAAGGAATAAGAAGCCCATCGAGAAACAGCAATACAACAAATCTTGCCTCATCATTCACAGCTTTTTCAAGCACACCTTCCAAACTAGCCAAGGACGAATCAGGAAAAAAATCTAGCTACCATTTATTGATGGCCTGGACTGCAGCAGGCCATGTGTACTCTGTTATTTATTCACTATTCCCAACAAATAAAGACACAAACTTAGTTCTCAGCTTGCATTTAAGGAACCCAGGACCCAAAAAGTTGAAGTAACCTTGCCAGTATCATGTCACTAGGCAGGAATACTTCCTGAGTTTTAACTCCTATGGGAACATGAAGTGTTTTCTTCTCAGAGTTAATTTATCAGCGGACACCTTACTGGGGAAAGGCATAAATGGTACAGAATACAAAAGTCTGAGACTAAGATATAGAAATAATTCTTAAGGGAGGGAAGAAAATAAAGAAAAAAAGTACAGGAGGCAAAGGAGACACCTCTCTTAGTCTCCCACCATCACAGCCCTGTGTCTGATTTTATAAACATGTCATAATGTTCTACTTGTAGGTTTCTAGGACCCACTGGACCCTGCTACATTGCTATTCTCACATGGTTCTCTCATCTACAGTCCCAATAGGATGTCCTCTCCTCTGTCCCAGTTTCCTGGTAAGTGAAGGCTTTCGTGGGACATGCCCCTTGGGCTAGTATGCAGATATAAGTGAATATATACCATTTGAGTCTTTCTGCTTCTGGGTTAACTCACTCATTATGATCATTTCTAGCTCAATCCATTTATCCACAAATTTCAGGAATTCCTTGTTTTTAATAGCTGAGTAGTATTCCATAGTGTATATGTACCACAGTTTCTTTATCCATTCTTCTACTGAGGGACATTTAGGCTGTTTCCATGATCTGGCTATTATGAATAAGGCTGCTATGAACATGGTTGAGCAAATGTTCTTGTTGTGTGCTGGTGCATCTTCTGGGTATATTCCAAGGAGTGGAATAGCTGGGTCTTGAGGAAGCCCTATTCCCAGATTTGGCAGATTTGGGCCAAGGGGTCCTGCTCAAACTAAGGCACTAGCCAAGGACAATACAGGCGGTAAAATTTAAACCCCTACCCAGATCTAGCCAATGGACAGGACAGTCTCCACACTTGAGTGGAGAGTGGGATATGACTTTCTCATGTACTCTGGTGCCTCACATTTGACTGTGTGCCCTGGAGGGGGAGATCTAGTGGCACTCAGAGGAAGGACAGCAGGTCACCGAGAAGAGACTTGATACCCTATAAGCATATACAGGGGGAGGTAATCCCTCTCAGGAACAGTCATAGGGGAGGGGAATAAGGGGAAAATGGGAGGGAGGGGAGAATGGGAGGATACAAGGGATGGGATAACCATAGAGATGTAACAAGAATAAATTAATAAAATAAATAAAAAAATTTTTTAAAAAGTACATAGAAAAAAAATAAACATGTCATGTCTGAAGGAGAATCAAGGTGTCTCCATCCACCTCTCCTCCAGGGCCCAATGGAAAAGGTGGACTATCAGGTGAAGCTGCGGGGGTTGACCAAGCTACATATCTACAAAATGTGAAGAAATGACCACCAAGGGGAAACACTGCTTTCTGATTGGCTCTCCTGAGTAGTTGGGATGGCCTTTCAGGTCCTTACTCCTGGGGAGCTTAGGGACCTGTTCCTGGGATTCAGGCATGAGGACTCAGGATTCTGAAGGCGGCTGTGCCACGCTCAAGCTCCAGGGGCCCAGAGTGCCCTGTACCTCTGTCGTCTGGGACAATACACAGGAGCAGATTTAGTGGCAAGTGAAGCTTACTATCTATAGGGCCCCCAAACAAAAGACCATCATACCCAAATACAGAGTGTAGACCAGTAGTTCTTAACCTGTGGCTCAAATGACCCTTTCACAGGGGTCACATCAGATATCCTGCCTATCAGATGTTTATATGACAGCAGTGGAGAACTTAGTTATAAAGTAGCAAGGAAATAATTTTATGCTTGCGGGGGTTAGGGGGGGTCACCACAACATGAGGAGCTGTGTTAAAGGGTCACATCACGGGGAAGGTTGAGAACCACTGACACAGACCAACAAACCTACAGAGGTTGTTGCTGCTGTGCAACCAGGCCCATCGGTAAGGGCTACTTCCTGCACCTAACAAATCTCTCTCACAATTGCTTCACCCCTCTGACCCGAAAACACCCCAGCTCCGTAAGAGCTGATGTCCGCAGTTACGGCAGCTGCTTCGTCTCCACAGTGGGTTCCTTTCCCTCTCGGAAGCTTTGAGCCCTGGTTACAATCTAAAGAAACAATAGAGCTCACTCCTCCTCCTCTCCTGAGCTAATGTGCCAAGCTCCTGGGCACAGAACATCAGCCCCAGGCCTGGCGTGGAACAGACCTTCCACAAAAACCTACAGACCTTCCAGGTCTCCCAAGATGGCCGCCTCCGTCGCTGGTGTTTCAAGAAGCTGAGCACTCCTGGCTGGATGTTGCCTCATGCTGTGCTCTGGGCATTTTTCATTCACCATAATGGCCTCTTACTATCATGCATTTTATTGATCTGTCTGAGCAATGAAATTTATTATTTATTAGATTTCTGTAATAGCTTTGCTCCAAAAAGCAAATGGGATATGCAGAGACTCCAAGCCAACAGCAAGAAAGAAGAAAACAGTGGAAGCTCAGAAGGGAATGAAAACCACAGGTCTACAGTGCAGGCTGGAAAAAACGAGATGACAGCCAAGTCCAGCTGCGGAGCCTGTGACAACCCATCTCAGGCCAGTCCCTCCTCCTGGCTTGTCTGATAGTCTGACAGGAAAAATAGTAGAGAAAATCACTTTGAGAAGCTAAAAGCACATCTCAGTTGCAAGTAGCATTACTCCATAATAATTAATCAGATAGAAGTGACTCATTTGAAACAGGAAGTCTTTAATATCCCGGGAGGGGGATGGAGAGGTTACTGTGTCAATCCTCTGCTAATGACAGTGTCCTCTAAAGCAAAGGTCCATCAGACTCCTTTGCACGTGATAGGTGTTGAACAAAATTTACCAAGACCACCAACTCTGAATTCCCATAAAGAATGAAATAGGCCGGGCACAGTGGTGCATGCCTGTAATCCCAGCAATTGGGGAGGCAGAGGTAGGTGGATCTCTGTGAGTTCAAGGCCAGTCTGCCTGGTCTATTAAGTGAGTCCAGGACAGCCAAGGCTACACAGAGAAACACTGTCTCAAAAAAAATAAAAATAAAAAAAAAAGGAGGAGAAAGAAGAAGGAGGAGGAAAGAAAGAAAGAAAGAAAGAAAGAAAGAAAGAAAGAAAGAAAGAAAGGAAAAGAAAAGAGAAGAAGAAAAAATACCCAGAATAAAACACATCCATTCTATCTCAACCCCTAGTAGGTGAGTGGGACTTCAACCCTCTAAATTTTCCTTATGGGGTTCATTCAGCACCTCGGGTGGCATTCCAGGTTCTTGGATTCTATATCAAGGAATCAGAGACTCAAAAATAGTAGGAGAAGCAGGGAAAGTTTATTGGCAAAAGATAGACTTCCAGGGGAGGAAAAGCCCTGAGCTGAGAAAAGGCTTTGTACAAGGGGCCCCTTGGAAAAGGAGAGGTACTGATAAACACATTTCCCGGGGTGTGTATGGTTGGTTCTGTTATTTTGTCATGTGCACAGGATTGGCTTTCTTGCACACAGCTCTATATACATTTAGTTCTCGTAAAATTTCAGGCATCGCATCTCATTAGCATCTTAAATCTCCTACCAACAGGTGCAGTTTCACCTAATACAATGAGCCACAGGCTGCAGTGGGCTCCAGCCAATCTGGTCCCCTCTGCCAGGGCAGCATTCCCAGCCTTCCTCTGACAACTGGCTTTCCTTTTATGGTAATTCTGCAGCCTCTGTACTGGCCTGGAAGACTTCCCCCTCCACCACTGGTCTTCTTCCATGTAAAGTGATCATCCTGTAAATTCTGAGCCTATAATACACATTGGATTTCTAGAAAACCTGGCACACAAGTGGCTCTGATGAGTAGCAAGGGCAGAGGCCCATGTCTTTCCGGTCTACCTCCTGCATGAAAAGGAAGAGTTTCCCCAGCAGACAAGGGCACCTGAGAGCTTTCCAGAGTCTTCCTCCAGCCTTCAGCCACACCACACATAGCCACTGCAACACCCTCCTAGCCACTCTAGACTCTTTCCCAGGCCAGAGTTTGTTCTTTCTCCATGCCTCCACCCCCTGTCCGTATGCAAGGGTGAGTTCTGAGGCAGCAACTGGGTTTCTTTATTCTTTAGCCTTGGGGATCCTAGCATGAGATCATGGACTAGTCACTGGACAGTAACTAAATTAGGAAGGAAAATGCCAGTATTTTGAAGGAATCATTGTCGGGATCAAAATGACTGTTTTGTGTCTGTTTAACTAACAATTCTTATGCAACAACTGAGCTTCCTTATTGAAAAAAATTATGGTAGAAACTTGATTACACAAACCTAATACTTTATACAGAAAATCGCATTTACATACAGAGGCTAAAGGAAAGCGCTATGAATTTTTAAGTATTGTTTCATTATTCAAAGAGCTCCACAATCAGGTTGAGATTAAAGCCTTGTTTACATTCATAAACAAGTTTTGAAGCTTCAGCCACGCCAAAAATCATCCAAAGGCTTATGCTTTGGTTGATCAATTTGTAGACTTTGGAATGCTAAAGATAAAGAATGAACTCTGAAGGACTCTGGGAGGACTGGGGGTGTGGGGGGTGGGGGGTGGGTTGTGGGGTATGAGGTGTGGGGTGGGGTGGAGGGTTGGGGGGGTGGTCAGACAACCTCCTTCCTGAACGCACACAAGTAGGATGACACGGTTTGCATTCCTATTGGTGTGATAAAATGGACAAGAGCAACTGCGACACTTTGTTTTAGCCGCATTTCAAGGCTGCAGTCCACCGTTGGGGGGAAGGCACAGGAGCAGGAGCTTCAGAGAACAGGTCACACTATACCTACAGTCAAGACAGAGAATCAAAACAGCCACGCTGGTGCTCAGCTCAGCTTCTCCACTCTTACACAGGGGTCAGGATTTCCTGCCCAGGGAACGGTTCTGCTGGCAGTGGGTTGGGCTTCCTGCCTCCCTGAATGCAATCAGGACAATTCTCTGCAGACCTACTAACCTGGTCTAAGGACGCCTTCACTGGATGGCCCTTCCCAAGCAATCCTAGCTTCGGTCGTGCTGACAATTAACCAACTGTTACAACGTCAAGCGACACATGATGTGCTAAGCTATTCTAAACTCACCCTGCGAGCTGGTGATTGGACTGAGTTGTACTCCCTCCAAATGCATTGAGTGAAACTTGAGCACCAGCAGAACATGGCCTCGTCTGCTAAAGAGACCAATTCATTCTGAAACAGACAGAACCCTAACTTCAGGACGTCTGTGGCCCTCACAGAAAGAAGCTGAGACATAGTCTGCACATATGGAAAAGCACATGTGAAGATGTGGACGCAGTGACCACCAGCAAGCGTCAGCAATCCAGGAGATGAGGATACCTTCATGGACACTGATCCTGCCTGTCCTTTGACCTTGGATTTCCAACACCCCTAGCAAGCCAAGCAAGGGGGTATTCTTAGGATTCCCATTTTTAAAATGGCAAATCTGTGCGGGGTTGAGATCCCTAGTTGCTCTCCCTGAGAACATGGGCTTGATTTCCCAGCACCCATATGGCAGCTCACAACCATCCATAGCTTTCATCCCAGGGGATTTGATGCCCTCTCCTGGCTTCCTAAAGTGCCAGGTACACATGCATTACACAGACATACCTGTTGCACAGACACACATGCAGGGAAAACACCCATACACATAAAATAGACATAGTTTTTAAGCAAGGAAGCCGAAGCAAAGAACTTACTGATCCAGTGTATCAATCCACAGGTGTCTTCGCAACTCCAGCTCTAAGGAAGAAAGCCTGGCTTTCGCAGGCATCTGTGAGCAGCATTGTCTATTCACTTGACAATCGCAAGCGTGCATCTCGACAGTGAAATTAAGGATAAGCCTTTCCCCTTTAGAGTAAAATATGCTTGTTCTTCCCTGGAAAGTGAGCGGCTGTCAGCGCTGTGACTGGCTCTTGGCACCCCTTCAGGAACAAGCCACGGCTCAGGCCCTGATAGCACAGGCTTACCAACCAGCATCTGTGAAAAGAAGCTGAGCCCATCAGTGTGAGGCCAAAACAAGGGGGCTGCCTTTGAGGATGGATGTGTTAGCTGCGGATGATCCTGGACCAGGCCTGCAGAATACTCAGACAAGAAAGCTTTTCAATGCAAATCTGATTGACTTGCTACTGTTGTTTACATACTCCATCTTCCAAGGGTCCTTTGGGAAGAAGATAATACCAACAGCATCCAGAGTCCTGCTAAATTAGTCCCAGAAACTCTAGTTTAAAAACAAGACTGGCTACTCTATTCCTTCAAAACAATCTTTGAAAGCAGCGAAGTGTTTCTTGTGGCTGCCTCTGTTTGCTACCAAATGCACTTCAAAGATTGAATTTTCTTGGAATTGCTACACAGGGAAACTCAGGTGTGGAGCCGGTTTATAGACTGACAGCAGGGATTCTAGGGAGGTCAGGTGACAATACAAGAGCTCAGCAGACTGGCATCTGCCCTCTTGTCTTGCAAAGCACATATTTCTGAATTGCTTTCTGGCCTCCCAGAGAGATCTCTGAAAGCCCACCAGAAAAGGGCAGCCCTGGGCATTAAAATGGGAGGATCTAGTGATGTCCATGTGCTTGGGTGCTCCCCCACCATCCATTGGCTAGTTTTTGGTTTGGGGGATTTGTTTTTCAGTCCTGCAGGTCTAGAAGTTTCCCCCAGAGGATACCTCAGATGACTGTGGAATAAAAAGACAGGGTCTCTTCTCAAGTTAGGAGGCAGAGCAGTGTAGGAGGTGGCCCCCCAGCTGCCGCTGGGAGAGGGTGAAGACAGATGTGGGAGGGAAGGAGGAAGGGAGGGAGAGAGGGAGGGTAAGAGGGAGGGAGAGAGAGAGAGGTAGAATACCACCTGGAGGAACACAGAAGTTAGGAGGCCAAAGGCGCAGCAAGCAGGGTGGCACAGTGATGTAAGACCACCAGTCACTCATGAGTCGCAGTGTCCACAAGGAAGAACTTATGTTCCTGGACACACAACTTAACCTTTCACTTTCTACCTGAGCAAACAGGAATCCGCGATGGTGGGACATCTCAGTCGGCTACAAGTCCTAAGGAGCCTCTTAGCCATGCTTTAGGCAGTTCCTGCTTCAATCACTGTGCTGCTTGCTGTGAGCGCCCACATCCTGTGCACTAAAGGCTAAGATCACACACTGACTGGAGCTGTCCTTGCCTGGGGGAAAATACTGCCCCTGATAAGACTGTGTTCGGTAACAAAGCTGCTTAATAGTTGGGCTGTGTGATTCACATGAAGACATGAAAAACCTGGCAACAATAAAAACATAAAACAAACGACAATCGACTCAAAACCGACCAGGAACTGAACAGCCCTGTTTTAGGCAGAACATGCCTGTGCTCTACATGGTAACATCACTGCAGCCTCAGGCTGGTGCACATAGCTCTGCACACTACACTCTGCATGCAGACATGCCACCAAGCGCCAACAGATGTCACTGGAAAGCCCCTCACTGGATTCCAGGTCACTGTGTGAACATTATGAGTTGCAGTGTTTTACATTACATACAAAGTTGTCTGTCCTTATAGAAATATTGGCCTTATTATTTAAAAAAAAATGGAGACCTGATCTGTTTTCTTATCATTTCTTGGAATGTAAATATCTAATGTACCTTTTTCTGGGGGTTTGAACTGCATTAGATCACGTTTGCTTTCCTCATTAATAAATTATAAAGTCACATGTATGCCAAAGAATTGCTTTAAACTAAATTTCTTAAAAATATGTAATAAATTTCTTAGTAGTTTTTAATCAGTAAATGTCTGAATTGATGGCCTACTTTATGCACTTGCATGCTCTTGTCACATAAAGACATCTCAGGTGAAGGGAGTCACAAGGTGTTGTCAAAAAGTAAATAACAGACCGGACATGGAACCTGAGCCCAGTGTGTGGCAGTGCATACTGCTCAAAATAATTAACAGTCCCTGCGGCGCTCTACCGGCCAAACACAGACACTGTCTACTTTGAGAAACCAATGCCCAAGCAAATGGTCAACCAACCAATGCATACGCCACGTGGAAGGTTAAATTACAGGTCACCGTTCTGGCCTGGGCCATGGAGTCCACACATTCGCTTGGTCTTCGGGGCAGCGGGGATTCCTACTCCACTCCTGGTCATCCTGTGTGCTAGCATTCTTTCTTTGGCTGGGCCAAACGTGTGTGTCTTTTTTGTAGTCACTGCTGGTCTCCACTTGTCCTGAGCACCTGGGTTTGTGCAGGTCAGTGTCTGGGATCAAAAGCAGGTCTTTACTGTAAACCTAACAATCATATCAGAAGCCACCAAATCAAACTAAGCCGGCATCTTCTGCACTTAACGGTAAATGAATTAGTAATAAGTGGTAAATGCAGTGTTTTAAGGGAGAAGAATCTGGGGTAAGGAGGTCACTACGGAAGGAGCAAATGTGGCTCGAGCACTGACACTACTCTAGGCTCTCCCCTGGTCCACATGGAGACTTCATCCTTTATCATGTTAGTACGTGTGCTTTTATGTTGGCGCCCAGGCCAAAGGCATGTGTGGAGATCAGAGAATAAGCTCGGGTGTTGGTCCTCACCTTTCACCTTGCCTGTCAGAGGTCTATTTGGCGTTTTTCTGCTACATGTGCCAGGCTAGCTGACCTGCAAGTTTCTGGAAGCTTTCCTATCTCTGCCTCCGGTCTCTCCATAGCAGCACTGGGATTAGACCATGCGACTAAAGCATGATTTGAACTCAGTTCCTCGTACTTACATTGTAGCAGCCTTGCTCACTGAGCCACGTCCCCATCCCATGATCTCTATGACGACCTCATATGGAAGGCAGCCCTCACGATGGAGGGACCTACAGGATGCTACCCTGGGAAGCTGGCAGGGAGAACAGTGAGCTGTGGGGTGATGCACTCACATTCAAATGTGGCCTCACACACTGGGCAGGTGGGACCTGGAGGACAGAGCGAGGCCCTCTGTCCAGTCAAACACACAAAGACGCCCCGCCCCCTCTGCACGAGTCCTCAGGAAAAGGGTCCTCTACACACAGAGCACAGACTTGGTCCCGTCTGAGTGGGATGCAGACTGGGCTTTAGAGACCATTTAAGCCCCATCCAGCAGAGGCCATGGTCAGGTACAGCTTGCTCAACTGTCACCAGCAGCCCTCAGGTGGGGCACATCGATATGCCTGTGGACCTCCTCAGCACTGTCCCACCCTCCACCTGGGCAACCTTGCTAACAACAGCAACCAACTCCAAGGTGACCACAGAATGGCTACATGATCTCAAATGCAAGATCCACACTTCCCTGGCCTGTTAGTCACAGACGAGGAGCGTTTCCGGCATGGTTGGCACCTGATACTTCTCTCTGTAGCGTTGACCCCTGGAGGTAAAACAGCACTGACAGGGCCCTTCCGTAAAGTAACACAGTGTACTGAAGAAACTGGAGTTTGAGGCTGGAGAGGTGACTTGGTGGTTAGAGTGCTGCCCAGTCACGCATGAGGGCCTGGGATTCCCAAAGCTCGTGCACAACCTGCCTGAGGGAGCAAAATTCGGTGACTCTAGTACTAGGATGGGAATGTGGCGAGCGGCAACCCCAGAGCTCGCAGACCTCCCAGTCTAGTGGAAGCAATGCGCCCCAGGTTCAGTGAGAGACATGCCTGTGTCTCTGAAGTTAACGTGGACAACAACTGAAGACACTGGATGTCAACTACTAGTGTGCACACACGCAGACATGTGCACACACACACACACACATATACAGAGAACGAGCGACAGAGGCAGGCAGAGAGGGACTGAGAGAGAGAGAGCAAGAGAGAGAGAGAGAGAGAGAGAAAGGGGGGCAAGCATGCACTTCAGTCTGGTACTAGACTTCATGCCTTTGGATGATGGGAACGTAAAGGGATGCACCACTAAACACTGTCAGGACACAGTTAAGTGTTTCATACAGAGTAAACCACCTACATTTTTAATGGCTTAAAGTAACAAGAAATTAAGACTCAGTCATCAGTTTTGTTTCTAGATACAAATCAAAAAGAACTGTAAGCGACATCCCAGAGATATTACGCAGCAGTGCGCGTGCTGCATTAGTCCCAGAAAGCCTTCCAGTGGAAGCAAGCCGAAGTCCTTCAGCAGATGAACAGATGGACACTGTAGCGTGTGAGCTGGTCTTAAAACGAGCAGGGGGTCTGCTCAAACTATTGCACTAACCAAGGACAATACAAGTAGTAAACATCGAACCCCTACTCTTATCTACCCAATGGACAGGACACTCTCTACAGTTATGTGGAGAGCGGGGACTCACTCTGACATGAACTCTGGTGCCCCATATTTGACCACCTCCCCTTGGTGGGGAGGCCTGGGGGCACTCAGAGAAAGGATAAGCAGGCTACCAAGATGAGACTTGATAGTCTATGACCATATAGTGGGGGAAGAGGTCCCCCTCGGTCATAGACCTAGGGGAGGGGAATAGGGCGAAAAATGGGAGGGAGGGAGGAACAAGAGGATACAAGTGATGGGATAACAATTGAGTTGTAATCTGAATAAATTAATTAAATTTAAAAAATTTTAAATTAAAAAACAAGCAGGACTTGTTTAAGATTGTAGAACTGCTGTTCAGTTCTACAGCGTGAGTGAATCCTGAGGAATACAACACTGAGGGGAATATGCCTGCCTCCGAGACACAGGGACACCACAAGCTCCCTCACCAGAAACATCTAGTAAAAGTCACACCAAGAGGAAGACAGTTGGCTACAGTAGGAGTAGCTGCGAACTGAGGTGTTGGAATAGGGGAGCCGCATCTGGGTCACAGATTCTACAAGGTCACAGATTCTACAAGGTCAAATCTCTGACCCTGGAGATTGTGGAGGGCTAATCATTTAGTTCCATCACACTTGCCGTCCTGGTAACTATCGGTATCTCTAACCCAAGTTCTTAATGGACGACAGCTTCCACCTAAGGGTAAGGACAGCACAAGACGCCGTCGGAATCCCTTAGGACTGCATGGCCACTCTGCTGTAACTGTCTGCCTGTGGCGCCCGCTAGTGCAGTTGGAAAACACTTGGGATGTTTTACTTTCTTTATTCTGTAACTGGTAAAATATCAAGACACCAGTTCCACAGAGGAGCACAGCATTTGAGGAAACCTGGATCTGTGTTCCTGGGCCATGGTCACTCACTTCTGGCTCCTACATTAACTATCAGTGTTCTCCCGCCCCTTTTTTGTTTGTTAAACTAAAACAGCTGGCAATTTTATTTTCACATTCACAATATAAGTGAAAACTGTACTTTTTAAAATACCACTTCTCCCCTCCAAAACTATTCTGCAGGAAAGGAGGAAATTTTCTTGTCATGCAGGTAGAAAACACTCAAGCTCAGCACCGTGATCTCCTGGTGAAACATAGTAAGAAATACACAACTGATAAAGGGCCCTTCTGCTCTCATCTTTCTGCCCGAGTCATGCCAGGCTGGGTGGCACCATCATAGGGCGAGCACAAGGTCTCACCATTGGAGACCCAGGCATCACGGGCATGTGGCCTCTCATGAGTGGTTTCATTCCAGGAGTAGGTCGCACAGGCATCATCCCAGGAGCAGGGTCACCCTTAGCATCATGGGAGGGCCTCCTATGTGGGGTGCAGGCAGGGAGACTGGGGGGAGGTGGGACCACAGCCCTGGGTCTGCTTCTCCATCTGTTTCTGGTAGTAGTCTCTCACATTCTCTCTGTGTTTCCTACCGCTGCAATGTGTCTCCCTCACAGTCAGAGAATCATGGGTAAGATACGTATCACAGTAGTCACAATAAAACTTAGGCATATTGCTCCATAGGCCATTAGCTACCCAGTTCCCAGTTGGCCATTTTAAGGTGAGAGCTGTGTATCTGTGTCAAAGGGAAAATCTGGTAGTCACTAGCAGGTGTAGAGTTTCATTTTACAAGACATAAAAGCTTTGGGGATTGGCTGCACTACACTGTGAATACGTTTGGTAGTATTTAATTATATGCTTAAAAATGATTAACACGGTAAATTTTATATTATGTATGTTTTACCACAATCAAAAATAAAATAACAATAAAAAATTAAATTAAAAAGCAACCATTATCTTGGCTCATCGGTCCATGGAACAGCAATTTGGGGCTGAGCCTTGCCCAAAGCCATCTGGTAGCTCAGCTGGGCCCGAGCTATTCAAGATGGCCACTGTTGCCTAGCAGTGGCTTGGCTGTAGCTCATGGCTGGGTCTCGCAACAAAGTCTCTTGAGACCTTCTTCTTAAGTCCATCCTAGACTCAGAGAAAAAGTGGATCTCCCCCCTGGAGAGCAGGGCAGACTGCAGTGGGTCACACATAACCCAGGGGGCCCTGCAGGGTTCCTTGCACGACCCCATACAGCAGAAACATTAGTACATGGTACACATTTAAGCAACCGCTGTTCTGTTTTTGCAGCTGTTATCATTCTTGGGGTTCCACAGGCTGGGATGTAGGTCGGAGACAGAGTACTGCTGAGCATGAACGAGGCCCCAGTTTCCGACTGAGGAAGAATTACGTGGGATCCTAAAATTAACAACAATTAACAAACTGGAATCGATTCTTGTGCGGGTTAATTATCAACCTGACAGAGTCTAGAAGCACCCAGAAGATAAATAAGATTCATCTTAGCTGTGGACAAGCACGTTCCTGGGCAAGCGATTGTGAACTGCAGAGAACACTGAAAGCAAGCCGAGCTCTAGAACCTACTCTCTCCGCATCATCGTGGGTTTGAGCAGCTGCCTCAGGCTCCTTCGGCCTCAGTTCTCTGCCATGATGGATGTATCTTGAACTGAAGGTGCATTTGTCAGGATATTTTACCATTATGGCAGCTTGAATAAGGATGGCTCCCATGGGCTCATAGATTTGAATTCTTAGTCACCAGGGAGTGGCATTATTTGAAAGGATTGGGAGGTGTGTCACTGGGGTGGGTTTTGAGTTATAAAAAGCCGCTTCCAAACCCAGAGTCTCTTCCTGCTGCCTCAGATCCTGGTGTAGAACTCCCAGCTGCTTCTCCAGCCCCATGTCTGCCCACACGCCACCATCACGATGGTGGACTAAACCTCTGAAACTGTAAGACAGCCTTTTATAAGAGTTGCTGTGGTTGTGGCCTCTCTTCACAACCACAGAACAGTGACCACAGCGCCATCCGCAGGGAAAGAAGCTAAGACAGTTCTCACATCTCCAACGCATGCCTTCTGAGCAGAGAGGAGGAGTCATCCACAACCAAAGTCTAAATAAATAAGTGCAAATGGTGAAATCTAATAGCACCAACCTCACGCTTTTCCCATCGGCTGGTTCAATCCAGGAGGTTCACCTAATCATAACTACATAAAATTAAATTATTTTGCAAAGGTGCTACGGCTTCCAGGGTATTGCCAGAGGATCCAAAAGCTCAACTAATAAAATAAAAGGTAATTGGAAAATAATGCAGACCTTTTGCCATGAACAATGTTTAGGTATTTCTGCACCCTTCTTGCCTTTGTGCTATTCAAGGTCCATAATTGCGGTTTTTGAAGAGAGAGAGAGAGAGAGAGAGAGAGAGAGAGAGAGAGAGAGAGAGAGAGAGAGAGAGAACAGCACAGGAGGGAGGAAGTGTGATATTAAGCTAAGCATGATACGATCTCAAGCTGTTCATAGGCACTGGTTCAACTTCTCATCTTAACATTTATACCTACTCTTTAAGGTTGGAGAGGAGTCATCGCTGAAATGTCATTGAATTTTCATTAGAAAAAGATAAAGGAACAAGTGGCTTTGTTCCCACTGCTGTCTCCCCAGTCCTATTATCAGAGTAAACAGAAGCACAGGGGCTAGACCCTCTGAGGCCACCCAGCTAAAAGCAAGACAGAGCCCTCAGGTGACCGCCCATCTCAGAACTCCTACTCTCCGGCCCTTTGAGGGGGATGTCTGAAAGAATTTTCCTTTTTAGTATTACTTTTTAGGTTTTTTTTTTTTTAAGCTGCTGGCCTTTGGTCTCTCAGCTCCCCCCTTCTCAGTGCTTGAGAATGGGCTCATACACACATGAAAATGCCTAATGCCTGTGTTGACATTTAACAGCTCACTCCACCAAGCTGACCTTTCCATGCAAGGAGGGGAAGTGAGGGCCATGAGCACCTCTCCAGCCACAGCCCTCCAGACCTGAGAAACCAGAGCTGCCTGGAACTTTCCACTACAGAGCTGCACGGGACTGCCCGCTACAGAGCTACACGAGACTGCCGATGTTCATCGCTCCCCTTCGAAATGCTCCTAGAAAGAAACGCTCCAGAGAACCCATCAAGGTTTTGGGTTCTGACTGCTGCTCTGGATTCCAGCTGCTGCTCTGGATTCCAGCTGCTGTTCTGGATTCCAGCTACTGCTCTGGATTCCAGCTGCTGCGGTTGCAGTCACCTTTGCAGAACTGTTCCTTTGCTGTTTAATGGGTCTGCTGAAATCTTGACTACACAGAGTGGAATCCCTCCAAGGAACTGAGTCTAAAAAGGTGTGCTTCTCCTCTTCTCCTGTTCTCATTAACTTTTTTTCTCTTTTATCTAGGGTAGGTGGGTTGGAAGGGATGTATAAGTATTAAAGAACCCCAAATAAAGTAGGTTTGAAAAAGTTCAAACTCTACAGTCAGAGCAAGAACTTAAGGCAGAAACCTGGAGGCAAAAGCTAAAGCTATGGAGGAGCTCTGCTTATTGGCTTTCTCACTCTGTATTGCTTAGCTATCTTCCTTATAGACCCAGGGCCACCCACCTTCAGTGGGATAGGCTCTCCTATATGAACCATTAATTAAGAAAGTGCCTCAAAAAACTTACCTACAGGCCAGTCTGGTGGAGGCCAGTCAGTCTGGTGGAGGCCAGTGAGTCTGATGGAGGCCAGTCAGTCTGGTGGAGGCCAGTCAGTCCAGTGGAAGCCAGTCAGTCTGATGGAGGCCAGCCAGTCTGATGGAAGCCAGTCAGTCTGATGGAGGCCAGCCAGTCTGATGGAGGCCAGCCAGTCTTATGGAGGCCAGCCAGTCTGATGGAGGTCAGTCAGTCTGATGGAGGCCAGCCAGTCTGATGGAGGCCAGTCAGTCTGGTGGAGGCATTTTCTCCATTGGATTCCCCTTCCCATGCTGACCTTTCTTTTCAAGGTAACCAGACCATCTATGGGTTAGACTGATGAACACTAACATTTAGGGGAAAGCTGGACCTGTGCCATGAGCTTGTCAGATTAACATTAGAGCTAGGATGTGAGAACACATGTGAGGAGAAGGTGTCTCTGTAGTGGAACAGACTATTCTTACAGGTGCCATGATTTGATTCAGCGTTAAGAGGAAATGGGCTTTGTTTTAAATCTGATACCTCTGAACAATGATATTCCTAAGAGGTAAGCAAGGTTCTACAAAATATTCTGGTTTTGCATTCCAAAAAGAAAAGCTATCCTAGCGAGGACAAATGCATTTTGCTACAACAGACATCTTTCTGCCTTGAGTCCTAACCTCAGTGTTATGGGCCTGAAGCAGAATTGCAGTTGATTGATATTTGTCTCCAGATACACACTTTGTTAACAAAGCCATGAAATTAAATGTTCTATAAATGAGCATTAGCACTGCAGGTTTTAGATTATTTCTCACTTTGAAAAAAAAAAGGAGTCTAGAAAGCACACTCCTTGCAAGGGGATTAAACCCATTATTTTCCAAGTTTTACATGTAGTCAAAGCTGTAAACCAGCTGCAAACAGATGACGGTAGGTAGATAGGTATGTGGATAAATAGATGAGATAGATAGATGATTGATAGATAGATAGAAAGATAGATAGATAGATAAATAGATAGATAGATAGATAGATAGATAGATAGATAGATAGAAGATGGATGGATTATAGATGAATGAATGGATGAATGAACCAACAGATGGATGGACATATGGATGGACAGAAGATAGATGGATGAATGATGATGGATGATGATGGATAGACGGACAGATGGATGATGATTGGATGGATGAATAGACGGATGGACATATGGATAGATGGATGATAGATGCATGGATAGATGGATGATAATGGATGGATGGATGATGGTGGATGGATGGATGGATGAATGGATGGATGGATGATGGATGGATGGATGATGGATGGATGATGGATGGATGATGGATGGGTGGATGATGGATGGATGGATTGATGGATGGATGATGGATGGTGGATGGACATATGGATGACAAATAGATGGATGGATGATGGGTACATGGATGAATGGATGGATAGTGATGGACAGATGGATGGATGGATGGATGGATGATGACAGATGCACGGATGGATAGATGATGATGGATGCATGGATGAATGGCTGTATGGATGATGGATGGATGGATGGGCTGACAAATGATGGATAGAAGGATGATGGATGGATGGGTGATGGACGAATGGAGAAATGGATAAAGTATGGATGGACAGATGAATGGAGAGATGGATGAATGATGAATGGACAGATGAATAATGGATGGACAAATTGAGTGATGGATGGGTGGATAAGTGGACAGACGGATGAATAAACAGATGGTTTGTATACACAATATTACATGGAATCATGGGAACAAATAATCCTGGAAACATACTAATGAGTTAGTAGATGCTGCTAATTATTACCACTTAACATTTTGAAAAGCAGTAATGAAGCCATGATTGCTCAGATGACATGAGTTTGATTCCTGTAACCTACATGGTATCAAGCGAGAACATGTTCCCACAAGCCATCCTCAGAACTCTACACACATATTGGGACATGTACATGTCCCTTCCACATATGTGTACATGTATACATACACATGTGTATATACACAGGCACACATACACACACTCCACACGCACACACATCACACATCACACATACACCACACACACAACACATACACACTCCACACACAACACACAAACACACACACACCACACAAACACACCCACAAACATATCACACCCACAACACACACATATACCACACATATACACAGGCACACACACACACCACACACACAACACAAACATCATACACACAACACACATACACAGGCACACACACCACACACACACAGGCACACACACCACATTCACACAAACATGTATACACACAAACACACATAACACACAGGCACAAAAACACACACCATACAACACAGAGCACAACACACACACACACACCACACAAATAATAATGACAGAGGTCTTTGGAGATTTTTCCCTAGTAATTTGTTTTGTTTTTCCAGACAGAGTTTCTCTGTTTTAAGCCCTGACTGTCCTGGACTCACTCTGTAATCTAGGCTGGCCTTGAACTCACAGTGATCTGCCTGCCTCTACCTCCCAAGTCCTGGGATTAAAGGCATGCGCCACCATGCCTAGCTTCCCTAGCTATTTTTAAAACACAAGCTGGACATGCACCTAATTAATGCCAGGATAACAGACTACACTGCTGCTAAACGCCTTAGGCAAGCGCTAAATACAAATCCATGAATGGCACACCACATGTCACACACATCTCAAGGATTAAAACCCCAAACGCAATTTTCTGAGTGAACCCTGTATTGAGCACCAAATCAGGGCAAAGATGCAGAGGTGGGTAAAGGCAGCCCTGCCCTCCGGTGCTCCAATGGACAAAGGGACACAAGCCTGCACATACAGGCAGCTTTAAGGCAACAGCATGAACACCACAAGGCAGATGCATCTCAAAGTTCTTGGCATCCCCAGCATGGGAGTGATTCAGTCCTCGGGGGTTGATCAGGGAAGGTGAACACTCAGCCACAGTGGCTCCACCACCCAGGAAGCTCACACCCAGTGTCCAGCACAAGTGGCTCAAGCCCTCCCACACCCAGGGGCAAAGGCAGCGAGCCAGGGAAGCTGCATTCCAAGCTGGCTGTTTGTTTGTTTGTTTTAACAGTTCCAAAGTCACCAGTAGACTTGATGACTTTGGCCCATGAACTCAAACCATTTCTTTTCTTTTAAACAAAACAGCAGTATTAACAGCAAAATACTTTTTTCTGCATGATCAAGAAATATGCTTCTTTCATCTGGAACATCAGGTAAATTCAGCTCCAGAACTGGACCTTCTGTCTGGTGTTTTGAATTGTCGGGATGTTGTTATATAAAGTTCCACTTGCTGTTTCCATGGTTGCTACTGCTGTTGTCTATGTTCATTTCTGAGTGAACGCAGTCCTCAGAAGTCGAGGGGCCGGAGGGGCGCGTGTCCCGGGAAAGAGCATGACCCCCGGAGGAGAATTATCTTGTCTCTGAGATTCCACGAAATGCCAGGCTACACATAAGTCACAGACATACTTTAGAGACAAAGTGGGCCCTCTTTTTCCAGAAGAAACACACAGCATTGAGACAAATTTCAATATCCCACACCCTCTGCTATCAGCTAGACAAGAAGAAAAAGCCCCGATTGCAGTGTTTTATTCCCACAGTCTGGGTGCAACTGATTTACTCTCATTGGGATCATTCATATATCAAGGCTTAAAACATAAATGTCAGGAAGGCTATAATATATGTGTACCAATAAAGCCATTAGTTATGTCTCCGTCCCACATCGAGAGAGGAGACTTTATCAGGCATTGCGAGCATTAAACACACAAATAACATTAAGAAAAACACTATGTGGGTGGCTGGGGAAAGTTAAGTCAGGGATGCTGGGCTGTAAGGATGAGAAGGAAAGGGGCTCAAAGCAAAATGGCTCCTACCAGATAGATCATAAATCCTGCTTTCATGCAGCCTCTCAGTTCCATCCAGCATCCTTCCCCACACACAGGCAACTTATTAGCAGGCAATTGCCCCCACTTCCCCGCAAGCTATTTTCTAAGTAATAGGATCCCCCTGCAAAATGAGCATAAACCCAGCTCTTTAAACCAAGAGACACAAACGGCAGAATGAACAGGGATGTAGCCGAGCCTTCAGTGGCCTTAAATGTCACTGTGGAGGGTAGCAGACAGCGGGGAAGTCTTTCCTTTATGGGTCTTTTTTCCCTTTGTCTTTTCCTATTCACTTGCTTACTTCTACAAATAGCTAATCCCAGAAAAGAAGCTCCTGGTAGACTCAAATAATACATCAGTCAAAATGAAACCAAAGAAAAACCAAAACCAAAAAAACCACCATTGAGCCTCCTACCTCGACACAGGAGATCTAGTGGAAACTAACGTCACAGGGTTCAAATTGGGAATTGTGTAGCATCATCATACAGGAAGAGGGACTGCGGGAGGCATGCTCCCTGGGGGAGGCACGCTCCCTAGGAAGAAGGTATAAGACTCAAATGTATGATTGAAGGAAAGCTGGCATCCTTTTTGTATCCTAGCATGACAAATGTTGATGTGGCCTGAAACAGGACACCTTTGTTTTGAGTAAGAAGGTGAGCACTATCAAGAGATAAAAATATATGAATCTAAAAATAAATAAATATTGAGGCCCTCGGAAGAACATAAAGTCACAATGTTGGCCACTCCTCAGCTTGTGTTCCTAGTCCACAAACTGGGGAGCAGACACCTGTGCGGGCCCCTCCCTGTCCCATGGTGTATCAGACCAGCATCCACACTGCCTGAAATCAGCTGTGCTGACCATTCTGGGTCTTCCATCATCACGTGATACCCAGATCATTATCAACACTTCTCCAGAGGACCACTGCCAGACCAGTGCTCTCTGTTCTACAGCATTCGCTGTCCTTCCAGAGGAAGATGGAGAAAAGAGAGACTAATTTTAACACAAGGCAGGGCTACCCTGCCAAGAAGAACTTTTTATTGGGCTGGTTTCGGGAAAATCTTTCTGTCCATATAAGCCCTTTGTCTCTTCGGAGATTTGCTAAGAAGCTTTTAACAACTGAAATCGATCTCCAGCAGCAGAAATCTTTTGTTTCATAAAATGTAGAAGTATTTGTTATAATCTGTTTGTGCTGAAGAGAGAATTGATGCACCGTTATTTAATATAGGAGACCAAAATATTTCAACCAGGGGATAGGCAACTTGACGTCCAGCTTAAATAAAATATCATCTCAAGAAGACAATGCTGAGCCTAGCTCTGCACATTGACCGTAGCTTTATCTATGTAAAGGATATAGTTTCCATCCTCCCCCCAAGGTCTTCAGCAAATACTGAATGAGCACTCACTTCAGCATAGCCCTCTCGCCTAGACCAGGAGCAACACACTCTCTGCTTTCACATGTTATTTTTCTAGAGAAGATGGCCAGGAGTGAGGTCTCAACAGTCAGACAAAAGCTCTACAAGCAAAGTCAGGGGTGAGGAGGGACACTGCGAGGAGAAACAATGCAGGGAGAGAGTGTCTTGTTCAAAGAGGGGCAGAGCTGTAACAGCTGCTGGTAGCATGGAAAGCTGGGCAGGGTAGGGCATATGTTTTTAGGTTTTTTAAAAATGATTTATCTTGATTGTTTCTTAATTATGCGTATACATTGCGGGGATATGTGCATGTGAACGCAGCTGTCCATGGAGTTGAGAAGAAGATACTGGATCCCTTGAGAGTGGAAGTAGCTGTGTGTGATAGAAACTAAGTTCCTGTCCTCCACAAAAGGAGGAAGCACTCTTAACTGCTGGGCAGTCTCTCCATCATCAAGTTAAGACAATTTAGAATGAATGCTCTAGACACTGACCATAACCCTGGATCCTCTTCTAATACAATTCTATACACAAACGTAAGGAATTCATCAACATCTTTTCAGTAATGTACAGACCCCTCACTACATTGAAGAAACCTCACAACAGTAAAAGTGAAATAAGAAAGGTCCAGAAAGGTCTGTGATCAAACTGTTGCAGGTGGGGGAGAGAGTGGAAGGGTAAATTAGCTGACTCAAAAAGACACAAAGTTGCTACATATTCCGGGGAAGAAAGTTGTGCTGGTTGTTGTAACAATGGGTTAATACAAAGCTGTGACCTTGTAGTCAAAGGCTGACTCAGCAGGACTGTCAATGGCAGGACAGCCATAAGGGTTTATAGTAGCGCTGGCCCATGCTGGATGCTTCCAGAAGAATACTGACACATTTGAACACCCAGAGGGAGAAGCTACACTATAGTCAGAAATAGGAATGGGAAATCCCCACATATAGGGGGCAAGAAAGAACCCTCAGCAATACACCCTCACCAGCCACAGAGCCAAGAGTACCAGTTCTGTCTGTCAACATAATCAAAGCAGGCATCAACCATGACAAATTAGGTGAGTGTCCTGGCAACAGGGTGCAACAGCAGCTCAGAAAGTCATAGCAAGATTCAGAGTCAGTCTCCTGCATTTATGAGCCCAGCTCTTGATCTCAACTTGAATTACAACCAGGTTATCGGAGACCAAGCCTACACACAAACTTACAGACGTATCCAACTTTTGACATTGTGACATGACATTGTCACATACCAATGTATTGGGCCACACTCATTTCTCCCGGATGCTGAGCCCTCAGGGACACATGTTGGACATGCATGGATAGAGCACTCTCAACCATGATACATGGCACTCTATCAAATCATGGCACGGCACGTGTCAGAAAGCGTCACTGGTATCTAGCCCCACGGCTTCCCTAGAGCATGTACCAGCATGAATGTAGCAACATCCAGTCAAGACTCGGCCTCTTCAGAACCTCTCACATCAGAAAATCCAAAGAGTGGACACACACAGAACTTTTGTGTGTGTGTGCATAATGCAATGCCTCCTGAAGGACAACTTCGGTTCCTAGCATCTCTGCGGCAGAGACAGCCGGGAGAAAGGGCTAGGTGGTGACTTCGCATCTTGGAATTCAGAGCATCACCCTAATAGAGCCTTAGAAACATCCCACGAGGCCGGGGAGATCCAATGAGCACAACACTGCAGCACCCTTGTAAACCTGGATGAGGTAGCCTGCACCACTGCTGAGACAGGAGGTAGAGATCAGGGAATCCTTGGAAGCACATAGGCTAGCTAGCCTGGTATACACAGCAGGAAGCAAGAAACCCTGTCTCAAGCCAGGTGGACGGTGAAGACTAATGCCCAAGACTATCCTCCAACCTTGACATGCACAACTCACACACTTGAACACAAACACACGTGCACGCGCGCACGCACACACACACACACGTGCACGTGCACGCACCATGCTTCCTGCTTCACCTTGATGTCTACAAGATCAGAACTTTGAGGAGTGAGGAAATAAAGAAAATGAAAACAGGAAGATTATTCCACTATGGAGCTATGGAGCTGTCAGCTGAAGCCAAGCTGGGTCTGCTCTGTGCTGTAGGAACACATGTCATGTGCCAGGAACCAAACCCAATGCTGTGTCTTAGTGAATCGGCCCAAGCCATTACCGAGGCCGAAATCAGCATCTCCGTTTCACAGGGCAGGAAGCCACTCTCAGAACCGCGGAAGCCGAGAGCTTGCCTCTGTGCCCTTCCTTACTTAGAGCCGTGTGACGTTAGGCAACATACTGCATTAAAACTCAAGACACAGCTCCCTCGCCCCAAAGTGGAGCTAACGATTATTACCTGCATCCTGTGGGTTTTATAAGGATTGAGCACCAAGTGCTCACAAATGCCTAGTACCCGAGACAGCACACGCCACCAGTGACAGAAATTAGATGTTTATTATAATTAAAATAGCAGCAATGAAATGAATGTGAGAACAACAAAATACTACATGGTTATTTTTAAATAGCAAAGACAAGAGTCAGGCTTAGGTATGCCTGGTTCTGAAAGCCTTGCTCTTGGTTCAGACATTTGTGGTGTACTCTGTCACTAATTAAAATCGAGATGTAAAAGAGGACGGGTTCAGGGAAGAGAATAAAAAAGAAAGAAGTGAGGGATGAAGGGGTGGGGAAAAGGAGGAAGCAGGGAAATTATTAATAACATTTGATAAATACTGATGTATGTCGCTATAAATACCATATAACATACGAACTTTCTTACAGAAAATGGTGAAAGGCTTCTCCTGGGTTTTTCAGGTCAGTGCTTTATTGAAGATACTGTTTTCCGCACCACTGTATCTCCAGCCAGACTCTGATGCACAGAGGGAACTCATAAAAAGAGCTATTGGCCCGAGTTTCGGCAGGCGGTTCCGACGCACCCTGAACGTAGCTGCTCACGTGTGCAAGACGTCTGTCGTGCAGCAGAGCTTCTTCTGGAGCAGCCACAGGATGCTGGGCCTGAAGGGGTCCTCCAGGACCCACAGCAGAGCCACACCCAGCTCCAATCCTGAAGCCAAACGGAAACATGTTCTCCCAAGGAGGCCTTCTGGTAACCAGGGGTCTGAGGGCAATCACCCAGGTCCGGGAAAGCAGGTGCACTTTATGCGGATGCTGAAAAGCCCAGAAGTTCAATCACATGGGAGTGATGATGCTGATGTTCACTAGACAATACTTTAGACCACCACATCATGCCACACGGATGAAATGCCTGACTCATGGTGCCTTTTCAACATCCTCTCTGAACTACACTAAAAGGGAAAGTCTACTTCTGAAAGTAAAAGGGATTTAAGATCCCAATTTACTTTCCTTTCTTCTTCGAGAAAAACACACAAGAACATAAAACAAAGTAACTGGGGTTTTCTTTTAAATTTCTGCCAATAAGGGAGTATTATTAAAGAGGTAGAAAGGTTTAAATTTTTCCCACAAGGTACTGAAAGTGCTAGTAAGATTTCAAAGCGTCTATCCTAGAAGACCTTTGAGTTGATGGATTTAACCGTGCATGAAATTAAAATGAGGTGTTATCTTAAAAAGCTAAATTTATTTTAGTACAATTCAAGGATTTTAATATATGCCCAAGGCTGACTGTTCATCAGAGGTGGCATTTTAAAAATAACAAAGGATGATGCTAATATTTCTGGCCTAACAAGATTTCTAATTTATGGAGCAGGGACGACCTAAAGTGCCACTGACTTGTCCTCCCACGCTGTAATTGATGACAAAGCGCTAATTTTTACACATCAAAGAGATTAAACCTAGCTTTCTGGTGCATTATTGACCTTTCCTGGATACAAAATGGCTCTGAGGAGACAAATCACACTGCAGCTGAGTTTCAGATTTCTGGAAAGTGCCGGGTTTCGTTCAGGGACGTCTGAAAACAGCTAACCGCGAGGAAAGCCCTGCTTTTAGGAGGTACTGTTCCTGCTTGATGCTGCGGGGGAGGGAGGGCATAAAAGGAAGAAAACAAGAGGTCTGCGATAGAGCAGCATACCCACAGATTCTTTATCTTTCAGACTCAGGCTGAGGGGCGGCACGTTCCTGTACCGCAGAATCCTGGAGATTAGGGCAGGATGGCTACCCCAGATCAATGCCAACCTGCTCATGTAGTGAAATCCTGTCTCCACAGATGCTACAGCAGGTAAGTGAAGCTACAGTTGGTAGGATTCCCGGAAGCTCTCAGATACCTGAGGTCTATTCTCAGACATTTGCAACCACAAATGCTCTGTGAGGGACTCCAAAAGCCGAGGAGGATCCTTCCTGATACATTAGTAAGTACATCAGACAAACATCCTGCCTGTGGGTGGTTTAATTATTATTAGAGAAAAATATGCAAAAATATATACACGTGTGTGTGTCCTCAGACAATGATAAAGAGAAAAGCACAAAAAATATTTTGGAAGAGAGCTGTGGTGAGTAAAAATTAAAAGATAAGTACAACTGTGCAAAGAGACGGAGGAGAAGTGTGTGGACCAGGAAAAAAAAAAAAACAGTGTGAAGAAGGTCATTCAAAGTGAGGGAAAGCAAATGCTCACAGAGTGACCTCTGATGGCCTCTGGCCATGGTTCTGTCTTCCCCACAAACATACTGAGAGGCAGGTGGCCACGAACTCAACCAGATAGCGAGGACTCACTGGGACTCTGCCGCACTTTGGAAGGGGGTCAGGGGGGGTCACGCATGGGGTCACGCATGGGGTCACGCATGGGGTCATGCATGGGATCCTTGAACTCTGTTTCTTCAGCACCCCCCTTTCACAAGCAGTTCAGAAGCCAGGCACACCTGGGCTCATCTTCACAAGAGACGGTGATGGCTGATGGCTGACGTCATCAGATGGGACGTGCCAAGGAAGACAGCTCGCATCTCTCAGTTCTCCATACTAGTTGCTAGTCTGACTGCACGTGTAATAGTGTTCAACTATCCTATGAATCAGCACATCTTTGAGGTTCCAGGAGAAAGGAGTGGGGCAAAGAAACGTGGCTTTAAAGGGACAGGACCTGGCACAGGCCATGTGGTAAGAGTTTTCGGTTTTAATGTGTGGCATGCCATTTAAACCCCCATAGCCAGCATCTATGACTACCTAAAGACACTTGACAGCAACTTAAACAATTCCAGCTGTGCCCAGGGGGGGAAAAAAAAGAACAAAGCATATTGTCTTGGCCACTGCTTTAAGCTTACAAGCCATGGCAGCCAGGCTAGCCTTCATGCCCCAGACACATGTGCGCTCACCCCCTTCCCCCTGAGAGCATATTCAGCAGTTCCTTGAACAGGCCTCTTCATCACCTGTCTCTGCTGCCTTCCTCCCCCTTGTCCCGAATCCCATGGAAGCTGACAGATACTCAACATCCCAACCCGTATCAGACTAGTGTAGAGCCCCGCAAGCCAGTCTGCTTTTCTGGTGAGTCTCTCTTTGTTTGGCCAACTTCCTGACAAATTCCTCGGAGCGCTTCATGGTTAAGTCCCCACACCTTCCAAAGGGCCTGCAGTCGTTCCTGTGTTCTGGTTTCCTGAGGAAATCGGCTGAATTTCCTCAGCACTATATGGAATACATGGAAACACGTTCTGATGTGCTATGAGTTTTGAGAGAACCGGAGTTCATAATCTACACATCCTCACGGTGAACTTGCCTACTTGGCGTATGTGCCCCTCAGGCACTTCCTTTCCTAAAGAGATGGACTTCAAGTCTCTCTTTCTGACCCAACACCCAGGAATCCAAACTCCAATCCCTGAGGAAACACTTTCCAAATGGTCTAAGGAAAAAAAATAGAAAAGAAAAGAAAAGCTGCCAAAAGGAGGCTCCTGAGTAGAACTTGACTGAAAGCGCAGGCCGGGGACATCAGCCCGCCACGCCCTTTGAGAACGTACAGGGCAGACGCACGGTCCAGAAAACACCAATTTCATTTTAACAAAATGTGCTTGCCTGGAAGCGGCTCAGAGTATTTAACATAGGGGAGCAGTTTCCCAAAATGAGGCTGAGATTTCTGGATATAACAATTAGGAAGCCATCTAAGGGGCAAGATCCAAAATATAATCATTGCTAAATGGAGTATTTTTCTGGGGGAGGAAGGGAGTCTTTCCCAACGCTGCCGGAACCCGAATGAGGAGAGATCGAGTGTGTGACTGGAAGACAGCAAAGTGCCCAGTGGCTCCTTGAACATGTGCATAGGATGTATGTGCACACGTTTGTGTGTATGTATGTGCGGAGGCCAGAAGCCAACCGCCAGTGTGCTCTTTAGTGGATCTCTATCTTAAGTTTATGAGAGAGTCTCTCACTGAACCTTGAGCTCACCCGACCAGTGCACTCCAGCCATTTTTCTGCCTCCAACCTCGAGTGGAAAAAGACATGTACTATCGTGCCGAGCTTTTACACAGGGGGAGAAGACCTGAACACAGGTCCTCATGTTTGCATGATAATAAGCATGTCGCCAACTGAGCCATTTCACCAGCCTCTCCATGACTACCAGTAACTGTCTTTCTTTCTCCCGCCCCATCACTTCCCCTTGGGAACCTCTGAGATTCCATATAAGGACGCAGTGCTGAGACTGGTAGGAGAACAGCCATCCCTCGCTCTTCCTCCCCGCCTAAGGACAGCGAGCTCCTTAAAGCAGGAAAGCTGTTGACCCATGTGGTACCACAATGGGCATTAGGCAGCGGTCCCCTGTAAAGATGCTACCCTGGGGGCTGGAGAGATGGCTCAACAGGTAAGAACACCGTCTGCTCTAGCAGAGGTCCTGAGTTCAATTGTACGCAACCACGTGGTGGTTCACCCCATCTGTGATGAGATCTGGTGCCCTCTTCTGGCATGCAGGTGTAAATGCAAGTAAGCCACTGTATACATAATAATAAATAAATAAAATCTTTTAAAAAAAAAAAAAAAAGCTATCACCCTGAGGCTGGTTCATTGCAGGGCTGGAAAAGTCCATAGTACATGCTGGCTTGAAACCTTGGTGGACTCTAGCAGGGTCCTCAGCCCCAGGCTTAAGCAGTTCATACAGTCTTCATGAGAGTATGAGCAACTGCGGCACGTACACCAGGCCTTAAGAAGCCTTCTAAGCCACATAGTGACAAGACAGTCCCATGCTAGACCCTCACTGAGGAATCTCCAAGCATAATGCTCTGGAGAAGAGGCAGCCATTACACCCAGCACAACAGCATGGCCTGCTCCAGAGACAAAGAAACCTATCAATTTACCAGAGAGACCTTAGGGAGGCAGCCTCCACCTCTCGGGCACCCTTGAGAATCACAGAAGCAAGCAATGAAAGGTTCCAGGAAGTTCCCACAAGCAGGCAAAATGAGACCTGACCACTGTAAGACAAAGGCTACTTTAGAGGAAGCAGTAAAGCATTCTGGGGCCACAGGAAAATGACCCTGGTGCACGAGAGAGCAACTCATGAACTCAGGGTCCACACTAACCGACTCCAGAGAAATGTGAAGAAAAATAAACCATAGAACTATTCAGAAAAAAACAAATTGAAAATATGACAGTTGGGAATGGTGGGCGGTAGGGTAAAAGACAGACCAACACTTCCTTTAGAAACTCCAACGCTGTGACAGACAGACAAACTGCTGCGCAAACCGACGGCTCTCAGATGCCAGGCATGCGGGCGGCTGCTCCAATCACATCCACAGTGCAGGGGCTGTCAGCCCATGCTTGGCTTCTAAGGTGGTACCAATGGCTTGACACCAAAATGCCCACTGAAGGTCTGATTCAGAAAGCTACACTGGATGCCATTAGGTTCCGTCAAAGCAGTCACACTAAGACTCAATTTCTGCCCTTCTATTGACACTGCTAAAGTGAATTTCAATGGCCAGTGCAGAATAGAGACATCAAGGCCATTCTTCATGAACATAGTTAGCCTACAGAAAACATCTGCTCTGCTTTTATTAGCTCCACCTGTCAGCTACTGGGAGCCTTTTAAATGACAGGCCTTTCCCATTTGGTTTTTCTCAGAAATAAGAAGTCTCATAATGCTGACTTTTTAAAATGATTTCTTTGTGGTTTGTTTGGTTCTTGGTTTTTGAGACAGGGTGTCTCTGTGTAGCCCTGGCTGTTCTGTACAGTAGATTGGCCTTGAACTCAGTGATTCAATTGCTTCTGCCTCCCAGGTGTTGGGACTAAAGCTGTGTGCTGCCACCGCCCAGCCCCAGTGCTGTGAGGAAACACCACAACCACAGCAGCTTGGAGAGGAAAGGGTGTATCTCATCTTTCAACTCTCAGACCACAGTCCATCACCGAGGGAAGTCTGGGCAGGAACTCAAGACAGGAACTGAAGCCAAAGCCATGGAGGAGAGAGTGCTGCTGACCAGCCTGCTTCCCCTGGCTTGCTCAGTTTGCTCTTCTATACAACCCAGGACCACCTGCCAGAAATGACAACGCCCACAGTGCACTGGGCCTTCCCACCTCAGTCATTAAAGCAAGGAAATGCTCCAGAGACTTGCCCAGACGCTAATCTGATGGAAGAGGCATGTTCTCAAGTAATGTTCTTTCTTTGTAGGTAAGTCTAGGTGTGCGTCAAGTTGATTAAAAACAGCACAGACACCCTTCAAGGACAACACAGCAGGGCAGGGTTCGGTGTTTTACTTTTGGTTTGAAACAGGGTCAATACTCTGCAGGCTGAGCTGGCCTGGAACTATACATCCCAGACTGGCCTCAAGCATATCACATTTCTCCAGCTCTGGTTTGTCGGGAGCTGGGGTTGTGGATTTGAGCCACCTCAGCTGGTCAGGATGAGGATTCGCATAATGCTCACAAACTCCTTCCACCACTCCTGCTGCCTTCTGTCACCCAGAGAACTAGAAGACCCCAGTCACAGCTCTCTCAGGGTACAGCACAAGAAGCAGAGGTGCTCACATCAGTGGCAGCGTTGTTTTCTGTGCTGCTTCCCCAGGGTCACCGAGGGATCATGGGACTCCACCACAGAAGGCCTTGAAGGATTAGCTTCTATTGTCATTTTTTTTTCAGTTTCTTGCCATCATGTCTTGCATCCTGTTATGGCTGTCTCCGTAGCTAGCACCAAGCCATAATGTGAAAGAGCTCAAGACATACTGTTAAAATAAACAAAGGGCCTCTAAAGAGGGGAGTGATGCAAGGCCCGCATTGGGAGGCTATGACGCACCGGGCATGGCGAGAAATGTGAAGGCAATTTCATTCCATTCCAAGGTGGGGAAATAATACTGGCATCCACTGTTGGGGGAATCCATGGTCTAATCTCCTTTAACGTCCCTAGTGCTCAATCTGTCAGTCAGCGCACAGATTTTGGACTGACTGCCAGGTACTCATTCTCAATTCTTTGAAGCGTAAACTCGGCAGCTTCAGATAATACAGCTGTGGAAATGCCTTGGGTTTCTCTGGGAGTGAGGGAGACGTACGGACTTCCATTATTTCTCATGCCCTCCTCCTTTGCGGCCAAAAAGCAACAGGGGCCCATTCATAAACACACATGCATTTTCCCTCCCAGGCTGCCTGGTGGGACCAAAAGAAGCTCTGAAGAGAAGGCTCAGACTGCTGGTGGACATGTCACCAGGCTCTCGCCTTCTCCACATCTCCTCTGTCACAGTCACCACCCTTTTGGCGCAGAGGTCTGGGTCTCCTGTAGGTCACAATGAATCAGCGGCTGACCTGTGCCTTGGAGAACCCAGAGCAGGCTGCGATCTCAGTAAGGGGGTGCGGTGGTCTGCATGTATCAAGACAGCAGAGGAGAGGCTGTCGACCCCCGAGGAGATGTCCACCGAACCTCCGGGAAGAGCACTGGGAAAACCGGGCGCTTTTCACTCAGACACAACAATACTGAAATGCGGAGAGGCAGCATGCTGAAAACAGGGCATTGGGAGCACACCAGCTGTAAGCTGGCCGGTCCTTCACTCAGCTGAGGCACGCTGACTCCAGGCCACACATTTGTGTTAAGAAACAGGGAAGGTAAAGATAAGGACGGTGTCTCCTCCGCCCCTGAGGACCGCACAGTGCAGGGAGCAATGATGGTGGAAGTACGGCAGTGGTCGACATTATCCAACTGGGCGCAAGCTGTGCATGTTCACTGTGTGCCCTGCAGATCCCTACACGTCACCTTCCTCACATCTGCTGAGGAACCCTAAGGCGTGAAGCACTGTCACGGCATGAGGCGATCTGGCCCCAGGTGGCATGTCAAGGCAATCTCTCACATCATCCCTCATCTGTCCCTAGCAACCTACTGGCTGTGGGTACCAAATGGCTATGAAAAGATGAGAACTTTTTTTCCAGGGTTCCCACAGATCTTCCCGAACCCCTGAGAAAAAAAGGAGTTGGTTTTTTTTTTTCCCCCAAGCAGGTAGCTGCCTGGTTAAGCCTTACGTCCCTGAAGCTGGAAATGCTCCCAACAGTGGCCTCCAAAGAACACCACTCCTGGACACCCAGACTGGCAGCTGGTCCCTGTGACACCATTGTTGATCAGACAGGTTCTCACCACATCTGTCCTCCAAGCTTCCCTCTGTGGATTTGATGCGAGAGTGCGCTAAGGATCCATCTCTCACTTCAATACCTCTACTTTAGAATTGCTAGCAATCCCAGTAGGTAGGAGAATCGAACATCCATGTATAGCAAAGCCCATATGCGAAAAGTCAGAGTAGAAAAAGAAATATTTCTAAGAATCCCTCCAGCTCCAGGGCATACCTGCCCGGGGCAGTGGCATACACGTATACTACAACTGGAGCAACCACAACGAAGAGGCAGGAGTAACCAGGGCTACAGAGCAAGACTCTACTTCTGCCATCGGTCACCCTGATCATGGTTGGGCTGGCGGATCTGGATGGCTAGGCAGGAGTTCTCTTCCTCCCTCACCCAGCACATCCCTCATGAAGCTGGACAGAGGAGGACTACTTGCCTCAAATCCAGTCAGGTCACACAAATGGCTGCTCTCCTCTGCTAGAGCCACCAAACAGTTCTTGGGGAGTAGGGGGAGGCACAAAGTTGATCTGAATTGCACTGAGTGCCGATCATTTCGACCCATTACTTTTTTTTTTAATTGATGCTGGGTGGGTCGTAAGCTTCCTCAAGCTTTGCTCTAGTTCTCTAACTCAGGCCTGATCGCTTGTGGGGGTCAACCCTTGGAGGAAAGGGTTTTCAAGAGAGTGATGGATGGCTTCCCTCATGGAGAATCTGTTTAAGGTGACCAGATCGTGGCCTTTGCTGACATGCATACCGACTCCATTGGGCTGAGTCAAGATCCTTCTGGAATGTTCAGCCAAGATTGAAAGCATCCTTACATTTCTTCTCATGCACCCTACGACTCAACCCAGCACTTATATGCAAGTGGATTTCATTAAGTGCCCTCTGATAAATAGTAAAACAATTTCATTTTAAATATTCTAAACTCCCATTCTGCAACTTCCCGCAAATTAATCAGAACCAATAAAGCTTAATTGAATGCTAAGTTAGCGCACTCAGACCCCATAAAGCCACAGACTGATTACTTCAGGAAGGGCTCCCTTCCCTGACAGGTAATTTCTTCACAATTAAGATGAAGTGCAGAACACTCAGACATCCATATTTAACACGAAGGGCCCAAAGGCCACATCAGTGTACATAATAAATCAGCATATTGGAAGCACGGTGCTCAGAGGCCACGTATGGACGACTTCCCTGTGTTTCTGGATGACAGACAAGTTTCTCACTGAGAAAAATAAATTCATTTCAACACCCAAGACTTAACAGTTTTATTGGCATAGAACAATATCAACTTAGAAGGGGGGCCTTCACCCTTCACCCTTCACCCTTCACCCCTACCTCCTTACTCAATACTATCTCTCCCTCATGCTCATTTGTCACTTCTGACTTGAGGGTTCCTTTCCAGTTAGGACCAGAAGGGTCTAGAAAGGACATGAAAGCACAGAAGTAGCCCTGCTGAGCCCTCTGGGTCCTGCAGGGGTGTCTCTGGCATCGGTTCCTTTATCCGTAAGTGCTGAGTACCTTTACTTTAATGCGGATTCCATTGCTTTACTGAGTCAACACTCAGAGGCTTTAGGAAAGTTGGGTTTTACTAATGCAACCACCAATATGTTCTGTCCATGCAAATACTGTGTGAACAGTGTTGCCAGCGCTGCAAGAAATGCCTTCCCCGGGGAAACACAAACAACATCTATTCCTCCCGCTATGTCCCAAGGACAAATCAAGGTTAAGATTTCACCCGAGTTCACCCGAGGAACCAATGACTGCATGAGTGAAGGGTTACTGGAAGGAGTGCGAGTGACCCCAAAACACTTGTGATGAAGAGCCCTTACCCAGCAGAGAATGCTGCCTCCATAACCACGTGGAAGGAAACATCCTTCTTTTAGCCTTCCCAACCCTGTATGTGCCCAGAGCCCAAACCCATGTGCAATTAGGGCAGACTTACGCAAAACTGACTGAGAGGAGTGGCTGGACACTCAGTGGGGCCAACGCCCCTCCCCTCCCCTTCCTTCCGGGATGCAGTATCAACAGTGGTTGACGCTTACAAGCAGGTGCTGCTCATCTGGTGCGGGCGGCAGCTCTTTTGCTCAGTAGGCAGGGCATCCTTGAGGTTGCTAGCTTGCTCACAGGCAGCTTCCTGCCTGTTTTCCTGACTTCCTAATAGAAGCCCCACTGGCCCCCATCTAACAGCTCTGCTCCGCTTCCTTTCTGCAGATACTCCTGGCTCCGTCCCGCTCCCACCTTCCTCCCCTCTCTTGTGTTTTTAAGCGCAGCTGTAGCAGTAGTATGTGTAGTATAGCTTATCCTTTTCCTTTTATAAACACTGTTTCCTCCCTATATCCACAGCCTAGCTTCCAAAGTGAGAAACCATCATCATTAGCAAATAATTGCAAAAAAATTGTCCTTCGGGTCCATGGGGCCACTTATAAACTCAAGTTCTAACTCAGTAATGAATTCGCAACCTCAACACACGACCTCCTTCCCATCCCTGAGGGCTTACAGTCTCTTATTTTTGTCCTCATATCAAACTTTAAAAGGTTTTAATGTACACGCACGCGCACGCACACACACACACGGACATACATGCACACGTGGCTTTCCTTTAGGGAACAAATGTCAAATTCACATGATATCTCACACTCTCTAGACTTACTGTTGTGTTTGTAGAAACTACCTAGTGGCAAGCATCACGAGGAGCCGTGCGTTATTAACTCAGCACAGGAAAGAACGCGTTCTAAAGTAACACAGGAGCACAGGAGCTACGATCCATCTTGTCAGGAAACAGAAACCTGGCTCATTTTGTGGCTCCGGCATGCCAGAAAACATCTGGTCTGGGTTGTAGAGCCCAGGAGGTTATCAGAAGGCTTCAGGAGTGTCTGGCAGACCTCAGAGGCAAGGATAAACACAGCCTGGAGAATCTTACTGAAAACTCTCTAAAACACCTGGGAGCCCCCACTCACGTCTCTGTTACCCATCTCTGCTATCCTCCGTGTGTTCTTCCTCTCCTGGATGCGCGAGAGCTCAGCGTCTTCCCTTCACACAGTTACAGTACACCATTACAAAGTCCCAGGTGCAAGCTCATTACACTAACTTCCGCACACGCCAAAGCTTAGGCCCATTAGTAAGTGTTAAGGAAGTTATAGCAAATTGACTTTCCCTATGTCCGGCCCATCAGTAACCGGGAAGGCTACTGTGACAGCTGAGCGGCAAGACGTTCGGAAGGTAGCCCACCTTGAATTCAATGCAAATTTCATTTTGTCCAATCCTGGTTTTTTTTCTACTTTGAATATACAAATAAGCTCTCATTTAATGAAGAACTTTAACACTCTCGGTTGGGATGGCTGTAAATTCCAACTTGCCTTCTCCTGCCGTACAGATGGGACACATAAATTAGAAATCCAGGGTTGCCAGGCCAGAAAATGTAAGGCTTCTGCGGGTTTTAATTCAAGTGTGTGCTGCTGAGCGCTTTCTCTATTGTGTTGGAAAGTTATGAGGCGTCCTGTTTTAATTAATAGAGTGTAGAAAACCACTGCTGAAATTTTAAGCATGAAATTCCAGCACACAGCACAGAATTTCCTTTGAGTCAAATTAGCATATGGCCACAGGACTCAGTTCTGAAACGGTCACGATAAATCACAGCCATTTAGAAAGCAGTGGCTCTTAGCCTCGTGTAAATAATACATTAGAACCTTCAAAGGTCAGGAGTCTGGAGCTCATGCCACTCAGAAAAAAAAATTATACAATACGTGCAATGATGCTATCCATGGCTTGGTTGGATAACATCATCCCACTTAGCAACAAGCTAAAAGTCACCAGAACTGGCTTTTCCAACGTAGCCAGGCAGTTCTACTACACGCCAATTCAGAGGAATTGTCCCCAAGCACAGCAGGTGATCTTGGCTTGAGGGCTACAATCCCGTTACGAAGTCCCTACATAATTCAGCAGTTGGGAGAGCATCCATCTGTCAGCTCTCAGCGGGTCACTCGGAGCTCCTGCTTCAGTTACATCAAGGATAGACAGGCGATGCCCTAACCTGAAAGAGCCAATCATTTCTGAGTATCCCGTGAACATCTAAGGACACACAAAACTTCTATCTTTCAGGAAAAGGTAGAAGCTTGAACCACGAATATAAGGATCTTTTATATAAAAACATGCCTCTCTTCACACAGCCAACCCTTCAAGCTGCCGCTGCTAGCCTCTCTTACTCTTCCACGTTCTCTACCTGGCACGAGGCAGGACCTGCCCTTAGCTCCCCACTCTTCCATGGCACGCATCTCTGCCTTGCTCACAGTTCAAAGATCAGATCTGTCTTCCTGAACTAGAGCACTACTGCAGATGAAAATCTCTTGCTTGACTCCCTCAGGCACCTCCAAGTTATCACGTCAGAAGTAAGCATCTTCCCCTAACCCTAAGTAAATGTGTTCCTCCTCCTGCGCCCCCTCATGCGTGAGTCATGCCACCGTCTTCCCAGCAAGCCACACCAGCACCTGTGAGTCAGCATCCGCTCCTCTCTTCCTCACCACGTTACCCGACTAGCCATCACACCCTGTTGAAGCTAGCCCTGTTGAAGCTAGCTCCTAAGTCTGCCTCACATCCAGGAGCTCTTCCTATTCCTGTAACCAGACTTTAGATTTTTCCCTACCCTGCTCGCCACCACAGCCTCCTAACATGTTCGCCAACCTCGAACTGCTACCCCTTCCTCACGCACTCTCCACCCCGCTCCTATCATGGTGACTGTCCAGAGGGGTAAAGCCGGTTGTGCTATCTTCCTGAACAGACCCATTACAACTTGCCATGTGCAAATGAGCACCTCAGCCAGGGCCAAGTTGTCAAACCAAGGTGACTTCAGTTCATGGTACCTGGTGATTTCTCAAGATATGTTGAGTTATCAAAACTGGGGTGGTGGGAAGAGGAGCCATTATCTAAGACAGAGGCCATGGAGGTTTCTCACAGGCCCTCTGTAACGTCCATAAAGAAGCACCCAGCCCAGCCCACAACGTGAAGGACACTGAGGGTACAAAACCCAGGCAAAGCTCTTCATTAAATATGAGCTTATTTGTATATTCAAGTAGGAAGAGAAGAGGATTGGACAAAATGAAATTTACACTAAATTCAAGGTGGGTTATCTCCTGGGTTGTGTGGGACTTCAACTTACACCTTCTCCCACATGATCACTCCCTGGCGCCCTCAGCTCGACACTGGCCTGCACTCACTGAGCCCGCCCCATCAGCCTTCTCAGAGACATTCTGTCCCCAGGGCTCACTACACACGACATTCAGTCTGACCACTGGGTACATTGTTCAAATATCCTCTCTAGTTTTCAGCTCAGAACCCCACTGCCTTGGGAAACTGCCTGCCATTGATTAGATAGCCAAACTTCTCATCCCTTCCTTCATCACTGTCCTGATTTATAACTATCTGCTGACTGATCAGCCCCTTCCACTGTGAAACGCCATGCCATCATGTCTGTCTGGTTCCTGGAACTCAGCACAGAGCCTTGCAGAACTAATGCTTGCAGTATTTTTAGATGACTATATGATTCTAAGCTAACATTAGTGATAATCACTCAAACTACCAACACTCCATCCGGCCCACCGATGGCAGCAGTGTTGAGAAGGAACCCAAGTTCAAAGTACCAAAATAAGGTAGGTATGCTTGGGAAGCCAGAGAAGCATCGAAGGTGATGAGGGAGCTTGGAGCTGGTGAGCTGAACTAATGGTTACAGGCCTCCAGGAACCCAGTCATGTGGCTTTAATAGAAATTAGGTATGGAGAAATGGAAAATGGTTTGAAAAATGTAAATAGTGAATCAGCGACCGTCCAACTGTTGTTCAGAGAGGTAAACCATAATGTTTCGGGAGTACTTTGAGGTAAAGTGAAATCAAGTGAGACAGGAAGACTGAGGAGCTCTTAACTCCACGTACAGACATGAAGAACCAACACGCGCTTGTTGAACAGTCTGCACGGGAAGGCACGGGAAGGCACAGGAGGCTCCCGACTCCATTTCTCGTACTTTGCTACTCAGAAAAGCAGCTTCAGACCACACAGAGAGATGTGGGGCAACCGCGGGTCCCCCCACCTCAGCCCCTCGGAATCACAAAATTCTGGAGCACTCCTTGCCAACTGAGGCGCAAGCTCACCTGCTCTAATTCGTCTGAAGAGAGCGCAGAGCAGACCGTAAGCCCCTCTGAGCTTTTTTTTTTTTTTTTTTTTTTTTTTGTTGGCATGTGGTGGTTTTAATTGTTCCTTAGAAAATTCAGTGTATTTCCCCACTGTGAAAAAAAACTTATGTATAAAATAATGTAATGTTCTAGACTCAGATTACAAATAATTTTTCACCTTTTTAGTAATCCTCTCAGGGTAAAATGCCGTGTGAAGCACAATGCAGGCTTCCTTTGTAACAAATTCTATACCCAGTCTGAGAGGATCACAAATCCTTTCTAGCTAATGTGCCCCAATTCATGCAACATGCAACAATGCTGTCACATGCCACCTTACAGAAGAGGAAACACAGCTCTCTCTTCCAACAGATCCATCTATTGAGAATTTGGCTTCTGAGGTTGGGAAGGCTTGTCAATTCACAGCCTTGTTGTACACGCTCAGCACTTACTGTAGACACAGAGATCAAGGCCACTGAGGAGCCTAGTGAGGGTTATGGCTCAGTGGTACAGCGCTTGCCTGTAGTGTTAGAGGCCCTAGGTTAAAGCCTTGGTACTGTGAAATGAAAGGCAAAAAAAGCTTGTTTTTTAAGCAATACCAAGGTCTGCTTACTATGCTAAGATCTGCACCAAGTAGGCATAGCTAAATCAGCACCTTAGCACAAATCCACCTGAAGGAGAGGCCCTTTGTGTCCTTCATGATCATTCTCTCTCACCAGAAGCAACACCAGCCTAAGAACGCACCTGGTGGTGCTGTAAGAATTATTAACGTCATTGGACCTTGACCCACGTTTTATGCTCTGTGCAATGAAGTGGGAGAAACACAAAAAGCATTTCTACTGCAGACACGGATGTGACCGTTGTCACACTCCTGGGAAACTGTGAGCCATGAGATCAGCTGGGGGTTCCTTACTGAACCCAGTTCCTGCTTGAAAGGAAAACTAGCAGCCAATTCTTCAGACTTGAGCATTTGGCACTTGGTCATTTTGAAAATGCAGGAAGCAATTTGACCACTTTAAGAATAACAACTAAGAGTATGTGGTGTGATAACAACAACAACAAAAAAATCAGCTTTCCAAGTGAAAGTCTGGATTTTTATAGAGCGTGCCATCGTGCGCTTGGCAGCCCCTCAGTACTCAGTCTCTATCAACACTTTCTTGATGTGACATGTGAACAGTGGTGAAGGCCTGTGGCTTCTACCTTTGGTTATCACATAATAAGATGTGTCAAAATTTGAAAGATTGACATCAGCTCAACTAGCCAATCTTTTCAAATGACCAACCCAAGATATTACCAAATCATACATGAGTGGAAAACCTAAAGTTCACCCTCAAGCAATGAGATTTACAGAGATTGAATGTGAAAAGTTCACTGATTCAGTTTCAGATTCCACACTGCATATAACCTTTAAATATAAAAGACACTAGCAAGTGGGGTCCTGGCCTGCCCTGAGCAGAGTATCCACAGTGATCTGAAGCAGCCATCCAAACACCTTTTCTCCCCATTGCATATCTGCCTGAAGTTGTGTTTTCTTCATCTACCTCAGCTGACACATCACATCGCAACACACTGAAGCAGAGTCAATGCAAGGATCCAGCTGCCTTCGATAAGGGTGGATGGGTGATGTGCAAATGTGTTCTAACTGCTACAGTTTTTATGCTAACATGAAATGGGTTTGTTCTTACTGCCTTAAATGAATTAACTTTTTTTTTTTTTTTAAATCCTGCCAACTTCAATTTCTGGTACTAGTCAGTGGATGCAACTCCCATATGTAAAAGCTTTCCTCAATGCTTTCTTTCTTAGGAATGTAAAGTGGCTGTATTTATGCTTTGGAAGAAAAAAAAAAAAACTTCGTATGTTGAGTGGTTGTTCCACAACTGGAGTTGCTGTTCTGGAAGGATCCAGAGCTTTCGGAGGAGACTTCCGCCAGAGAGTAAATGATCCAGTCAGGTCTCCACTGATACCCGGGGGCCCCTCCCTCTTCAGAGACCTCAGCCAACCCTTCTTTGCTGCCTCTCCTCACGCAGTGGCATCCTGTCACACAGGCCACCTCTAACTCTACCTTCACACCCAGCCCACTTTCTGTGCAGCCAGGCTTCTTGACAGGATGGCCATACCTGTGCTCTCCTCAGACGGTCTGGAGGTCAGTCACGTACAGCTTTGGACTCCTTCAGCTTCTTCAGGCAGGGACTGTGAATTCCGCACTATCTCCTGGGAGATGCCATTGCTTCCACTCTGCACAACACACTGGGAGGAGACCCTTGCTCTAAGTTCACTTCCCTGGCTTCTGCTTCTAAAACCAGTACCTGTTCCTAAGCAGGTTTCTGGAGAAGGAAGTATAAAAAGTAAACAACTTCAGCACATCTCACTGATCTCATACGCATGTATGGAGGGGTGGCGGCCAATCGCATTTCCAGGCTTCAGGCTTTCTGGGTAGCAAGTTATATCAGCAAGAGGAAAAAGCTATGTGAAAACAGACACCAAACACAGGAAGCTTTTTCAACAAATAACAGAACCTTTTCTTTCTTTCTTTCTTTCTTTCTTTCTTTCTTTCTTTCTTTCTTCTTTCTTTTTTAACACAAATTTGATCATCAAGGGTAGGTTAAATTCTTGAAAACCCATGGGCTCCAACAGGAGCCGTTTCAGTAACTTTATAGAAAATTCTCAAATTCTGGGAAACAACCTCATTGAATCGTTTTATTTGTTTTTGACTATGGCTTTTTGTTTTTAGGGTTTTATTTTGCCTTGCTGGTCTTGTTCTATTTTTTCACTGTACTATAAAACAAATCCTGCTGGCAACCAGGCCTGTATACCAAATTCCTCAAAACAGAAAAGCTTAACCATTTCAGAGCAGCAGCATGGTGCACGTCTGAAAGGGTGGAATTGGTGTGGGGGTGGAAAGTGTGTCTCTGTGTGTATGTGTGTGTGTGTGTGTGTGTGTGTGTGTTTATAGGTCTTTGTGTGCCTGTGTGTCTCTCTGTCTGTATGAGTCTCTGCGTATGTTTGTGTATCTGTGTCTATATTTGGTTGAGCTTATGCAATTGTGTATCTGTTTGTGTGATTGTGTGTGACTGTTTGTATGCATGCATGTGTTTGTTTGTAAGAGTCTCTGTGTCTATGTATATATTTGTCTGTGTATGTGTGACTGTGTGTGTGTTTGTCTGTGCATGTGTAAGTAGCTCAACAATGCCCATGAATATTTTAGTCACAAGTGGTACGGTCTGCAGAAATGAGGCTTAGATGCAGTAATGAACTTATATCTGGAAATGACAAATTTACTGGAGCCATCCAGTTAGCCAGGATGCAAATGCATGACACAGGTAAAACATGCACATGCGCCACAGCCTACGCTTTCATGGGGCACAACGAATCCCAAGTTAGTAATTACAGAACTACAGGATGGAAGACAACTCGAATACTTTGGCTCAAGAGCTGTGACTCCACAGTATGATGCAGCCATCAATCGTGTGTCATAAACAAGGCAGTAATTGATTTCCAGGCCACTTAAGATGCATGGCTGCCCTGCAGAATACAATCCACAATATTAAGACAATGAGGAGAAAAATCGTGGTTTCCTGGGAACTGCTATCAGAAGTAAAGCTTTAACAGGCTTTACTTGGCTGTTTTTACATCTACAATGGCTGATTTTAGCCTTTAAAAAAACTTAGGGTCAGGGGCAGCAAGATGGGTACCTGCCCAAAGACTTTAGTTCAATCCCTGGGACCTACAAGGTATCAGGAGGGAACCAACCCCCTTCGACTTCCAGTGTGAGCCTTAGCATGCACAGATGTGCACACAATATGCAGATAGATTTGATTTTTTTTTTTTTAAGAATCAAATTTGAGGAAGAGGAAGGAAGGATGGATGATGTAGTCTCCTTGGAAACCAAATATAGTATTACTGCAGCACCACTGTTCAGAGCGTGAGAATTCTGTTTATTTGCTTAAAACTGGATAAGGACAACTTAGAACCCAAATAACCATGGTCTCTGGGATTACGCAGGGATCTCTAGTGGTCGCACTACACACAGATTTGCTCACAAATCTGCAAAGGAAGGCAAGAAAGCCCCCATGAGGTCACAAAAAGCAAGTGGACTACAGCAATGAGTTACACGTACAATTTCCAGGGCAGTGATATAAATGAGTGCCACTCGACAGCTGGCTCTACCACCCTCTCCCAGTCCTGTCTCATAGCCCTGAGCATACAGCACAGTCCTGGAAAAGGGTGTTTGCTAGAAGGCAGCCCTACATCTCTTTACTCGCTTCACTGGACCTCACCCAGAAAAATAACAATGCCTCTTCTTTCTTCTCAGCACAATTTGAAGAGCTGAAGGAAAAAAAGAAAGTCCCATGTGCCACGTAGGAGTGATGGCAGAAGGCTCTCTCCTCCCAATAGCCAGTGGATAGATCTTGACCCATCCGCCTCTGTACATCATGGAACATTCCATGAGACCAAAGAAGTTGATTTGGAGTCCTTTTTAGAAAGTCACAGGCAGCTATATCAGGTGGAGTCAGAATCCAGGTGAGTGGTATGCCTGTCATATTCACCTAAGAATCAGGAACTCTGGCCCTGGTGTCATGCGAGTGGGAGAGCTGGCCCCATCCCTCACCTGGGCAAAGTGAAAAAGCTGGCCCTGGTGACACGGGCTAAGGAGAGCTGGCTGGCTGATCAACTCAGCTAGCGCCCACACCCAGATCTGGGGCTCTGAGTTGCCCCCACCCCCAAACATCTACCCCATCTATGAACTGCTGGAGTATGTGAAGGGGCCAACCCTACAGATCCAAAGCTGCAGGATCGCCATGACACAGGGAAACAGGAGAACACCCAGGTGAGTCCCAGTGAGGATCCAGTACGGATAATGTAGCAGAAGCCAGAGGCCTCCAAACAGACCACTGACTCATTGCAATGAATATTTGCAAGTAAAGATGTTTGGGTAAAAAGGTATACGGTGTGACATATCTAGGCACACTGCAGCTTCCTTGGTGAGATGTTTTGTTGCTTTAATTTTTATTTTTTGTTTTCGGGGAGATGTTGTAATGGCAGAGGGCAGGCATGACTTGAAGGGATGGGGGATGACTTGGAGTGCACAGTGTGAAATTCACAAAGAACCAATAAAAAGTTTGTGTGTGTGTGTGTGTGTGTGTGTGTGTGTGTGTGTGTGTGTGTGT
>OU015753.1:104244900-104259671 GCA_907169655.1 Acomys percivali
ACACACACACACACACACACACACACACACACACACACACACACACAGATCTGATATCTGTCTGTCCTTGGTTCAAGCTGGACCCTCTAGAAATTTACATGCTTTGGCCTTAATGGGAGTCCTTAAGGGAGGACTGGGTAGGCAGACTTTTACATTTTTCCAGACTTTGGCCTTAATGGGGGTCCTTAAGGGAGCTGGTTCCTTTAGTGCTGTCTCAAAAACTTAGGTGAAGTGGGGCTGGAGGGATGGCTCACAGGTTAAGAGCTTGGGCTACACTTATCAGAGGACACGGGTTCCTTTAACAACATCTACTGCTGTAACTCTGGTTCTGGGAGATCAAGTACCCTTTTTTGGCTTCCACAGGTACCAGGCATGCACACAGTAGGTACACACACTACATACACACACACACACACACACACACACACACACACACACACACACACATCGCAGGCAAACACTAATAAATAAAAAATAAATCTTTTACAGACTGAGGAAGGAACTGGATATCAATTCAACTTCTGGCCTCCATATGTGTGCACACGCATGCACACTCACATGAACACACACAAGCACCTAAGAACCGGATACACAAGCAAAGAACTACTCTGGTAGCCTGGCCAGCCTCCGCAGGGAGGAGGACAATGAGATTTTGGTCACTTACAAGTGGATATTAGCCAAAGATAGAAGTCCTCTGAGAAACTCTACCCAGCGGGGGTTTGTGGCAGATACTGGGACTTGCAGCTGGACCCTGGGTGGAGAGCTGAGGGTTGTATTGGAGAGTTGGGGGGGGGCGTTGATGGAAGGACCAGGATGGAGAGTTGGGGGAAGGAGGAGATGGAAGGACCTGGAGGGGTCAGGAGCCCCACAGGGAGACCACCAAAGCTAGAGGATCTGGACCCAGGGGGCCTGCACAAACTGATGCGCCAACCAAGGACAACGCCTACAGAGTACCTAGATCCCTGTTCAGAATCAGCTGATGGACGCTCATGCTCCCTGTGATTGGGGAGGGGGGAGAGTGGACACAGCCTCTGACAGGGACTCTGGTGCCTGAGGTTTGGTCACTGCCCCTTGGTGGGATGGCCTTGTGTGCACACAGAGGAAGGGGATGCAGGCTACTCTGATGAGACCTGATAGACTGTGATCAGACAGTGGGGTAGGAGGACCCCCTCCTGTCAGAGGTCTAGGAGAGGGGAATGGTGCGGAAGAGGAGGGAGGGAGGGTGGGAACTGAAAGATAAGAGTGAGGGGATGATTAGAACGTAATGTGAATAAATCAAACAAATAAACAAATAAATAAACAAATAAAAGAATCTGATACACAGGGCATTCCTGAATGAATTCTGTTCTCCACCATCACACACAGTTCTGTGCCACAAAAACTGAATCAGGCAGGAAAGCCTGGGGAGAAGCTGAGCATGAGAGCATTTCTCCACAGCGTACTGGCTGCATCTAGTGTGATCCATCCCTACGTGCCCTGTGCCAACAATTCCTGGAATGCTACAAATGCCCTGTAAAGTTCTTGTGGCAGTGACCAGGAGCAGCAGAGCACGCAGGGAGCTGTGAACAGAAACCCACTCAGGAAGGAAGCCGGAGCCGTGAGCAGGATTCAGTGAGGACGCAAACAAAAAACCACAGGGCACGCAGGAAGTAACTCCTCCGTGACCTGTTCATACGTTCACCCTGACAATATTTATAGGATACCTAAGGTGATGGAGAAACTACAGCACATGCTTCAGAGCCAAACAAATGCCACCCAGTGCTTATAACCTAGGGGCTTTCAGTTACATTAAAACGGGCTGCGTATCTATCTCTCTCACCCATTTCTGAGTGTGGCGGGTGGGAGGAGCTCAATTAGGTATCATGAACTGAGCTTAAAAAGGCACTAGGCACAGAACACCACTGGCTTTGGACAGGAGTCACGGTAGTTCTATGACTTAGCTCAGACACCAACCAGCCTGGTGGCCTTGGCCAAGTGACTTGTCCTCTCTGAGCCTCAGTGTCCTATCTATGAAGTGGAAACAGGGTTTGAGTTCAACCAAAGGTTAAGAGGCATCGTCTTCAGTGTCATAACACAGAGGGGACATCTGTGGTCAGTAAGTAGAAGCATCTGCTTGTGGTTACGCTCATCCTGGCTCCTCTTCAGCGAGAGAGCCACACGCAGCCGCACTTGGAAGGACCGTGAGCAGAAAACTGTATCCTCACTAAGAGGAGTGAGGATCCTGACGGTCTTGCGTCCTAACTCAGGGCTCAGGAAGCAGGGGTGACTCTTCCCAAGTAACATACCTGCAGACACTCGTGTCTTGCATAAGGACCTAAACCATAGTTCATGACTAGAGATCAACTAAAGGAAGAAAGTTACAAAACAACTTAACAAGCCTAAGTGGTTAACAAAGGGAGTCACATCAATGGGCTCAGAGACACGCAAATTGCCATTTCACCTGAACGTGTAAAATCCCATCTAGCTATGTATTGGTATGCGTATTATAACAATCTAAGGTTGCAGTAACATACACAACATACGCAGCAACATACGTACGTGCAGCCACAGCGTGTCTCCATCAAACCAGTCCTGGGCTTAACGCGTGCTGTCAGGCCTTGCAGGATGCTGGTTTGTTATGCTCTTTGCCTTATTCCCTTGAGGCTGGATCACTCACTAATCCTGGAGCTAGGCTGGCAGCTGGCAAACCTCAGCCTTCCTCTTGGTCTCCGCCCTCTGAGCTGGGGTAACAGGCTCACCCAGTGTCCCACAGCTTCTTAGCATGGCCCTTGTGCTCACACAGCAAGCATCCATACCCACCGCGCCCCAGCCCAGAACAAGCTTGAAAACCACAGCTGGCTGAATCCACAATGGCAGGACACAAAGACACACAGGACTAACAGTGTAGTCAGACCTTGCCTCTGCCTATTACCAAAAACAGTACAAAACTCCACATCAACCTCAAAAGTGGCCCCCAGGCGTGAAGCCTGGGCATAGGCCGTTTTCTTAAGTAGTAACGTAGTGATATATTGATGAGCAAATGGGCTAGAGAAATAAGCTCAAAATACATTGTGCAAAATCTTTATTGCAGCAGCCTATAAAGAACGGAGCCAAACTCGTCGTATATAGGAAAGTCTACATCCTCATTATAGTCCTATAAGTTGTTACAATAACTGTGCCTTCATTGTCCTCTGTGTTTTTCTTTTCTCCTATCAGAAAAAACAAAAATAAAAACACAGAACCCTGGCAGCACAAACCCACACCATGCCTGGCGGCGCCTACACAGACTGCAACAGTCCTACCATCTACCCCGAGACACCAACACTATAAATACAGATGCCACTTCTCAGATGACACCTCTGCACACAGTGAAATAAGTGGCAACTCAAGATGCGAATGACTGAAGTTGTTTTAGGTAATTCATAGGTTATAAAAACTAATGAGAAGTGAAAAAAATATGAGGGCATTACAACACTCCCATTAAAATGAAAATCTATATTACAAGTTTACATTCTCCTAGTACCATCCCAGAATGAAGCTCAAGCAATATATCAAATGTTCTGGGGGGGGGGGGAGCTCACTTCATTAATCTTCGGAAATAGTTGCCTACATATTCTTCTACACCATAATCAGCTCTAATTTTCACGACTGCCAAAGTTTATTTCTAATCAGCAATTCGTTTGAGTAACTAAAAAACCACCAAAGCTTACCATGTACACACGCAGACACGTGTACACATTCATACACAAACACACATACTTTGAGTGTAGCCAGGTAAACTAAGCTCAGATAATCATCTCTGTAAAAAAGAAAAGCCTTCATTATGACCAGCTGTATGAATGGCACTGCACAGCTTAGCACACGTGTGAGAAATGGTCACACAAGATTCAGGCAAGTATTTCCATTGCACAGTAAAGACCAATCTAAAATCATGGGGGAATGGTCACTTGTAGGCTGGGGAGGCTGTGGCTAGGAAAGCACTTGAGAGCAAGAGAGTCAGGTTTTGATCCCCAGAACTTAAGTACAAAAATCTGCACATTGTGGCATGCTCTTGTCACCTCAGCACTTGGAAGGGTGAGCTACAGTCCATGAGAGACTGTATAGAAGAAATCAGCAAACAGCTCCTGAGGAACAGTACCTGAAGTTGACCTCTCTCTAGCCTCTGCATGCATGTATACACCAGTCCATGTATACACACATATACCTGTGTGAACACACATGCACACACACACACACACACACACACACACACACACACACAGGCTGTTGCTACTGTCTCATTTCTCCTCCAAGTGGCTGGCCAGTACATTTGAGTTCTGACTGGACAAATAATTGTTGGTAACCATATAACGTGGCTTATCTTTTGAAACAGTGTGAAGTAATCTCTAAGGACGGTTGGTCACCTGACTGATAAGCATGGCCCAGACTTCACATCGGAGATGCACAGGAAAAAGACTGGTGGACTAAATCTGAAGTTGGACTCTCATATTTTCCTCATCCTAGTCTGCTGATGACCTGGGGTGACACTGGCCACACCAGAAGGGAAGGGCAGCGACCCTAGCAGGCATGATAAACAAGCCTTCTAATTTGAATTCCCGAGTGTCCGTGTCCATCACAGCGTTAGAATAACCATGCAGGTCTGCCTCCAGCTGCACTCTGAGTCACATTCGTTTCTTTTCTGTTAGGAACAACTTGTGCAGACTTGTTCTCAGCTCTAAATTCTAATCTTAATGCTCAATCTTGAAAGAGAAGACAGTTAAAACATTTGAACTGGATTTACAGTATTAATAGCTAGCAATTATTAGCATTTCAAGATGCAAACTACCTGTGTGTGTTCTTCACAAGATGGAGTGCTAGCCACATTTTTATGGTTAATGTGGAAACTCATTGCTAATGTGGATGTTCCCTTCCTAACACAAGAGCCACGGAAGCACATAAAATATTGCATATTGATTACATATAAGAATGTCTTAATCGTCCCTATGAGATTGAAAGACAAGAATGTGCTCCATTCTGTGGCCCTGGTACATTTCAATGAGTTAAGAAGGAGGAGACATTTTTCATTCTGGAAGCCCTTCCTGCATCAAGGATCAATCAGGAACCCTGACCCCACAAACAGGCAGCCCACACCATTGTACCAGTGAAACAGAAACCACCAAGGCCTTCCTTCCCAGCCAGCTGCGGAGCCAGCTCCTGAATGCCACCTCCACGGAGCCCAGGCCCAAGCCCGAGTCAGTCTGGGCTCCGTAGCTGTGTGTCTGTACTGCAGACTGAATCCGGGACCTGGGTGGGGAAACCCCACCGGGTCTACTCTGCAAGACAACTCCACGAAATAGAAGGTGCTCTCTGCTCTCTCGGCTGAGGGAACTTGACCGCTACGAAAGCGCTGGCTGAATGCCACAGAGTTGTTAAATGTTAAAGGAAAATTTAAAAGCTAGTCTTCTCCATTGCTGAACACCTACCATGTACACCGCACAGCTCTAGACTCCACCATGAACAGGATAGCGGCCCTGTCTTCCCAGAGCTTGCCCTCAGGGGGCTGTTAGCACTTTACAAATGACAAACCAGTGAGACAAATGAAGACAAAGTCCAAAGAGGAAGCACACCACTGTGAAGAAAATAAAACAGAGTAAAGGACACAGGAAGGAAAAGATTGATAAAGGTCATACCAATTTTATTTAAGCTAGTCTGGGCTCAATTCTCCAGTAATGCAAAATTGGTCATACTTGAAGAAAATTCCAGAAGCCATGAATATGTGCAGTTCTAAAAAGAGAAACAGCAAGGGGTTGACCAAGACACTAGCACCAGAAAAGAAATTACAGCCAGAGCAACAGGCTCAAGGGCAAACAGGCCAGAGATGCAATGGCAGGGCTCAGGATGAGGGGTTACATGGTGGGTGGCCACACAGTCTGTGGTTCTTTCAGACCCACAAAGTGTCCCTAGCAAAGGATCCGGTTATGGTGGGAAATGACAGGTATGGTCGCCTCAGTAGGCAAAGACTAAAGAAAAAGGACAATACCAAGGCTACAAAACAGGAAGCCAGGTCTGTTGTTTAGGAAGTCACCAACAGGCTCTGAAAACAGAGGCCTTCCCAGGTATTTCTTCAAAGATTATACTCTATAGTCCAGGCAGGGGTGGGGGGTGGAGGGATTTTTACCTCAGCAAATTGTGAGCTAAGAACATTTGCTAAGAGGTTTGCAGAAAATCTGAGGCATAGCCAGAGAAGAACCTAGCTGCCTCCTTGACTCAGTGTCAAGGACAGTAAGGTTGGGCAGGAACATTTAGGGCTCCTGAGCAGAGCCAATGCCCGCTGAAATGCCAACTTCCTGCCTCTAAAGCGCAGGCAACAAATGTGCCCTGAGAAACGCCTCCCAGGCCTATGGAAGCCAACTGTACCATCTCCAGACCCCCCAAAACAAAACTTCCTTTGTAAAATGGCTTCCCTAGTGGGAGCCCAGACATTTCTACTTCTTTGCTCAGCTTACGCTCCCGTGCAGATATTTTAATTAATGTTTAATCTTCCTGCGTTTGTGCCTGGAGGCAAAGCCTACGAGGGGCAGAGTTCCCAATCACAGCCTTAGACAACCCTGAGGGTTTAACATTAATTAACCACAATTCAAATGGCCACCCCACCCAACCACCAGGTGCACAGGGCCATGCAAGGCTTTCTGCCAGAATCCACCACTTTCCTTCCATCCTCCCACAGCTACAATGGTGAGTGTCCATTTCTTTCCCTCTTTCCTGGGGCGGGGCTGGATTCTGGCTCTGTCACACAAGAGGGAAGAAGTCAGTGGAGACCACTACACTAGAGACGATCCCAGAAAAAGCCTGTGAGCAGACCCCTCCGAGTGCCTGTGTTAACCATCACTCCCTCAGCGCACACCGAAAGAAAAGGCAAGACGCCTTTGTGCTGCTCCCGGTATCTTAGGGAGCCATCTGACAGCTTACTTATTAAATGCATTTTCATATTAATTCCCCCTGCACCACAGCTGACCTTCAAAAACATTTACCAAGTGTCAAGAACACAAAGCCCCGTGGTGGAGGGAAGGCAGGGAGGCGAGGGGAGCCTCCTGCCATCGGCTTTTCCTGCACGGCTGCAGATGAAGTCGGTTAAAATGAAATACTACATTAGGTAGCTGGTCCTTTAATGGAGAACCTAAATTAGATAGCTAGATAAATTAGAACCCAATTAATGAAGGCCCAAATTACTTTTGCCTCAGTATATTTCCGAGAGGAATGGTTCACAGGGCTGTAAAACAACGTCAAAATATTGTTAGCACTTCCCAAGCATGTCCTGCGTCCCGCACACATTTTATCTCCACAGTCCTAACAGGAGCACCGGGGTCCAGAATAATGACCCTTAAGCATCCACAATGTACAATTATACTTAATATCTATATTTACCAAGTCAAAGCTCAGACCCAAATGCTCTCTCAAAGATGAAAGATCTTTTAAAAATAAACTTTAGGTAGAATGCACATAACGAAAAGGTCATCCATTACCTTAAGCATTTTTAAGTGCATGGCTCAGTGGTATTAAATACATTCCCATTACTGGATGACCATCGCGCCATCTATTTAATCCCAGACTCTTTTCAACTTGTAAGGCTGAAACCGCATTCCTACTAGATAGTGAGTTGTCGGTCCCATTCTGTACCTATTCACCAGAAATATTCAACAAAGGAAAACATGCAGTTCACAGGTTTGACTGAGGGTTATGTCTTACAGAAGGTGACATTTGAAATTCTCATTTTTTTTTACTAAGTTCAGCCATGGTTAAACCTACCATCCTAGTTTGCCTTTTATTGCTGTGATAAAGCACTAACCAAAACCAACCGGAAAGAAACAGGTTCATTAGGCTTAAAGGGAAGCCACGGCAGGAACCCGAAGGCAGGAACCCGAAGGCAGGAACCCGAAGGCAGGAACCCGAAGGCAGGAACCTGAGCCGACAGCATGGAGGAGTGCTGCTTACTGCTTTGTTTTCTCTGACTTCCTCGGCCACACTCCTTCGACAGTGAGGCCCACACCAGTCAGGAGGCAAGACAACAACCCACATGTGTGCCCACGGGCCAGCCGGATGGAGGCAATTCCCAGGTACGTCTAGGTTTGTGTTAAAATTGACAAAAGATAACCAGCCCATCTACTTACTTCATTTATCATACTTGAAAAAGACCGTTAACCGTGTTCCACAAAGCCATGTGAAGTACTCAGACATCTACCAGTCAGTGTGATGGGTAACCAATCAATACATTTGGCCTGCTAGGAATTGGGAGCTGCAGACAGAAGGTCTTCCGGACTACCTCTGCAATCAGTGTACAGCATCAGGTAGGACTAGAGCTGCTTTCAGGAGGATCTGGAAGATGAATACCCACAAAACCACACACTAATGCCTTTGATGCGTTAGAAAGAGCGACCTTCCAAAATTACATCAAGAGAAAGTGCCTCAGAAACAAGCACATCATAAGCAGGATGAATCTTTGTCTGCACAACAGGCTAACAACAGGCACAACAGTGAGACACTAGGGGCGGTGGGGGTTCTCATCAGCAGGCGGCAAGAGGGCGGGAGCAGGTTCAGCCCAGAAGCAGGAAGCTCTGTGTCAGTCTTTCTTGGTTCTGAGTCATTAGCTCTAGGGAGGGGGGAGCACAAGAGAAACCTTTCAAGCCACAAACCACATATCTTAGGGAGATAGCTAATTAGAATTCACCCTTAACTGTGGGAGAATTAACAGACATTAAATAATCATTATTTATAATTGGAGAGTCAAGTTACCCAAAAAGGGGGTGGGCAAACTCAGATTGCTTTGCTTAATGTTTAATTTAGGAAAAAAAAACCAAACAAACAAGAGTATGTGGTTCTCAAAAATGGTCGATAACTTAAGTTCCCAAAGTCAGAAACTTTAAACGTGTCCTTTTCCCCAAAACAACGATGTTAAAACTGTGCTTCATTCTAGGAAAGGAGACACAGAAATTCTGATTATACGTAGTAACAGGTAGGACACAGCCTCTCCTGAGCTCTGGACCTAGTGACCAAGGGAGAGCAGGGACAGCATCTTCCTTCTCTCAGGGCAATGCACTCACCAAGGGGATAGAGTTTTTGTTTTGTTTTCTTTTCTGTTTTTTTTTATTTGTTTATTATATTTTGTTTTTATTACTAAAATTTTAGAATTCTCTCCTAAGGACATGAAAACATCAAATCACCTTAGCTTCATTCCTCTCCCAAAAGGTTCCCTCCTCGGCCAGGTTCAAAGCCAATGACCTGATCTCCAGGGAAGCTGATCACTGTGGGACCAAAGCAAATGGGTCAAATAAGACCTCACATTCTCTATAAGAAAGAAAGAAAGAAAGAAAGAAAGAAAGAAAGAAAGAAAGAAAGAAAGAAAGAAAGAAAGAAAGAAAGAAAGAAAGAAAGAGAGAAACAGAGAAACAGAGAAACAGAGAAACAGAGAAACAGAGAAACAGAGAAAGAGAGCCACAACATTTTAGGCCTCAAAAAGTCAAAGAAATGTTTGAAATACATTATTACCCAATATGCCAAAGAGGTAGAAATAGTAAGATTATCCCATGGGAGTGGAAGTAGTGCCTTTCCCCCAAAGTCTCCCGGAAGCCACAGAAGCCAGCTGCCATCTTTCCAGAAAGTTACACTTTTCAGAGGTCTTCAAAACTATTTCTGTAAGCATGGCAGTGACCCAGTGCCTTCCAGGAACCACAGGGAGAGAGGGGAGGGGGCCCAGGGCATGCACAAAGATGAATGGATACTGTTACTTACGCTTTTTAATATAGGTGTTTGGTTTCAGTTATTAGAATAACAAAGGGAAAAAAAAGAAGCGTAATTGTCAAGCTCGGGTAGATTATTCAACAGAACAGACCTTCCATGCAGCAGAATACACTGACATCATTAAATGGTTCATCATAGAAAAATGCTTATTGATATGTGGAAAGTCTCCATGGTTTGTACTAAGGAGGAAGACTTAAGTACATGCATGTGCTTACATGCCATCTATCATAGTACAGATTTGTAAATGCTTTTAAAATTCACAAAAATATAAAGTGTGTATTTCTGCATGCACACGCACGTGTGTGTGTGTGTGTGTGTGTGTGTGTGTGTATTGTGTGTGTGTGTATGTGAGTTTGAATGTATGCACATCTGTGTATACAGGTGAGCATGCAAGTACACATAGATACCAGAGGACAACCTCAGCTGTAGTTCCTCAGAAGCCACCCACCTTGCTTTTGGAACACAAGTAAAATGGGCTGCATGCCAGCAGCCACCAGGGGTCTGTTTGTCCCTGCCTTCCCAGTACTGGGATTACAAACTGAGTCACCACCACACCAGGCTTTTGTTCAGTGTGGGTTCTGGGGACTGAGCTGAGGTCCTGCACCACTTTATTAACTGACCTCATCTCCCCAGCTGCCTCTCTAACTACAGACTTAACTAGAACATTCTGTAATTATAAAGGCTATTTTTTTTTTCAGTTTAATGTAGAATTTTGAAAACATCAATAGCTCTGCTACAAATGTTCTAAATCTAGGTTGGGGATGGCAGGAACTACTTGTGAGTATGGGACAGCGACTGTCTAGACTCCCCCCAAAGCGCATGCGCACGTGCGATCATGCATGCGCACACACATACACACACATACACACACACACACACACACACACACACATCTAACAAACATTGGTTAAGAACAAACAAAAGAGCCAGATGTGCTACTGAGGTTTTCAATCCCAGCACCCAGTAGGTGAGGCAGGAGGATCATAGTGATTAGACAGCAGTCTGAGCTACATAGTGAGTTCCAAGCCAGCCTTGGCTACAGTAAGATGCTATCTCAAAACCAAAAATCAAACACAATAGTAAAGATGCTAGAAGAACAAAGGAAATACAGTCCTTCGGAGCGCACTTCTCCTAATGTTAGCTCCCCCTTCATGATTTCCCAGAATGCTCAGCTGTTTGCTAGACTATAAGAAACACTCTATATCCTGTTGCTTCTGAACACTTGAAATCATGTAAATTATTCCTGGGGAATGTTTAAAAATTCATGTTATTTACTCCTGAGAGACCACAGCAACATCTTTCCAGACTGCACCAGACTGCTCTGTGAATTGGGGGGTTTTAATTTCTGAGATGCAACAACCCTGCCTTGTGCTCAGATCAATAAAAGGAAATGAGCTACTGTAGTTGGCCAGCCGGCTCCTTCCCCCCACCACCATATACACGGTCCTGAGTGGATCAAAACTCCATTTGTAAATTAAACTAGCTTGGCTGGTATGGGAACACAGCGAGCCTGTGTGCGCCGCAAACAACATTCTCTGAACCTCAGCTCCGCTCGGGCCGGTGGTGGTGGTGGCGGCGGCAGCGGCAGTGGCAGGCAAGGCCCTGAGCAACCGCAACCTCAGCTATATAGACATCTTTTCAAACTGTTTCTTTTTTAAATGCTTGCGTTCTCTTTTTTTCTAGTTTATTAATTTTATCTGTATCTCAAAAACAAAGCATGGAAGACTGATGTCCACATTTTCTGTGTGTGCATGTCTATGCGCTCATGAATGGGCAGACACATGTGAGCCCTGGACATCTGCCTGTCTCTGCCTCCTGGCAGTGCGGTACGTGTGTGCACCACCATGTCTGGCTTTTTGTACATGGGTCTTATGTTGCCCTCTGCTGACTGAGATATCTCTCCAACTCAAACCTATACACTTTCAAATATGTTCTAAGACACATTTACTTAGTTTTTCACATTGTTTTTTGAAAAGTTCATACATGAATGCTAATTCACATCATGTCTATCCTATGTCCACTCCTGCTCCAACTCTTCCCACTCCTCCACTCCCGCCCTTTCAAATTCATGACCTCTTTATTTTTGTTACACAAACACACATACACACATATACACATATGTGTGTGTGAGTGTGCATGTAAGTACAACCTGTTGTGTCCATTTAGCATTGCTCATGTGTGTATCTATGTGTTGCATGTATGTATCTGTGTGTGCATGTGTCTATCTGTGTGTTTCTGTGTATCTGTATATGTATCTATGCATCTCTCTTTGTCTCTGTGTGTGTGTCTGTCTCTGTCTGTGTGTGTGTGTGTGTGTATGTATGTGTGTGTTTGGACATGCCTACTTGTGATTGGATAACCTATAAAAATTACCTATAGCTCTTCATATAAAACAGGCATGGGGCCTTATGAGAACTCCCCAGCACATGCTGAAATGTCCCCAGATGCTATAGTTGTAGAGGCCTTGTATAAGGAACCATATTGTTGAGGATTAGTGGGCACAGGCTTCTGTAACCAAGCAGTGTACGCACATGGTTCAGGTGCCTTGACTTGAGTTCTGTAACCCTGACTTCCTTCAATGATAGACTATGATCTGGAAGTGTAAGCCAAGCAAACCCTTTCCTCTTCAAGTTGCTTTTAGTCCAAGTGTTTTATACAGCGAGAGAGAAGACACTAGGACAGTGGCGGGGCCATCTCCCAGCCCTGAGTTAGGCTTATTGCCTCTTCCTTGTGATGGAGAAATAGCCAGAGAGCCTAGAATGCTCACACAGCAAGTAAACAGCAAATCCATCTGATATCCGCAAGTCTGGGCAACTTACACAGACAAGCACATTTCAGAAAACTGGAGAGTGCGTTCTCTGAAGAGCTGTCTCCTGCACTTTGGAAGCAGACGGTCTTTAGCCAATTGACACTGGCAGCTGTCAATTTCCAATGTCTCTGTCAGGCCGTCTCCCATCTTCACTGACTTGGTTCGCAATTTGTTTGTGTTTGTTTGTTTGGCCAAAGTCTGGCCCTGTGTAACTGTGACACTGGTGGGCATGCTAGGATTGAATAACACTGAGAAAAGACAAACTAATCAAATGCACAAGGCTGACATCCAGAATCGTATGTCCAAGTTAGGGGATGCCCCATGGGGACTCTAGGGCTCCTGGATGGGGTGAACCACAGTTCCAAGAGCCAAATTACAGATCAGCTCCTCAGAAAGAATTGTCCCTCCAGCATGTACTTGAGTGTCAGCAAAGCCATCTGCAGTGTCAGTTCAGACTTCAACACTCCAGCGAAAGATGGCTGTCCAAGCTCTTGAGCAGATAGAAGGGCTCAAGGACATGCCATCACTAAGTGGAGGGCCCATGTATGTCTCATGCTGTGCCGATGAAGGAACAGAAGGCAGAACTGTAGGCAACAGGATGACAGCGGGCCAGGAAATCTACCCACTGGCTCCACCAGGGTGTCCTAGCCCTGCGACCTCAGGAGCCTTGGAGAGTCTTGGGATGGTAAAGGATCCTTCAGGTCTGTGAGTTCCAGACACTTTACTGCCTTGGGGTACTTTTGCCTAGAAAAACCACTCCTGCCCATCCCCAGGGCACTAGCACTGTAGAGAAGACTAGAGAATGAATCCTTCTAGCCCGAGGGGTGGGGCAGAGAGACCCTGAACCCTGAAGAGCAACTGCTCTCGACCCACAATGGCCTGTTTACAGAGTTACTGATTACCATCCACAAGTAAGAAATCACACAAAGGCTCCAGGTAAAAATTAAAGGGCGTACCCTAAACAAAGTGGCTTGGGTAGGCATGCAGCTCGGCTTCTAGGGTGCTTGCCTTTCCTGTATGGGGTACTGGCTTCCTCTCCTGTAAGCCTAGGCCTCGGAAGGTCTACACAGGGGGACTAGAAGTTCAAGGTTACCACTGGCTACGTAAGAATCCAAAGCCAGACAGAGGGGTACATGGGCTCTATCCCAAAAAGGATAGACGAGAGGCGGGGGAGGCTTGCCTGTGGACGGAAAAGAAAACCCTTAAAATACAGACACTCTAAAATGTGGTTTCTAAACGCTGGATTCAGATACAGAGAAGAAGATATTTGAACCACATTGCCTCGTACAGCTCCCGTGTGATGCGCAGCATGGAGCCAGTGCACAGAGGAGCCCCTGGGCCTCTGGCTGCAGATGTGAGGGACCACTCACTGACACTAGGTAAAGGGGCCAGGAACTCACATGGGCCCTAAATGACCTCTGTCACTGAGCATACCATTACAGAAGACTGTGTGTCTGAGTGTAATTGCATATCCCTGTGTGTCTGTCTGCCCATGTGTGTGCATCGGTGGTGTGTGTGTGCATGCTCACGTGAGTGCGTGAGCCTGTGTGTATGTCTATGCTTGCCTGCCTGCGTACACAATGGAGACTTTCTCCTTGGAGCTTTGAAGCAGAGGGTCACTTCCCCTCCCTGTGAAGCCTCCAGCTTGGCAAACAGTAACAAGCAGTTTACACACAGGCCGCTCTGTGGAGCACAGGCAGGGGGAGTGTTATTCCTCCATCAGCCAGCCCTGCAGTGGGATTCCAATGACCCCTGGAAGGTTCTCACTTCAGTGAGTAAAGCAGAGACACACACACACCCCACCCCAGTCAATGACCCAGGACAAGCCATTCCCCTGTGATATACAGAGGCTGATGTCCTGACTCACCCAGACTCCAGCAGAAACTCTCCTCACAGGCTCCTTGGCCCTAGACGATGCTAGCACACACCCAAGCCAGCCCCTACCATGCTGCCTCAAGATTCCTTCTGAAACCTAACCCAAACACCTGCACCCTGTGCAAAATCCTGAGTGTCCTCTTGGGTCTGCTAGGGCATCTCTAGGGTTTAGCCACCACCATTTCCTGGCACTCTTCAACAGTGAGACTGTCAATCATCCCCTGAACACAGGTCACCTCCATCTAGCTGAATGTCCACTCATAGTACTCTCCACCCAAAACACCTCTTCTACCCACGGCTCCCACAATGCCTGCCCCAGACCCAAAACATTCCC
>OU015753.1:104277540-104322158 GCA_907169655.1 Acomys percivali
TCTCTCTCTCTCTCTCCAAAAGAACCAAGGTAGAATTAGCTTGGAAACTCACCACTGAATCATAGAAAATGCCACATATATTAAAATTGAGTTTGTCAAACCCTCACACATTACCAAGCCTTGGAAATGCTCTTATTTGTAAGCTGTACTTCAATGAACAGGCTCCATTGACGACAAAGCTACTCTGGAGAAAGTTTGTCTCTTGACAGAAATAAACACATTTTACACAGTCACTGTGCAGGCTCACACCATGGACTACACTCGTGGAATCTGGTCTTTGGATGTGCACTTGTAAGAGGCCTGCAGCTGTCTCTTTACTGGCTGTTTGCAAGGACAGAATAACTTGCAAAGCAAAGGAGCTGTGGTGAGAGTCCCACAAATCTGACAGCTGGACGGTGCTGAATTCCAGGCCAGGCTGGGGAGAGTGGATTCCTGAAGATCACTCCGGAGCAAGCAGGAAGCTGAGGCTTTTCCCTAAGGCACAGCTTAGACCGAGCCCACAGCCAAGCCTTCTAAGATCACCTCGCTGCACTCTGCTCCACAGAGGGCCACTGTGGTGCTGGAGCCAGTTATGTGACCCTGAGATTGGAGTAGAGCCCATTTGTGGAAACAGATGCCAAGAGAGAAGGCAACTGTGGTGTTGGTGGCACACTGGGCAGAAGCTCCCCCTTCCCCCTCGCCCCCGAAGGAGGAGTAATTCTTTTTGGGTGACAGTCCACTATCAGTCAAGTCCATCCCTGGATGTTCAGTTTACACATGGACTCCTTAAATAGGAACAGTTTATAGCTATTAAGAGTCACAGCCCAAGAACACGCCGAGGAGTGCCTTAGTCAGCAAAGTGTCTGCCACAGAAGAGTTTGACAGTTCGCACCCACATAAAAAATAAAAAGTTAAAAAAGTTAAAAAGCTCTGTTGGAGCTAAAGAGATGCCTCAGTAGTTTCTTGCAGAGGGCCCAGGTTCGAGTCCCAGCGCCCACATGACAACACAATAGCTGCCTGTGACTCCAGCTCCAGCAGATGTGACTCTCTCCTTCTGGCCTCACCATACGCAAGTGACAGACACTCATGAAGGCAAAACATCCATACGCATAAAATAAATGGAACTAATTTCTTAGAAGCTGGTTGTGTTGTCAATACATAGAATCTCAACTGACAGGATACTGACAACCAAATGACTTAAGACTATGAAGACTTTTGTGTGAGGGATGGAACATGCCGAGGTGACAACTGGGGTGTGGAATATACAACCTCAGTCACTCACGGAGTTCTCACAGCAAAGGACAAACATAGAATCCCTTTGGTGTCAGGCTCTGTTTCACAACGAGGCGTCCACCTGTTGCAGGGGCATCAGAAGCGGTCACTGTGCCCATCGCCAATGAAGGCAGAGCCAGCCCCAGGGAAGCAGTCCCTGTAAATGTAGAAACCAAGAACGTGGTACAACCTTGGGATTCCTGCCAGCAAATCCAAGGAGAACAAGAACCAGACAAAGTTCTGGGTGCTCCGACCACACCGCTGCATTCCTCTGTATGCCACAGCGCCACCTGCTGGAGATGGAGGGAAGAAAGCTGGTGCTGCCACAGCTGCCTGAAGAAAGCTCTGCTGAGAGTCTGAGCACTTCCCCCAGTCCACTCACACCGAGCTTCCTCCCCAGCACGTTACAGAGCAGTGGGGGCCCGATTCTATCACAAGAGGAAACCATAACCAATGGGGGCATCAAGAAACATGATTACAAAGGTGGGCTCCTCACTGCAGCTGTCTGGGAGCTCACTTGGCACTCCAAAGGCAGCAGCTCTTGGATGCACTTTGGTAAACAGTGACCTTGGGGGCGGGGCAGGGGTGGGAGGAGGGCCGAGGTCAGATCAAGCATTTGTCCAGCTATGCTACACCCGAAGAACTCCAATCTCAGTGTGTTCGGCCATTCCTTTTCTTCTTACCCTCTGACATGTGGAGTCTTGCTTCTCTCTTGGTTTGCTTTGTGTGCATATGCCTGTATATATGTGTATGCAGAACACACGTATATGTAGAAGCCAGAGGAAGGTTTCTGGTTTGCCTGCCTCTAACGCTCTCTGCCTTATCTTCTGAGATGAGATCTCTCTCTCCCTCTCCCTCTCCCTCTCCCTTACCCTCTCCCTCACCCTCTCCCTCTCCCTTACCCTCTCTCTCTCCCTGTGAACACACGGCTATGTCAGCTAGGCTGGCAGGCCAGGGGGATCCTTCCACCCACTTGTTTCCACACCCCGACAGCCACATCACAGGGTTGCAGGCGTGTGCAGCCACGCCCAGTTGTCTACAGTATGAACCAGAAGAGGCTCCTACGGCTTATTTCCTGACGCACACCAGCACTTTGGACAGGGATCAGTGTGTCATCTGTCTCGTCACAGGCTGTCTACTGGCAGGGACAGCACAGCTGGGCTGATTAAGGTACCCGGTCACACCCTGCTGGGGTCACCTTGGCCCCGGCCCCGAGGGTAAATGTTTTCTTGTAGGCCTCTATGGGCAGTACACTGCCTTCCTCCTGGAGACATGTCTTGTGTCCTTGGAATACAGACGGTGTGAAACAGAAGGACACAGGGATCCTATTCTGCTGGTCTTCTCCTGGGGCCAAAGTAATGGTTGGTTGCATTAGGTATCGAAGCATACAGACACACTAGAATAAAATGACAGTAAACACCTCCACAGACACGGAGTGAAGAGCTAATGCTGTAGCTCCAGTCAGCAGGGCTAGCAGAGCTCACCACCCTTGCTAGCGAAAGTGCTGATGGGAGAGGCAGCTTGTGCTTTGGAGCACCTGCTGTCAGCAGAGGCTGGGTCATTACCAACACCTCATCAGGCAGGACCATTTCAGCAGCACATGTGGAAGTATTCCAGCGGTGGTGGGGGGTGGGAGGGGCGGGTGCACTGGTCCCTCTAGTCATAGCATTTCTGTTTTTTCTGTCTCATTTCTTTCCCTCTGGTATTGTAATGAGGCAACCCACTGTCTGACATGTCCTCCCAACCATTACCCTAGACCTAACACATTCCCTCATCTGGACTTCCCACTGGTCCCCAGATTTTTCTTCCTGGTTAAGAGAAATCTTTGTTTTGGGTGTACCTTTCCCCTTTAAGTGTGTATGCCAAGGTAACTGGCCTGCCCGCCTTTGCTGTCTTCTACTCTACAGGAGGGCAAGGCATTCTAGGCAGTCCCTCTTCCTATGACAGCTACCCCAAGGGACTCACTATGCACAGGACTGTGACACGCCTCAGCGCTCTTCTTGCTCTTTCCTCTTTCTGTGAGTACCACTCAGTTCCCCTCAGAACCTGTGGGCTGACCCCCTGTGCGGCTCCCACCCTGGGTGACATCCTCCCCGGGCTGGGACTCCTCAGCTGGGACTTCCCCCGTCACACGTGCTGTGTCTGGGAGCGGTGGCTGTTGGGTGACAACCTAAAGCAGGACCAAGAAGGGCAGCAAGAGAATGAGGTCAAACGTGACTCCTGTACGGCCACAAACGCGATTGCAAACTGTTAAGGGACCCCGGTAAGGTCATGGGTACCACTGAAGGGGGCGAGTGTGGCCACCTGAGGCAAGTTCAGGGCACATGCTATATAGTCCCTGGGCCGAACAGAAGACGTGACTGCCCTCCACATCAAGCATACCACCTCACTGGGCCACCTCAGAATACAGCCATCAGCGACGCGCTACTGAGTACAGCACTCCTTCGGTATCCCTGAGTTCGCATGAGGCCCCAGCAGCTCTTCCTAAGAGAGCAGGAAGTCAAAGCAGTTAAGTCAAAGCAGACACACAGTCCCCTCCTGCTAATAAATGTATTAGTAGTGGCGAACTTTTTCATGTTGACCAGAAGCCCCGGGGCAGCCAATCTTTACCTCAGCAAGCTGTTGGCCACTCGTGCTTCTGAGGTCCCCTACAGAGCGTCCTCACACCTTGAGAAAGCCACAAGCCTTGGGAGGGGGTTACAAGTGCAGAGTCATGGTGGTTCAAGATGTAAAGGAGACATACTTGGTGGACTCACTTGAGAAGGCAGTGACAAGGCATTTATCAACCTCCCCAGGGCAGCTGGTTGCAACTAAGCCCCTCAGAATACGCAGCCCTCTTCCATTTCTGGCACACATGCAGGGGAGAGGGTATCATCCCTGCACATCAGACAGATTCACAGGAATACCAAGTATGAGGTCATCTGTCCAGTGCAAGCAGAGAGCTGGGAATCTGCAGTGGCTAACACCACCCACATGACTGGACCTACAGTCACCTAGGAAACAGGGCCTGCCCGTGAGTGTTATCCACCCTAGAAAGGCTCAGGCTAAATGTGTGGTGTGCGGCAGCCTCTCCCATGGTGTGTGGCAACCTCTCACGTGGTGTGCAGCAACCTCTCATGGGCTGAGTATCACTCATCATGCTAACTGTGACAGCACAGCCTCCTGCTGCTTCCATGATGGTCCTGTGCACCCCAACTGTGCGCCATCCCAAGTCCCTCCTTTCCTTCTCCAGGAAGCCTTTGTCTGACACTGTGTCACAGCAGGGGCTGGTCCCAGGTCCCCACCTCATCCCGTCCCCGCTACACGCTGCTCCTCAGAGCAATCTTTATGAGAGGGCTTTATGTACGAAGGGTTCTCACCTGCCTGGGGACATACCTTATCAGGAAACTATTTACTTATAGTATAGGGGACTTGGTGGGGGGAAAGGGGAGGGAAAGGGAAAGACTTCCCATTAAGGGAATTAATTACTTGGCACGTTTTGTCCTTAGTCATGAACTGCATTTGAAACAGGGCCCAAGGTACATGTGCATATGGGAGGAAGAGGAAATACAGAAAAGATCACTGAGGAGGGCAGAATGTGGGGCGGGGGGTTGAGAGAACAGACATGCCTGCTTTAGTTTCTCTTGAAATATTAGAAGCAACTCCTTACCAGCAAGACTCTTGAGACAGACTTCAAAAATCATCTCTCTCAAGGCAAAGTGATGAGGCCTTTTGCCATCTTGGGGTGGAGGGAGTTCTCTATTAACTTATGTCTTGAAAATCCAGTAAGGTTTCCAGACCAAACCCCAGGGGAACTGTTGCCTCCGCCAGCACGCGAAAGATTTACACTAACTGAACCCAGCTTTCCATAGGGCCCCACTCAACCGACTCATCCATCTAAATGGGATTCTAGCACAGAGGCACAGAATGAAGGTGGGAGGCGGTGCGGTGAGTGCCAGAGAGAACCTGGCCAGGCACACATGCACATCTGACAGGCAAAGCCTCATCCGGAGACAGCAAACATCACTCCCAGATCCAGAAGGCCAAAGGTAGTCAGCTGAAAACGCTCAGAAGCCACAGAGTGGGGTACCCTGTCCACTGTCAGGAAACGCATGCCCTGTCATACAGACCTGCTCTGATCTCAAGTGTTCTAGGTACTGAAATAAGATGACAGCAGGGGATTTTTGACTCTTTCCAGAAGGATCATGGGACCTCGTACTGCCAGTTGAAAATGCTTTAGTAAGAACCTGAGCCCCAAGGCTGGGCAGGGTGCAGGGTCAGCACTGTGAGGAGCCCGCCAAGGAGGCCTTAAAAAAGGAAATGAAGAGCCGACCAGATGCGAGTGCTGAGCAGTCCACAGCGCCAAGCACCTGACTGGCAGCCCCGCAGGAGAGGGGCCGGGAAACCAATTTGTTGGCACTTTCATGGCAAATACAGGACCCAGCAGGCACAAGACTCCTTGGCTGTTCCTGCTGAAGTAAGCTCAGAGAGGCGCTGTCCCAGAAAAATACCACGCAAGCCACATATGTGGTTTTAATTTTCTAGTAATAGCTTTAGCAAAAAGCAAAGACAAAACAAGTAAGATTAACTTTGACATCTCACTTAATCCACACATATAAAATAGTCAAGTAACCAATATAAAAAGTATTAATGGACTACTTTATCTTTGTTTTTTTACAGTGAACAAGGGCTCTCTACAAAAAAAAAAAAAAAAAAGAGCTAGAAAGAATTATATATCTAGATGGATAAACTAGGACAATTGAGGAACTTTATAAAAGTGGTTTTAATTAATTTCTTGAGAATTTCTTACAATATATTTTCACTATGCCACTCCCCACTGCTTTGAACTCCTCCTAGTTGGTCCCCCACCTCTCCCCTCCTTCCTGATTCACGGAGGTACCTTCATAGACACAGTCACAAAAGGGAAAAAGAAAGCTGGGGCAGGCAGACCCGCGTTCTCTGCTGAGCATTATAGCAAATGGTGCCTTCTTTGAAATGGAAATCAGATGGGCCCCTGTCAGGAAGTCAATACACCATAGCAGAGCCTAGGCAGAGCACTGCATGGCTCCATCAAGGGGCTGCTACATCCTGCAGGGTCAAGTGGAGCCAGGCTGCAGCCCACCATGGAGGCAGGCCCTTCCTGGCCTGGTCAATGCTGTCTAAAATGACTTCTGTCCAGAACTGCTGAAAATCTTTCAGTCACCCTGACAGAGAGGGCATGACTTTTCCAGGATGCTAACTGCATTTCCCGCCTGACTAGACTCTCCAGCAATCACGCTGCTCCCGGGAGGAGGAATGAGATGAGGGGAAAGGCCCACTGAGGGTCACCTACCTTGCCCTCTGGCCATCAGCAGAAATCCATTTAATGCCAGCTTCCTCCCTTCTCCAGCCTCTGAGCCTCTTGCTTCTGCCTGAGAAGCTAAGATTAGTCTTTTGCTCTTCAGAGAACACCTAAAGGCGTTAGAAACTTTGTCCTGAGACAGCACAAGAATAAAGAAAGAAAGCAGTGACTCTGGAGCCTGTGAAGTGGAAGCCGGTTCCCACCTGTCCCTGGGTTTACCAACCACCACAGGCCCTGAGCACCCAGGACACCTATTCACACTCTAGCAATAACACTGGATTAGACTGTTAATGTTTGACCTCTCTCATGCATGTGAATGTGTAGCTACACACACACACACACACACACACACACACACACACACACACACACGCGCGCGCGTGCACACACACACACACACGGAAAGAAAGGATGAGAGGGAGACTACGAATGAATGGTGGCCACGAGGTTAACAGGGCAGGCTTTGATGAGAAATTAACATTTGTTAGCCATGTGACCTTGAGCAAATAACTTGACCTCTGGGAGTGAGCTTCCTTTCCAAAAAAAGGAAAAGAAAGGCTCGGAGAATAACTGTCTGTGCTTCTCAGAGAATTAAAATGAGTTTATGTAGCAAAATCAGTTCATGAGAAATATAAATTAGTAGAAACTTGCCTGGAGCATGCTGGGAACCACACATGTGGTGACTGTCATTTGCCACATCACTATGCTGTGCCCAACAAGTGAGAGCTGTGATTACCAGATGTATATTGAAATATCTGCTCCTTCCCTTCCAAGCTGACTTCCTTTACCTCACCATGCTGGCTTTTCCTGACCAATGCCCACACCAAACCCCTGCCTGCCATTCCTGACAAAACGTTCACACACTGACAAAAAGACAACAGTGCTCCCTGGAACAGCACACAGCAGCTGTCCTGGCAGCTCCCTAAGCACTACCATGCATGTCAGTCACCAAGACGCCCAATCAAAATGCAGAATGGGAATCAAGAGGTCTGGGCCTGGGGTCCTCAAGCTAAGGGGCCTCAAGGTGAGGTCCACCATGTGACTACTGCACAGATGGCGCCCACAGCTCCTACAGGGCAAGGCACACTCTGCCTCCTCCAGTCACCTGAGTCTCGGGCACACAAGAGGCTGCTCAAGTAGATTCGAGCTGAGCCGATGGAGGTGCTACTGCCTGCTCCCAGACTGCAGGCTCCACTTTGGTGAGGGAGACCTCTTTGGAGGTTCAGGAGTATAGTCATCCCCACATTAAACACACCCCAAACCTGTGCTTAGGCAGGGGGCTTCTCTGAGCTATGCAAACACTGTGTGCAATCCCTCCCTCTTATGAAGAGGGCAACCCTGAGTGGGCGTGGACAGGGAAGGATGCTGCCAAGGAGGGCAATGACTGGCAAACAGATCGGTGCCTTGGAGGAAAGACCTTCACTTGGGAAGCAAGGAAGGAACACTGGCCTGTCTGCCTATGCCCTTCCCAGAAGATACAGGCTGTATCTCCCCCATGCTCGCCAACGCTTATAAAGGGGCCAAAGCCTAAAGAACTTGTAGATGGGACGTCACACCTTTCCTTACCAGCTCATGAAGAGGACACATAGCAGAGAGGGCACACCACAGTCAGAACAAGACCACGCCCTAAAGCCAAGGCTTCATCCACTGAGCTCTCACCTTACGCAGCCATCATTCCAGGTTCTAAGACGCTGCTGCCCCTGACCTTGTGAAGGAGCCTCTCCCACAGGAAGGCACACAGTACGCATGTGTGTGACACACTGTGTGTTGTATGATGTGGTTGGCCATGAAAACAAAGTAGGCAAAGTGACAGGATCAGGGCAGTGAGGATGACAGGAAACAGGGCAATGAGGGGTAAAGTTTAATCAGAGGCGTGAAAAAAAAAAAAAAAACGAAAAAGGACAGAGCCATGTCAGTATCTCACAGGGGACCATCCTGGACATGGTGGACAAACAGAAAGCATGGGCTGAGGAGGCGATTCAACCGGTAAAGCATCTGCCTCCCAATCCATGTGAAAAATATGGTAGGAGGCACCTGTGATCTCAGTGACAGGGAGAAGAAAGGGAGGCCGAAACATTCCTAGATGTCCACTGGCCGGCTAGCCAGACCAGTAAGAGACCCTACCTCAAGCAAAAGGTAGGAGGTCCCTGGGAACTGACACCCGAGGTTGTCCTCTGCCGTCTTCACGTGACCCCACACACAGACAGACAACAACAGAACAAACAGGAGGGCTGGTGAGGCTGCAGACGGAGAAGAAGGGAGCAGGGCTCAGTGAGGGCTGGAAACTGCAAGAGGAGTCTGGGAGCCTTCCTCTGAGCAAAGTGTTCGCGAAGAGTCTGGGGGGGGGGGGGGAGGGACCCAGCCACCATTTTCAAATGCGCAGAGTGTGGAGAATGGAAGTCAGGGGGCAGGAGAGTGGAAGATCAGAGAGGGAAAATTGGCATCAACAGTCCAAGTGAGAGAGCACAGAGGCCAGTAATGGGGGTGGGGTGGCGGGAATCCCAGCGGAATGTGCTGGTGGACTGATGGATGAAGGAGGAGGGCACTCCTTGACTTAGACCTAGACCCTGCTGGAGCAAAGCAAACAGTGGCCCCCACAGACGCCCGATTCATAACCTCCAAAGCTTGGAAGTGAATTACGCGCCATGACTAAAGATAGGCTGCAGAGACAGGAACATAGGGATCTTGTTATTGAGCGTTGCTGAGATAACGGACGAGTGGAAGGGGGGGAGCAATTAACCAATGGTTTATCACAAAGGAAAAGTGGATACAGGTGGACCAGAGTTACAGAGGAAAAAGAAAAAGTGATGACGAAACGGAGCTGAGAAGGATGCAGATCAAAGATAGGCCAAGAAACAGTAGCTCCAACACAGCCACCAAAGGAACCCAGCGCCCAGGCCCTGGGGTCTCCCCATCCACCACGGCCGCCAAAGGAACCCAGCGCCCCGGGCCCTGGGGTCTCCCCATCTACAGCTGTGGATGTACACCCTCTGCTGCTATGAGTTGATACCCGTTTGCCACAAGAAGCCGAATAAAGTCAGCAATGCCCCTGACTGGGCCAGAGAGCCTGGAGCTCTGTTGTGGGCCAGCTGTGCCTCAGAGGCCTATTTCCTGCCCAAATCGATCAAACACCCTCCGTCCGTAACTCACAGGGAGAGCAGAGTTTCCCATGACCTTGAACTTTGCCCTTTGGTTTCCACAAGCTTCAACATCTTCCGAAAAAGCAGTCAGATCTTGTCTTCCTCTAGGACTCAAGGAGACTGACCCTCCATGCAAGCGTTCACAGTGAGCTGCTAACGGGAGGCGTTTGTTGCTGCTGTAAGGCTGTCTTTAGCCCAAAGGCAATGGCAGGTATGTCTTACAGGGACCCTTCCATGCTTCTTGTTACCACAAAGCTCATTATATGCCGCCAGGCTCCACAGAATGCAGAGAGCAGTGTTCAGGACAATAAACAGCTACAGTTTTCAAGGAAATACCAGATTACGCTGGACATATCCAGTTAATTGAACCACACGGAGACACCCCCCCTTTCTGCTCTGAGGTCGGCCATTCTCCATCCAGCCTTCCTTCCTTACCTATGATGAGTCTGTGCATTATCTCCAGCTGAAGAAGATCAATGAGGGCTCCTTTCATCCTGTGTGACCAGCACTCATCAGGGCACACTGGGTGGAATGGGACGCTAAGCAGCCAGTGCTCACTGAACCTGCTCCTCTTCACACACTCCTGTGCCCAGGATGATGACATCTTCTCTTCAAGGATGGGGTCACCCGGTGCTTAGCAGTGTGCACGCATCGGTACCCAACTTGTTTGACTCCCACTCTCGCTGTACTGGCTGGTTCCGTGTGTCAACTTGACACCAGCTAGAGTCATTGGAGAGGAAGGAGCCTCAGTTGAGGAAACGCCTCCATAAGATCCAGCTGTAAGACATTTTCTTAATTACTGATCATTGAGGAGGGCCCAGTCCATTGTGGGCAGGTGGTCCTGGGTTTTATAAGTAAGCAGGCTGAAGAAGGCATGGGGAGCAAGCCAGTAAGCAACACTCCCCCACGGCCTCTGCATCAACTCTTGCATCTGGTTTCCTACCCTGCTTGAGTTCCTACCCTGACTTCCTTTGATGATGAACAGCGATGTGGAAGTGTAAGCCAAATAAAGCCTGTCCTCCCCAAGTTGCTTTTTGCCATGGTGGTCTGTTGCAGCAATAGAAACCCTGACTAAGTCACTCATTGGCTGTAAAACAGAGACATAATCAGCCTATTGCTTGGTACTATGGGCTCACCAAGGGCTTGCTAACTGACCACGGATAATCATTAATTATATGGCTACAACTTTTGTTGTTTTATTTATTTGCTTATTTATGCATTATGATATGGAGAAGTTTATAGTAGAAGTGTGGGGAGAGCAGGAAATGGAGGGTGCCCCAAGGGGTGGGGAAAGATCATTATGTAAGTTTCACTCAAATGCTCTTCTTAAACAGCCTAACATGTGATGCCCCGAGTCTACATTTTGAAAAAGTCAGTAAAACCCATTCTCTTCCAATAGCTTTTAAATACTAAAGGCGGCTTTTGTTTCACATCCTTTCCAGAGCAAATGCGTCTTATTCTCTTCCCATGTGTCTTGGTTAGGGTTTCACTGCTGTGAAGAGACGCCATGACCATAGTTAACTCTTATAAAGGAAAACATTTCACTTGGGATGGCTTACAGTTCAGAAGTTTAGTCCATCACTACCACGGCAGGAAGCACGGCAGTGTGCAGGCAGACGAGGTACTACAGGGGAGCTGAGAGCACTACACCTCTACCATCAGGCAGCAGGAAGAGGAAGTGGGACACTGGGCCTGGCTTGAGCATCTGAGGCCTCAAAGCCCACCCCCATTGACACACTTCAACAAAGCCACGCCCACTCCAGCAAGGTCACACCTCCTAATAGAGCCCCTCCCTGTGGGCCTGTGGGGGCCGGCATTTTCATTCACCACCACACCATCCATACTAGCTACAAAGTAACTAACAAAAACAACTTCAGGAAGGGAAGAGTTCATTTTGCCTGGGATCATGGTGGTCCAGTGGTCATGGGGAAGGCGAGGTGGCAGGAGCCGTAGGCAGCGGGCCACACTCCAGCCAGTGTGACAGCCACACGGCACAGAGTGACAGCTTCTGATGTTCAGCTTGCTTTCTCCTTTTGATTCTGTCTAGGCCCCCAGTCCATGGGATGGTGACATACACGCTCCGGCTGAGTCCTCCCACTGGTCTATAAATTTTCTTACAGACATGCCCAGGTTGGTCTCCTAGGTGACTCCAAATCTGGTCAAACTGTCACTACTGGCCATTACAGCATCCCACCTCAGCCCTCAGAACTCCTGCCCATCCACACTGCTTGTTCTTATACTTATGTTTGACCAGTGTTTTCCCAAAAGGCAGCTGGCACACCAGGGTCTGAAACAGTTCTCAGATCTTGGATCTACAGAGCACACTTGTCTTCTGGTAACAAAATTGAGACACCCCTCCAACCCTTGTCCTTGAATGGAATTAAATGTCCATAAGGGGATTGTAAACTCAGCTTTCCTGCAAAACTTCACCACGGAGCAAGAAAAAACAGTAAACTGTAATCTGGTCATAAGGAGATTTCAACAGGAAATGTGAATAATAAAAAAACGTATGCATGATTTGGGGAATCGCAGTGCCTTACCAGTCCTCCCATAGTCACAAGTGTGGAGGTTGGAGACAAGCTCTCACCTCCCCTTTCGCAAAGTCCACGCTCCTCCTGCGTGCAAATCCAGGGAGGCAGCGACTGCTGCAGGTCCTCTGCAGGTGGCTACATCATCACTAAGGCAGAAGATGGAGGGGGATACTGGCCTTGCACCTCAGCTCCACCAGACAGGGCCTGACCTGTCATCTGCCATTCATTTGGTTTTTCATTTCCTGTCTACGAAACCTGCTGTGTAGAGATGGTTAAGTCAGGGAAGATGCTTTCCCACTGAAGTTCTCAAGTCATGGACACATGTTTTGGAGAAGGCAGAATGAAAAAGCCAGAGCGCTCATCAAACTCCAGGTGCTGTGATCATTCCTGTGCACAGTAATATCCATAGCAACTGCTGCTGCCTAAACCTTCACTGTGTGACTAATTTTTACTGCACTGAACCATATTCGCATGAAGTACTCTTGTCATTAGAAAGTTGTGACACAGAAGGTGACGCACAGGTGATGGAGCTCTGCTGGCAGAGTGCTTTCCTAAGATGTCCAAAGCCCTGGGCGCTGCCCTCAGCACTGCATAACCTGGCTCTCTGGTGCATGCTTGTAATCACAGCACTGGGGAGATGGAAGAAGGAGACTATGAGGTTGGGGGTAGCCGAGGCTACATAGTGAGTCTGAGGCCAGCCTGGGCTGCTGCTTCAAAACAAACAAGCAAACAACACCAGAAGGGTCAGATAACTCACTCGAAATAGTCGGCACACTGTCTCTTGTTATTAAGCAGCCATACCGCGGTGTGGACTGGTTTCTAGTTTGCCCATCTGTGGGTTAGACTTTCTCAGAGCTCACCCACCATTGACGAAGAACGTCCAGCAAACTGGAGGTGGGCACTCCAGCAGGAGCAAGCTGAATCTGTGGGGCTGCCTGCTCTGAGCCAGACAGCACTAGGAAAACAAAGCTGGCCAAACCCATAAGTAAGCCACACCTCAGGGAGATGGTAGCAATATTTCTATTTACGCCTTCTAGAAGGATCAGATACTTGTGGGCTATAAAGACACAGAGCAGAGTGGGCAGTGGAGGTCAGAGTCTAGCTAAGCTCTTACTGTGTCCTCACATGCAAAGCCAAATTTGTGTTGTCTGGGTGCTCCCATTTACACGGCAAAGGCCCTTCCACTGTGTTTCCATTCTCAGCAAACTAGAGATGAGCCTGGCTTTTCCTGACCCTTGATGGCCTTAATCTAAACTAGACAGCAAGTGACTTGCTGTAAAATTAACAAGGTCCGTGGACCTCTAAATCAGAAGATGGCCCTGAGGTGGAGTCATCACAAGTGTCTGCCAACGTCTGTATACACAGGAAGTAATCTTACGCTGGTGGCAGACACTACCACTGCTAGGAGAAGCAAGGAAAGGGGTATTATTACCGTGTTACAGAATCAAATGCTTGCACGGATTCTGGGGAGACCAGAAGAGCTTGAAGCTCTTCAAGGGCCCAGGAAACACTCCCTCCCTCTGCTGTAGCTCACACTCTCTGGGTGGGCTTGTCTCTTCTGTCTCTGCTATTTGTGCGGACAGAACACGCCCCAACAGTGTGCTTCTCTGCCAGGAACAAGCCACATACTTTCTCAACCCAATCCGATACTCCAAGGACTCAAGTACAAAAAGTCCCTGGATCAATCAGCTGTGGTCGGGTAACAACCTGAAGTCCCATGTCTGCCTCGATGCCAACTCTGTACATGAAACAATAGCGAGGAAATTTCCAGAATTTTCTGATCTCTCCTTCCAGAAGTAGAAACAGTCAAGATTAAGGAAAATGCAATAGTATGTGTTCCCACTGTATCTTCCCAACCTGTGTGCTTTCTAACCGGGGAAGAAATTACTCATTTACAGAGCACACAGTCTTCTCTGTGGTTCAGGAGCTTCAGAAGCAGCTGGGCATCCTCCTGCCTCCACCTGCCACTCAGCTGGGCATCCTCCTGCCTCCACCTGCCACTCAGCTCCAGGCACCACTTGTCTTTATTTCCTCGGTGACAGAGGCTCTCTCTCAGACGAAGGCCTCCGCACCAGGCCACCCATTCCGAGCATCTCCCCTCACCCTCTTCCACAGAACCTCCCTCCAGCCAGGGTCATGTAGCCACCAGAGAGCTAAGAGTCCCTGGGCCCACTTTAAGCTTACCAGGGGCAGAATCTGTCTCTCCAGTGTGCATTCAGCTCTGCAGACCCTGCACGGTGAAGGCTCAAGTCTCATACAATGGAAAATAGTGGGGGAAAAAACATTTAATGTGCATGTTCAGTGAAATGTGAATAAACACGTGAACAAGGCCAAGTCCTTGACGTTTGAGCGTAACAGAGTACACAGGAAGGCATGTCTGGGACTCGAAGAAGCCACTGACCAAGACGGGAACCAACTGGCAGGTGGCGGTTGGCAAGAAACAGTCCAGAGGCATAAAGGGCACTTTGTTAGTTATACCACGGCAACCTAAAAACAAAGTCCACCATGGCCCCGTGCAGCAGAACCCCTGCACTCCAATGCATTTGTGCTCCCGCCACTGTCTAATACAGGCCATTAGCCACTCAGCTGGAAACCAGAGATCCCAGGACATCAAGGTTCTTTTTCATCTAAAATCAAAAGCAATTTCATCACCCAGTCATTACCCAAGACCGACAGCCCCTATTACAACACGTAAATTACTCTGGTGCATTTAATACATAGGTAGCTTCGGGACATGGCATGTGGCAAATTTAAATTCTTTCTCTTGAGTTGACACTAAAAACAACAGTGATGGCCACTCCAATGAACCATGCTAAATGGTACAGTGATGAAGGTGGGGGCAGCCCACTTCATATAGAGACATACCAAGATGTGCTGACATGTAAATACACACTGAACCTGAACTGGGAGATAGCCCAGTGGATGGAGTGATTTCCGAGGACAAGCATGAGGGCTCCCAGCAGCCATATAAAAAACACAGGTGTGGTGGTGCATGCCTCAAACCCCAAAGAGAAGGAGACAGAGACAGGCTGGTCCCCAGGGCTCTCTGCACAGCCAGCCAAGCCAAAATGCCAAGATCTAAACTCAGAGAGAAACCCTGTATGAAGAAACAGACAGAGAGCCCGTAATGTGGCTCAGCGGGTACCTGCAGTCAAACCTGGCAACCATGAGTTTGATCCCCAATACACACCTGGTAGAAATAGAGAGTCAACTCCCAGGTTGTCTTCTGCCCTCCATACTCACACATGTACACACACAGGCACACAAAACAGATAGATCGATAGATAAATGATAGATAGATAGATAGATAGATAGATAGATAGATAGATAGATAGATAGACAGATGATAGACAGACAGATAGAAAGATACATACATACATACATACATACATACATACATACATGATAGACAGATAGGTGATAGATAGTTAGTTAGATAGATAGATAGATAGATAGATAGATAGATAGATACACAGTCAGATAGATAGACAGAAGATACAAAGACAGACAGATAGATAGGCAGATGGATAGACAGACAGACAGTCAGATAAATACATAGATACATAGACAGATAGATGATAGACAGACAGAAAGATAGAATTTTTAAAAGGTGGTGAGTGTTAGTAGAAGATCCCCCAAAGTTGACCTCTGGTCTCCACACATGCACACACAGGCAAACACACCCATGTTCATACACACACACACACACACACACACACACACACACACACACACACACAATTTTTTGCCTGTTAGTTTTTAGAGACAAGGTTTTTCTACATAGCCCTAGCTGCCCTAGAATTTGTCCTTTAGACCAGACTGGACTTGAACTCACAGGTCCACTTGCCTCTGCTATTGCTTCTGCTGCTATTAAAGGTGTGTGCCACCACGCCCAGCTGAAATTTGTAATTAATTCAGAAAACAGCAGCAGCAGCAGCAGCAGCAGCAATAGATTCTGAAGCCAAGGCTACAAGAGCCCCACTCCTACCCCCACCCGCTCCCTAGGAGCAGGAGCACAGACTAACAAACAATCCTGTCTCTGTGATCACATTTACTATTTTCCTGACAAAACTAAAATCCAATTTTAAGGGACAGAGGACAAAATACAACCAGTGTCATTATTTTCAATGATGACAAGACAGACTTCCTGTTGACTACTGGCTCTGGAGAGGTGGCCCTGTTTCGCTCTTAGTGCAGCCTGGACACTCTCTGCATCCCCTCTATTAGTCTCAGGCACACCTGAAGCAGAAGCCTGTCCCTCACAGGCACTCCCTAGCCTGTCTTTGCTATTTGTCCCCTAAAAGCTTCCTCTCCCCAGCTGTACAAGCATACACCCACGAAAGTAATTATACACCCCTTATTTTAGTAAACTATCTACTTTATGTTTGTGGGAAATACGCTACTGTAGAGTCTGGAGTAAGAAGGCAAAGGGACCAGCAGACTTGTCCCTGGGGCTGGGGAAGGACACGCCATCCCTATCCTGGGCAAGAAACTGATACCAGGTCACAGAAGTGATAACTTTCAATCTGTAGCTGCCACAACATAGAAGTACAGACCGAGATGCCGTGAAAGCCACTCGGGACCTTTTACTCTCACCAAAGTGTTAGTGTTTACACTGCCCACTTCTTTCCAAGCAGTAGCTTTACTTTCTACCCACCTCATGTTAGACAATGTAGACTTTGCTTGTCAGTTTCGAGCTGACATCCACAAGCAAGGGAGGTTCTTGTATCCAAACGACCCTTAGAACTCACCAAAACAATGGCAAACAAGAAAGCTATGGCCATGGATGACACCTAGGAAGTGCGCTTGGTGTCTGTATGAAGCAGTCAGATCGACCCTGGCCAAAGTGAGGTGTCAGTGAGTACTCGGCGAGGTCAGAATCAACGTCATCCAGGTCACCTTCCGGACCCATCATTTTCTCCAAGAATCTTGGAAACAGCTCATCACCACTGCTTTACCTCAGCCTTGTGGTCTGCAAGTAAGACTCGTAACAGTGCCATCTGGGATAATAATAGTAGTGTCACCTGGCCTGGGCCTGAAGATGTCGTCAGATTGGCTAGATTCCCCCTTCCCCCCGAACCCCACATTCAACAGAAACATAAGTCACGGAGGCATCAGCAGGCTGTGGGGAAGGCTGTGTTCACCTCCTCTTCCAAGACTGTTCAGGTTTGCAACCTGTGTTCACTACCCCTCGCGACACACATACACACACACACACACACACACACACACACACACACACACACACATACACACAGAGTAATCCAGGTGAGAAATCCCAGTGCTTTCCCATTTACACACACACACACACACACACACACACACACACACACACACACACATTCACTGAAAAACCAAGTGTGAGTAAAATTTAGACTTACAAATGCTAAGTCAAAAAGTCAGATGGCAAAGCACACAGTAACAGAAAACCTCCTGGGCAGCACAGCCCCCGGCGTGTCTAGAGCAGTGAGTGGTTCTCAACCTTCCTAACGCTGCCGCCCTTTGATACAGTGCCTCGTGCTGTGGTGACCCCAACCATAGATTAGTTTCATTCCTCCTTCATAACTGTAATTCTACTGCTGTTGTGAATGGTAAGGTAAACAGCTGATGTGCAGATGGTATTAAGGTGGCTGCCATGACAGGGGGGGTTTGACCCACAGGTTGAGAACCACGGGTTTTCTTCCTAATCTTTCACTGTTTCCCTAGCTTCTGTCAGTATTCCTCTAGGGCTGAACATCACTGGTTAGAACTGGCTGGCTAGGCCTAAGGAAGCTGCCACCTTCTCTTCCACACCTGCCTAGTGTAGAACATTCTGTGGCTTGGGTCCACCCACACAAGCTTTCGGCCTCATGGTTTTCATCATGGCGCAGCCCAAGACAAGAGACATTCTCTCCAGTGGGAAAAGTCTGGCGCCCACTGTTGAGTATACAACCTCTCCCTCTTCGTATGCTGGACTTCCAAACACCTTCCGGAGGCAGCCACTGGTCTGCTCCCATAGGCCTCAACTTGATTCTTGGACTCTCATGCCCACACAGAAACTAAAGATCATCAGCCTTCTCGTTGTAAAAATCCCAGTGGACTGGCATCCCCAAAGCCAGACAGGAGGTAGCAGGGTGACTTTGTAGGACCCATTCTCCACAGGACAGCGATGTCTATGATGCTTGTGCACCCACTGTTCTGTGGCCACGTTCAGAGATAAACCAAAACAAAACAAAACAAGCAAAGCACAATGGGGCTACTCGTTGAAGGATATTGAATTGCCAGTTCCCACCTCCACGTAAAGATGGCCGGGTCTTCTATTTTCACAGAAAGTAATCAACGCCCCGGGAAGTATCAATAGCTGAGTTTCACAATGTCCTTCATACTAAGGTGCATGATACAGAATGAATAATCTGTCTCTTTCTTTCTTGAGAACACCATTCCAGGGAACAAGGGGACAGGGAGCATATGAAAGAGATGAAGAAAATGGAAAAGAATTATATCAACCTCCTGGAAGGTGTAAAAAAACAAAACAAAACAGCGAGCTAGGCATGGTCAGCCCAGCGAGTTTCCAGCCAGACAAGCTAGAGGAGGGAACAAATTAAACTCGCAGGAAAATTCTCGGCTCACTGCCTGGACTTCCCATAGGTGGCCTCAGGATTTTCAAAATGAATTTGCAACCTGGGACGCGCTCAGTTACTGTCCATTCCCCAGTGGAAATAGGCCTTAATAATTTGTTAGCAAGAGAAACAGCAGAAGTACAGTCGACCTGATCTGTTTCTAAACCTATGCTGGAAAGATCGGCTCCCCAGCCCTCCCCTCCCCCCCGCAACTCCTTAGCCCAATGGACAGGGTAGTGGCTGCTTTAGTTTCTCCAGCAGCTCCTATAAGACTCAGAAGTGTGCTGCTGCCAGACAGACAGCGCAGGTGCTGCACAGCACCCTGGCAGGCAGAGGTGGTGGGAGCAAGCAAAGTCAGGCTGGCCTCAGTCTCTCTCTCTCTCTCTGCCTGGCCTGAGAACTGACCCACCAGGTCAGAGGAAGCTGACTCTCCTGGGCACCACCTCAAAATAAGGCAGAATGGACAAGGAAGACAGAACGCGGTGACTTCTCTGAGTTCAGAGATGTTCTAAAATATTCTAGAATAACACACAAGCTGCAGCTCTTTGCAGCCGGCGGTGAGGTCCCAGCCCTTCTCAGGTCAGTTTACTGCAGGCTTTGGTTTTCTTAACAGAAACACGATGCCCCTCTACTTCAAGATGTCTCCAGTTACTCTTGACCACTGGGAGGGAGCAGATGGCTCCTCCTCCTCACTGTGACCAGAAGGAGAATCAGCCAAGGAGCCGCTTGGTTGAGATCAGCAACTCCTGTTTCTGTGGATGGAAGCCAGGCCTAGCAAGCTGCCCGTCAGGCCCAGGTGGAGGGCACTGCTCTCTGGGACTGCGAGTTTTCTGCTGTTCCTCCCAGGAACACAAAGGCTGCACCAGATCTGTCAGGGAAGCTATAGCTCATCTAATTAAATCATATGAAAACAGGGGCCTGGCATGGTAGCTTTCTGATTAGCTGTCATACTGCATCTTGGTGCACCAGAGGGAATGTGCTTGGATTTCAAGTGCAAAATTTTCATTGTCTTCAGACAAATACACTTCCATGAAGATATACACACATACATGCATGATCTATACACGTGTATGTGCATATATGTACTCACACATTCACAGAAAACATACACACATATATACATATATACATACACTCATGAACATAAACACCTTAACATATACACATGCATACATATACACTAATACATGCATACCACACATATATGTACACACATACACATTCATGCACTCATACAAACACACATATATATGCACCAAATACATATATATGTACACATACATAGAATATGCATATACCTGCGCTCATGCATAGCCACTCAAATATAAATACCATATACATATATATACACATATATGCCACACACACACTCATGCACACATGTACACACACATGCATACACATACACTGTGCATGTATTGCTCTTTCGACAATGACAGAGACTCTTGGAAATACCTAAGGGGCTGCTCTTTGTCCCAGCTTGTCTCCACTGAGGGTTTATTTGCCACAAGCGTTTTAGACCCTTTCCCTGCCACCAAGCATCAGGAAACAGCCAGTGCAAAGATAGTGCTCTCAGCCCAGACACGTCTCCACCTTGAGCAAGTCCACAGTGTCTGTTTCTGCTCTACCTGCCCTTTGAGGCATCAGCAGCACACAGGCCAACCTCGGCTAAGCCCAGCCGTCAGAGCGTGCGCTCAGCTTCAACCTCCAGTTGTAATGGGAAAGCATTGATTACATCAGGGAGTGGTTAAAACAGAACAGGGGTCACATCACAGAACATGGACCCCAGCTGGTAGGTCTCAGAGGGTTCAAAGGGCCTGTGAATCCCTCCATATAAAGCTATGTCACATAAGCTGTACGCTGTGTTAGCCACTGTATACTAAACATAACAAGAAAAAGCTGGCTAGGTGACTTAAGGGTCATAGGCACGTGCCACCTCACCTGATGACCTGAGTTTGATCCCTGAGATCTACATGGTCTCAGCTGACTCCCACAACTTGTTCTCTAACCCCAACTAGTGTACACACAACCTCACACACAACTAATTAAGTTTTTAATTAAAAAATAACAACAAAGATAACCAAGAGCAAGAATTTTATAAGGAAAAAAAAAAGCAGACACTTGACAGAGATCTCCAGAGAGCGGACAGTGGTTAGGTCACTTGACAGGGATCTCCAAAGAGCAGACAGTACTTAGGTCACTTGACAGGGTTCTCCAGACAGTGGGCAGTGGTTAGCAACACCGGGCAGGGCTCTCCAGGCAGGCAAGTCTGGGGTTTAGTACATACAGAGCCTGCTAATATTATGAATGTGGGCAAGCCTCTTATGCTTCAGAGACTCTGCCCATGCCTCAGTGAGTTGAGGGTAAACATGAGCCGAGGAGAGGCCTCACTGGCATACTGACTGCCACGGCAGGCGCAAGGCTGGGTCTGAGCACAGTGTGCCTGACTAGCTCCTACTTAGCCCCATTATTCCCATCACCTTGGTGCTCGGGGTGGGGGTGGGGGGGGCAGTCTGAGAGGAAGTTAGGCAGGAACCTGAAGGGGTTCATTCAAGACGCACGTCTGCTCCTGCTACAGGCCATCAAGAAAATTCCCCTCAGGACCCTTGAATCCAGCCCAAAACAGGAGGACCCCCAAGGAAGCCTGTGTTTTTTTTCTAAAAACTAGTAACTGGACTGGTGTGTGACAGCTTGTCACAAGCAAAAGAGAAGCTCAGTTCTTGGGAGATGGGCAGGGAGTCCTTTGCCTTCTGAGGATGTGCACATCTTGGGCAGAGGGAAGGTCATGTCTGCTTGCACTTCGGAGTAAATTCTCCCACACACATCTCCCATAGCAACAGCAGTGATCCCCAGGAACACGGACACTTAGGGAGTGTCGCTCTCCTGATTCTCCACTTCAGTACACTTCACGGTCGTCACTGTCTGTCTCAGTCTCCGGCTTTGCGTCACAGTAAATCTACTCCCTCCATAAAACATAACATTCCTCCCAGTTGAATTATGGGTTTTTCTGTTTGCTTAATTGGGGAAGAAAAGAACTATTCTGTGGCTGTTTCTCTGCCTCACCCCACCAACGGGCATGACTACCTCAGCTCTTGCAGAAGTTGGCCTCACACGGCCATGGGAGTCATCAGCAGAATTGTGTGGAGAAAGCGGAGACTTTTGGGCAGGGGGCACAGACTAAACTAAAGCAAAAGTCTAGGAAGTACAAACTGGGAAGGGAGGTAGCAAAGGTCCCCCGAGATCATGTCACAGACTTCTGACAGCATTGTCATCAGCCTTCTGATGCCAATCAAATTCATAAAGAAAGTCTGCTAATAGCAACAACAACAACAACAAAATTTCCATCTTACAAATCAATAGATTAGCTAAAAAGAAACTCCTATTTGGCTTCACTATCATCTCCATTATAATAACAAGCATATGTGATTTTACTGACAGCCTATTATGTCAGAACTCAGGTGTTTTTGTGCATATTTATTCTTAAATATTTATTTGTATTTTTAATCATGTGTTTATGTGTGTGGATGCATGTAGAAACAAGCATGTAGATACAGGGGCCCAAGGAGTCTGGAAGAGGGTGTCAAATCCTCTGGAGCTGCAGTCACAGGCATGTGGCCCATCCAATGTGAATGCTGGAAACCATACGCAATTCTTCACAAAAGCAGTGAAGCGTGCTCCTAACTGCTGAGGTGTCCCTTCCAGCACCCTGCATGCGTGGATGCTAAAGGACACACCACTGCTGTCATTTGCCTATGGTGAAACTGAACCTCGGGTTTAGAAACTTGCCGGATGCCATAGCGAGGATCAGCAAGCAGCACAGCGAACACATCACAGAACAGGTCCTGACTCCACAGCATGTCCATTCTAAGTTCCCTGCCCTGAGGAGGGAATTTTCTAAGTCATGTGAAGAATTGCCTCCCATAAAAGAGAGCTAATCTTCAGGGGAAAAAAAAAAAAAAAAGGAAGAAGAAGAACAACAACAAAAGGGAAATAATTTGAGGTGTTATTTGTACAATAATTCTAGGGATGTAATAGCCGAAGATAATGGGGCCGGCAATCCAGGATGTGCTTTATGGGCCCATTAGTACATGTCCAGAGTGGTCCAAGGCTGTGCCTTCCACTCCAGGCAAGTACTAATGGCCAATAAAGCTTGCCTCGTCACGTCCTTAATGCCATATTATATCAGAACTCTGGTAATGGAATGAGCATTGTCAGAGGAGAAGGGGAAACAGTGAGTAAGCAGGCCAGCCGTGTGAGGGGAAGGCTGAAGGGCAGAGAGAACCCTGAGCTGGAACTCCACCTAAGTGTGCGCCACCACAGCAATCCACCACACACTTCCACCCTCTGAAAGACGGGGTGCGTTGGGATGAGACTTCTTCCAAGCTCTGAGAGGCTGGACTGCTTCGCATTCCCTCAACAGCAGTTCAAGGGACACAGCCGAATAGCGAGGGGGCCTAGAGGATACAGAAGCAGCAGCCACAGGTAGCGCTGGGCTCCAGCGGGAGCAGAGGCCGGGAGCTGAGACGCTGTCCCACTGCGTAATGAACGAAGCAACAGTTAAAAATAATTGCTGAACCCTGAAACTAATGCAGTGGATCTCAACCTGTGGGGTCACGACCCCTTGGAGGATTGTAAGACCCTTTCAGAGCGATCACCTACATTGTGACTCGTAACAGTAGCAACAAAAATAACTTTATGGTTGGAGCTCATCACAATGTGAGGTGCTGTGTTAAAGGACAGCAGCGTCAGGAACAGATACGACTCCGGAGCACAAACAGTCACACGTGAGAAGATGAAGGCAAAGGCAGACATAACTGAGCAGAAACAAGCACACAGGTTGCAGACACGAGAGACACCTGAAATAGATGTTGTGTTTAAAGTCTTCCTCTCTATAGGAAGATAAAAATGACAGTGTTGTGTTATAGCATGGTCTGGTGCTTTGTATTTAATTGTTAATAATTTTGCTCCCAGAGGCCCACTTGTCATCTTCTACAGACAGACTATCACGGACCCCAAGTGTCGCTGTGTAACCTTGCCTCCAAATAATCCCTGATCCACAAGCGAAATGCCTACACCTGGGCAGGGCAAAAGAAAGATGGGCGGAACTAAAGTCCACGGGCCTGGGGGACAAAAGGGTCACAGCGGAGAGAGACAAGGCAGGTACAGCAGAAGAGAAGAAAAGGCAGAGCCGCCATGGGTTAGCATGAGCAAATAGCACGTGGCCGGGAGGAGTCTGCTCTGAGGATGGGTAACAGAGAGAAGCAGCCCAGATGAGAGACGTGTGCAAGGATTTATGGGATATGAACTCCAGTTCCAGGGGAAACAATGACAGAAGCACTTGCAAACACAGGCACATAAGGTACACAGGCACACACATAAATAAAAGTAAAATAGTGCCTAAAAAAAATAGTAAAAGAGAGAGACGAGAAGAGATGTCTTGAAACAGCAATGAGGAGACACAAAACCTTGCCTTTCTGGGCCATAATCCATACTTATTCCGTCACTGTGGTGCCATGTAAGCACCAGAAGCTGGACAAGATGAGGAGTGAGGTACCCTTGAGCCTCAGAAGGGGCGTGGCGGCTAACACCCTGACTCACGGCCTCCACGATCATGAGAAGATGCATTTCTGCTGCTGAAGCATCGCCCCTAGGAAACCAACATGAGTGAGGAACTCAAAGGCACCCAAGTGCGAGCTCTAGCCCTCAACTGTGCTAACAGCAACAAGCAACGTAATGAGTGATTTTAACCGTAACAGAAAAGACATAGTAGAGACGGGAACTGGAAACCAGGGGAAGCTAAAGAAAGCGGGGAAGACAAAAGCATGAGCAGCTAGATTAGGCACACAGAGCGAGAAGGCTTGACACACGTGTAATTACAGCCCAGGGGAGGGAGGACTGTGAACAGGCAGCATCTGACAGGATGATAGCTCAGGACTTCCCAAAGTCAGAGAAAGCCACAGGGCCCCCAAATCACCAAGCAGGAACTATAAAAAAGAAAACTTCATCTAGCACGTTATAATAAAACTCCTAAAACAACAGAGAGAGACCCCTGAAATCAGCCCAAGGGAACAAAAATTACACTTTAGCTGACTTACCAACAGAAGTCAAAAAAGCCCTAAGTAAGCAAAGAACCCTGAAAGTGTTGAAAGAATTTAATAACAGCCTCAGATTTCACGCCCAGAGAAAACGTAGGAACAGTGGCAATATAAAGCATTTCAGACAAACAAAGAACCAAAAAAAGACGTACAGGAAGCAGAGAGATGTTAAGAGGTGCTCTGCAGGCAGAAAAGCAAGCCCTCCTCGACAGAAGATCAACGGCAGGAGAAATAAGAACGAAGGCAAGGCTGAGAGTATGGATAAATCAGAACGCATCACGCTCGAGAAAGGAAATAATGATGCTGCCCGCGGCGCTTGGAAAGTGTTCAAAGTCCAACAGGTAACTGGACATGTGAACCAAGGGAGAAAAATGATATCATGTTCTAAGATCTAAGTAAAAGCTCACACTATCACCTCTTACAATAATCATCAAGACAATAACAAAGAAAGTGGTACTTGAGCTGGGCGTGGTGGCGCACGCCTTTAATCCCAGCACTCGGGAGGCAGAGGCAGGCGGATCGCTGTGAGTTCGAGGCCAGCCTGGTCTACAAAGCGAGTCCAGGACAGCCAAGGCTACACAGAGAAACCCTGTCTCAAAAAACCAAAAAAAAAAAAAAAAAAAGAAAGAAAGAAAGAAAGAAAGTGGTACTCGGAGTTCGTGGAGAGTAAGGGCTAAAGCAACACCCATCACAATAAACTCTCTACCCAAAAGAAGAGACGGAGAAAGGGGAAGCTGACATGTGGATGGGGCAGGCGGGGTTGGGGGGGGATGACAGGACAGAGCGCACTGGCTGAGGCCGGGAAACTACTCTCAAGGAAGCCGTCACTGGAGTTACCTCACCACTCTTTGGGATGTGCAGCCACAAAAGGCAACAGTAGAACTGGATCGTAACATGTTAATTTGGTGCCATCAAGTGTCGCAGGCCTATCATTCTGGCAAGGACCATCGGTAACCAGAGGTCTTGCTGGTCTTGGGGTAGGGTGTATATGGAAATGGTTTCCTTCAGATGTGCAAAACAGGGGGTGACGTGGATATGAACAAGAGGTGCCCTTTTGGGCCATCAGTAATCAGTAATATCCCACACTCACCTGGATAGATGGCAGCTGGTCACAGACAGGTCACTCCTGGCAAGCCACTGGCTATTTCAATGTCTATGCCATTTTGTTTAAAATATATATATATGTAAGTAAAGGGCTTCAGGGAGTGAAGGGCCCAATGGCAAATTAGAGACTAGAGCTATGTGTACACTGCATGTTTCCACATTAATGTTCCAAGTCATCACAAAACAGCCTTCAAGAACTACTTTCTAGTGCCCTAAAGCAGTAAAACAAACACAAGCTGCTGAGAAGATGGGAAGACGAACAATCCTGAGTCCAGGGCATGTTCTTTTCCCGATGAAGGCTGCCAGGCCCATAAAACCATTTCTCAACTGGAAGATGATGGTCCAGCTCTACCCTCACTCCCTCACCAGGAAACAGCCCCTCAACAGACAAGGACAACAGTACCTGCTTCTCTGCCTTCCACCATCCCTGCAACCTGCTCACCTCATGCATGCATCAGGCAGAGGTGACAGCCCTTTGCTCACCAGCCTAGGCGAAGGTTACCTAGGGAACCAAGCCCTCCATCAGCAATTCCAATCTGGCCCACTGACTTCCGTGGAGTGGCCATCACTCCTGCATGGAAGCAGATGAAAAGTTAGACAACTCAACCAAGGCCATTCATGTTTTGATTGTGTCAGGATGTCACCAGGGTCTATCTCAGGGCATTGTGGGAAAGGCTGGTACATTTACAATACATCCAACTTCATTCAGCCTGGAGGAGAATGAAACATAAGAGAAATGAGAGGGGAGACAAAATGTGCACATGCCTCTTAGGCTCCCCTGCTCCTCTGCCCCTCAAAGCATCTCCTTCCTGTCTAAAATAAGAGTGACCTGTCAGCCCGGCTTGGGGGCGCATGCCTTTAATCCCAGCACTCAGGGAGGCAGAGGCGGGCGGATCTCTGAGTTCAAGGCCAGCCTGGTCTACAAAGTGAGTCCAGGACAGCCAAGGCTACACAGGGAAACCCTGTCTTGGAAAGACGGGGATGGGGGGTGGGGGGTGGGGGGGGGAGAAGGGACAGAGGGAGAGGGAGAGGGAGAGGGAGAGGGAGCAGGGGAGAGAACAGCCACATGCCAGGACTCCAGCTCACATGGTATCAAGTATCCCAATCTCTATCACAATTGTCCTCACCGGGAGACAGCTCTGTCTTCATTTCCCAAGAGGAAACTGAGGTTTAGCAATGCTGAGCGAGTCAGCAGTGTTAGCTTACATCTCTAAGTCCAACGCTTGGGAAGCCAGGGCGGGAGGATTGCAAGAGGCTGAAGCCAGCAGGGGTTACCTAGCGAGTGTCAGGCCAGCTTGGGCTACTGTGGAATGAGACTCTGTCTCAAACACTCAAAAAGGAAAAGAGGAAGGAAGGAGGGAAGGTGGGTGGCCCGTGGGATGTGTCCCAAGCTCCAAGCTCAGGGATCTCAGGAGGGTTGCCATAAGCAAACCCATTTTCCTCCAGCCCACACTATGTCCACCTTGGCAACAAGTTGACAATTTTCCTAAAATACCTAATTAGCCAAGGGATTCCTAGGCTTCCCCAGCCTTGAAGTGATACAATATGGCAAGCTGCAGGAGCCACAGGAAGAAGCAAAGCACATACTTGTAGGAAATGGATACCACACAAACTGTATCATCCTACTGCAAGTCGCTTCTGCCGCCAGTGGAGCAGAGGACATTATCATGCCCAGTCTACCCCTGAAGTTGAACAGGTGGGTGTGTGGTCCACCCCAAGTCCTAAGGCTGTCCACCCTGAGCATCCAGGACTCCAGCTCACAGCGTAACTGCAGTCCCTCATTGTCTCATCTACTCATAATGACACTAATGCGTGGACAACTGGGTGACCAGGGACCAAGCAGGGAGCTTGGAAGATAAATCTGTGGCGGAAACCAATGGACTGTGATGTTTGCAGGCTTCTCCGCCTATCACTAGGGTCACTGCAGTAAGAAAAGTCTATAGAATTGTCCTGTTGGTAAGGAGTTAGATGCTGCCTTTAGGCAGACAGGAGTAGGTCGCTGACAGCATCTGCACCTACGGCTTCCTACCTGTCTCCAGCTGGTAGACAGTATTCATGTCGATTAGGTGTATCTCGGAGTGGTGGGAAGGGGTTTCCTCACAGTCGTGCCAGTTTCTTTGCTCTGTCATGCACCTTGGGAGTTCTCCAGACTTGCTGGCCTCTGCCTCATCACAGGATGTCCCCAGGAAGCTGGGTTGGGAGTGTAGCTCAGTTGGCAGTGTGCTTGCCTAGCACGCACGGAGCCCCTGAGCCACAGGCACCCAATGTAGTGGCTCCTGCTGGTCACCCTTGCTCTTCGGAGAAGGCAGAGTAAGCAGAAGTTCAAGGTCATCCTTGGCTGTGGCCAAATTTCAAGGCCCATCTTGGATACAGATAAATGAGACATTTCAAGGAAAAAAAATAAAATAAAAGGAGTGAAGGGAGGAGAGGAAGGAAGGAGAGCTTGCAGCTTTCAGTCAGTGCTGAGAACTGGGCAGCATCAGGCGCTCACCACAGACCATGGAAGAGCGCGTTTTGCCTACATGATGAAAACCCTCCTCTGTCTTTCTGCATCTCGCTTTACTGCGAGCCATGAAAAGCTATGAGGCAGTTTCTCATAAAACTGTCCATAAAGCTGCATGTGGTAATTAAGCGCCACAGTCCTCAGCACACTTGCCGCTCAGTGGCACTGGCTTGGGGACTCGCTTTTCTTTACAGCTTTTGGGGCTCATTTTCTCCCCCTTCCCACTACTAAAGCACAAAACAAACCCCCTACCCCCCATCTGCTTTATCTCTGTCTATCCCTGAGCTGCTGTCTTTTATCACAGCCATTGTCTCCAACCCTCAGATCTTTACTTTTGCACAAACGCGATGGAGAAACATGTGCTGGCTCAAGGAAGCGCAAATCCAAAGAGCTGTCAACAAAACACAGAAGCACAGCTCTCACCTATTGGGTAGAGCACAGTTTATTCTGGAGTCAAGTATGAGCGACCATGGCATGGGAACACAGATTTTCATAATCCCAAATTGTATGGTCCAACATGGTAACAGTTTAATGAAGGTTTTACAGTGACCAGGAAGGTCACAGTCAAAGCACATTTTTGTAACACGCGGAGGCAGGTTAAAGCAAAGCGAGCAGATCTCTGCTCTAGGATACTGACTGCAGCCTCTGTGGTTGGTGGGAACCAGGTGTCCATGCGTTCCAAAGGATCGTTAGTGCACATCTCCTCCTCACACAGAAGGCAACAAATGGCTATGAAGAGGTCTCACAGCAGCCCCAGGTCCATCCCAAGCTCTCCACAGTGATGTATATTCTCATAGTTAATCCGCCCTGCAGGTAGGTCAAAGGCAGCTTCTGTTTTCCCCAGAAACTTTCATCCTAAGAACTCAAGAAAGAAGTTTAAACCACCCCGCTCTGAAGGCAAACTACAAGGAAAAGACACAAAGAGGAAGGAAGTAGCTCCAGCATACAGGGTAAACCGAGGCAGGTCACAGTGTCAGTGAATGACCAGCAGATGGCTGCTGCTTATTTACTTTAACTCTTTCAGGATGGTGGCCTTGCTATTTACACCTTGGCAGACAAAGCAAGCAGATTTTTACAAACCTCACACACACATCCACACATAGACTCAGTGAAAAAACAAGGGAGCTCCCAAAGACACTATTCATCCACATATATGTGAACAAAATGCTGTGTGTGTGTATACATGTATGAATACAAACATATACACATACATATAGACAATATATACAGACAATTAGACACATAAACACACAGACAGTTTTGGATGAAGCAGATGGCTTGGACAACTGTTTAATTCTGTCTTCAGTTTTTATACTATCTAATACAAAGGTTCTCTATGTAAGGAAAAAATTACCTCATTTAAAAATAGATACAATCGTTACATAAAAAGGAAGTTACATAGGGCTATTGGTCCTAACATCTAACTTGATACTCTTGTTTACTGTAAGTTTAAAGCAGTGGTTTTATCCATATGCTCACTATGAGTTTGAAGCAAACGTTTTATCTTTTTCTTATTTCAAATGTATATTATGTGTTAAAAGCAAGAGGTTTGTTTTTTATTTTTTCAGTGTAAAAGTGCTTTTTTTAATGGCAGGTCAGATATCCTGAAACATACATACATTCTGAAAGTCTTCTATTCCCAGTTGAATTCAAAATTTAAAGTAACACACACAAGCTAAGAGAATTCAATATTGTTCCAAGGCACTTACTGAATCTCCATAACTAGGTAAAAACAAGAACCATTAGGATGAACAATTAGACAGTATATAATATAAAAATAACTTTTTGCTTACAAGTTACAAAATGTATTATTATTACAATCTTTGATCTCTGATAACATGCAATGCTGGCTGCATGAATCCAGCAATTTTAAAATTCAGAAACTGTTTTCTAAAACTTCAGGGCAAATAATTTACAAGTAAGGTACACAAAGACTTGGACCATGCAGAAATTCTTACATCTTCTGTTAATATTATTTTATGACTTCAACTTTATCAAATTATATACCTACTTGCCCTGTACATATACGAAATAACCCATAGATGATAAGACAGCAGAAGAGTAGTCCTTTAACTCCAGGTATCGTAAAAGTATTACTATATTAACAGGTCTACAAGCAGCTTGTAGCAGGGTTAAGAGACATTAAGGCAATAATACTTGAAGTTACAAAATAAACAATATGTAATACTTTTTCCTAAGTGTAGTATAAGGCAGGTAGACGGTCCCAGCAAAAAGTTAAGGTAACAATCTACACTGCTGTTAGTCTCACATTTTAAAGATGGAATACTATAAACTGGGCTTTCGGTGGCACTTGAATTTTCCAGTATAACTTAAAGCAAGCAAGAGTTTTTTCTGTTGAAGTTTTTCTAAGAAACGTGTGTCTGTCTTGTATAGAGAACCATTGGATTCTGTGTTTCTATATTCATATGGTCTTTCTTTTCATGGTTTACACCTGGCCCTTATCCTTGGACTAGACCTAGAATTAATGTATTTCCTTGATAATTAATTTATTTCGGTCTTGTTTTCCTTCTTGATGTAAACCACATGGAGGCTCACAGAGCTCCTAGCAGTTTCACTGTATTGCAGGAGGATTTAAAGCTATTGGAATCAACTGGAAACCATTACCTGGAATTATAAAATCATCTGCAGGAAAGCTGTCCAACAGAGAGAGCAGCACCTATGGAGGGATACATTATCCTATAGACAGTGAGGGGCTGTGCCAGGCCAGACACATGAGACATGCGTGGACAGGCAGCATAGCAACAATAAGCTGGCCTGAGGCAACATCCCCGGGGCTTTGCCTAAACAGGGGACACACCCATTCATCAGCCATGCACAAAACAACAACAACCAAACAAAACAAAAAACCAAGTGGGCTGCCTGCAGGAAGCTCCCCTGCTTGCCTCTGCCAACCCAGCAGGTGACCGCCCTCCAGCAAGGCTGCCCCCCAGCTTGCTTCTGCCCCCTAGCTTGCTTCAGCCAACCCAGCAGGTGACCGCCCTCCAGCAAGGCTGCGTGACCTGAGGGAGCTCACAGGGGCAAGACCCAGAGCATAAATCATGTCATTTGGTAGGAAATGAAAATTCAACTCATCTTGTTCAAAACTATGAAGAAATCACAGGCAGGGGTTCTGTGAGAATAAGAAATTGTGCCCCCAAGCAAACTACTTATCAAAGCACCTGAAGGCTGGGTACAGTGTGGGGGGTGGACTGCTGAATGCACACTGTCCAGGCATGCACTATACCCCAGAATACTCGATGCCCCAGGTTTGAGAACAAACATTAGGGTGGAAACACAACCAGGCAACCAAAGCATGTCAAAAAATGTTAGCTTTGGCTTTTTATCTTTTAAAGTCTAGCCATGAAACCGAATAACTAGGCATTAATATCCAATTACAAAATTATTCTTCATTTTGCCAAAGGATCAACTACACAGCTTTTTAGGTAACAAATTTCCTTACTTAATTCTGAGTGGATTTATAAAAAGACCAATGCTGTGCTTCTCACTAAAAAAACACATATTGTGTAAAACAGATTGTATCTTTAAAAATAAATAAATAAATAAATACTTGAAACAAATGGTGTGAAACAGTTTTAATTAAGGTCTATAAGGAATGCCCCAACCCACCCTATCACTCATATGTGCCATGCTAGCTGGCTGCAGGAGGGCTCTCTGCTATAGACTTGAGGTGGAGGGTTGATGGACCCAGGCTTTGTGGTCATAGACTCGGGGTGGCGGGTTGACGGGCCTGAGCTTTGTGGTCATAGACTCAGGTGGAGGGTTGACGGAACCGGGCTTTGTGGTCATAGACTCGAGGTGTGTGTGTGTGTGTATACGCACACACATGTATACATATGCACACACAAGTGCCACAACAGTGCTTAGATGGACACTCAATATATAGCTATGTTGTGGGTAACAGTACGGAACCACACAGACTGGGGCTGAGACAGTACATAATGCCATCCTAGATCCTTCATTTCAAAGATGGTGTACTTAATTGTACCAGGCTGTAGGCCAGAGACAGATGCTCGGGGCTTAAGAGCACTGACTGCTCTGCCAGAGAAGTAGGGATTCAATTCTAGACCCCACATGGTGGCTAACAAAAACATAGAACTCCAGCTCCAGGGGCCTCAGTGCTCCCTTCTGGCCTCTGAGAGCAGTGTATGCAAGTTGTATACACACATATACTCAGGCAAAACACCCATACACTATATGTACATATATACACACATGTGTGTGACCATGTGGGGGGTGGGGAGTCAGGCTGCACCACGCCCAAGGCAAGAGGTGCCAGTGTCACGCTCTCGTAGACACCTTTCTGGTGGACATCTCTCTGGAAATCCACTAAAGCTGCTACAATTGACTTCTGAGGACAAAGGAGCAGAACGGTCAAAAATGCCCCAAAGCTGTAAAACGACAGTGAGACAGCGGGATATTCTATCCCTAGTGTATCCCTTGCTCACATACAACCAGTCTGTGCTTAAGATGTGTCTCAAAGGTGTTTTAGTATCTACGAGGTCAAGTTTAGACTGTTTAAACCACCCACTCTTCTCCAGGCCTGGGATCCAGGCTGAGCAGTCATCTAGGCACCTATTGTTTTATACAAGTGACATGTTCTAAGCCCATAAGTTGAAAGATCTCCGAGTAGCTGGCTCAGGGCGAGTATGAAACTGGGTGCCTTTAAGACGGTGGAGAGGAAACAGGGGTCACATAGGGCAGGAAAAGTAATGATTTTAAAAAAGCCTGCAGTTTACCCTAAGGGAGAGAGAGCCTTCGACTGGCTACAAGTGGGATCAGATACTTTCAGCTGCGTCCTTTAAAGGTCTTTCCGGGGGGAAGTCACGGTGAGGAGCACAGCCTGGGAATGTGCATGACTGTCCACCGAGATCCGGCTCAAGTCCTCAGCACTGAGCCATCCCATAAGGCCGAACTCAGCCAAGCTCTAAGGAGCCTGGACTGGAAGCTCTTCACAACACACCAGAGTTCAAAACATTCCTTGGTGTTTGTAATGCTCGGTTTACTCAGATCCAAATATCTCCTCAAGATTCTTCAGCAGCATCCATGACCGCTTAGCTCCTGTCAGTTGCCCCAGACCATTCTCCTCCCTACAGACGATGTAACGGGCCCCCAGTCTTCAGCAACACTGACGCCAGGACAGAAGTACCATTCAGGCCCTAGAATCTAGCATGCAGGCAACACCACCTGTCAAAATGACATAATGTATCAAAGTCCGTAGTTGTGGGAAATCCCTAACTTTACTAACTCTGCCTTTTGGCTCTATAGTTCCACTTCTAGCTAACCGTTCTTGCTGACTCAACTATGGTTAAGCCAAAATGTGTTTTTTTTTTTGTGCTTAAAAGCTCACCCAGAGAATGGATTGCAACTACACTTGAGTACCAAACACCCAGTGTAACCACCAGCCGGCTAATAAAGACATTCTATTGGCTTGAACCCGTATCCAGGTGGTTTTCTCTGGTGGATTCCTTACAGCAACATAAAGAGCAAATGGCTAAAAAGCAAGTTGTTTTGAGTCAGAGAGACCTGAGGGTGATTTTGTCACTGACCTCCACTCACTAAAGAGAATGGCTGAGCTTCCTGGCACTGGCTTCTGACTGTCGAACGGGGATTTGTAATCTTTAGAGAGAGAGGCTGTGACATCTCGCCTCCATTTTAGCTCCCCTGGTGTGGTGGTGAATCCGGATTGTCAACTTAGTTGGATTGGGAATCTACTAAGAGACTCACCTCTGGGCAGTCCGTGAGGTTATTCCCTAGAAGGATTAGGTAAAGGAGCAGGGACCCTCCCCAGAGTTACCAATGCCTTCCTGAAGCAGCCCCAGGGTAAAGAGGCTCAGGGAAAGGCAGACTACTCACACACCCCGCCCCTGCCCCCCTCCGCCTGCCTGCCTACCCCATTGTTAGTGTTTGTATTGTTGCTACCATCTTTCCCTGACATCAGAACCCATTTCTTCAGCCATCCAATGCTGACAGAAGACCTGAGGCTCATCCTAGAATCCTCCTGGGCATAGCACTGCTGGGGCATCTGGCCTGGAGGACTGAACAGCTTTTACATTCTCAGCAGCCCCTTGGTGATATACAGTCAAATCTATTGACTTTGCTTACGTAGAGAGCCCTTACACACCTGCTGCCACATAGAAGGTAGACAATAAATGCCAGCTACCTCAGACAGTATTGTCCTTGCAGGCAGGGCTCAAAGACAGCTGCCCAGTATCCTCCTTAAAGGCAACACTGCCAACAGAAGAGCTGGGGCTGCCAAACAGCTGGGAGCCCTGCGGTGACTGAGAAATTCAACACTGTGTTAAAGGCCTAAGTCTTTGGAGGAAGTGCTCAGGCTCAGCCTATTGGCTGTCACACACAACTCTATGTTTTGTGTGTGTGTGTGTGTGTGCACACGCGTGCATATGTTTATTTTGGCATATGTTTGGCATATGTTTATTTTATTGTTGTGAAATTTAAATGGTGCTCTCTGGACTGGTTTGTGCCCTTGCTGTGGTGAGAACACAGTTGGGATAAGCCTTTTCGGAATGTGAAGAACCCAGCTTGTCCCACAGGCTGAGTGCTAGAGGAGATGCTGAGGTAACAGAGGCCTCTCCCTGGTTCACCACTGCTGTCGGTAACTGAATAATAAAGCTCTCTCAGCATCGAGGACTCTGGTGTCTAGAGAGAAAGGCTGCAGTCCACTGAAGAGGAGAACAGGGCTGGCACCAAGTACTTCATCTCACCCAGCTCTGCCCACCAGCTCAGTGCCAGACAACCACATTCACCACTGTCCCCCAAAATGTCCTGTTCCTTCAACCACCTTCCAAGTGCCAGGAATAAAGGTGAGGACCACTGCACCTGGGTCTTTTTTTTTTTTAACCTGGAACTTGATCTGTACCAGACTGGCCTTGAACTCAGAGATCTCAGAGATCTGCATACTTTTGTCTACTGAGTGTTGGGATTAAAGGCAGATGAATCCCAAGTGCTGGGATTAAAGGTGTGAACCACCACTACACTATTCATTGTAACTGTAGGATTTAGAAAGCAACTTACAGGGATCTGCCTGTGTCTGCTAGGATTAAAGACATGAGCTACCACTGCCCTGCTCATTATTTTCTTTAAATCTTAGCTCCAATTACTCCAACCTCATAGACATTTTGAAAACAAGTTTGTACTGTAACAACCCTTTAAAATTGCTTAAAACATTTTCTCTGTCAACAGGGTTTCTCTGTGCAGCCCTTGCTGTACTGGACTCGCTTTGTAGACCAGGCCGTCCTGGAACTCATAGAGATCCTCCCGCCTCTGCTTCTGCTGGGATTAAAGGCCTGCACCACCGTACCTGGCTCAACATTTCAAATCTCTTAACTGTGTTTTTAATACCAAACGATAAAACTACCCTTTTTTATTTAAGAAGGAAACTCTAGTCTTATCTGTTAGCTTGAACTGAGTGACCAAGCTGTCTGATGAACTATTACCTCTCTTTAGGAGCTCTCTCTTGTTTGAATCTAATCTTTATCAGTTTTGATGGTATCCATGGCTTTTCTTCTCCTGTGGAAACAAAGGCAAAGCCTCTTCTCCAACATAACACACATCCTGGTTTCCACTCTAAGGTCAACACATCTTTAAAATACACAGGTTGTTTTAATTCAGCAGCTTTTTCTATTATCCAGCGTCTGTCTGCAGCTGTTGTTCCTTTCTCATTAGCATTTAAAATTTTAAAGTTGATAAAGCACTGTGTAGTCTATCTTTGAGGGTCTTTATTACCCTTTCCTGTTTATTAAGTGGATCTTTTAAAGTGCAATGAGATCTTACTGTAGTTACTTGTTCTGTAGGTTTTTGTGGGACACCTGTAATATGCTTTATGTTGTAATAGCAAAAAACACTTCATTTTACTAGAGACATATGCTGGAGCATTGTCAGTCTTAATTTGTACAGGTATCCCCATAATAGCCATAATTTCTGATTAATGTGTCCATTACAGAATCAGCCTTTTCTGAACTTAAAGCAGTTGCCCATTGAATACTGAACACGTACGTATGGGGCGATGCACATACTTTAATTTTCCAAACTCTGCAAAATGAAACACATCCATTTGCCAAATGTCATTTCTTTGACCTCTCGGGGCTAGCTGGCTCAGCAAGTGAGCTGTTGTTACACACTCCTTGGTGGGTTCCAATGTCCACGGCCACTGTCCTGTAACAAGCATCCCTAAGTGGGGATGTATGTCAGGAAGTCTCAGGAAGATCAGCAAAGACCGAAGTCTCCATGATGGTCTTAAAAGGTGAAAAGGGCTTCCAGAGGAACCAGCGGCAAAACAGGGCAGACAAGGAACAGCATCTGAGAGAGACCTGACACAGCAAGGAACTGACAAACAGAGGAGGGAGGCAGAGGTCAAAGTTCACAGAGTAAGACAGAGTAAGGCAAAAGTTCACAAGGCTGTGTGATTCGGGAGTAAAGGACAAGTTCACAAACCCTGTGCAGTGTGAGAAGGAATGTTGATTTTGCACAGAGTAGAAAGGAAAGCCTTCAAAGGGTTTAAACAGAAACTATCATGACCCAATCTTCTGGAAACGTCTCTCTAGCTGTTCCATGGCTTCACGGTGGAAAACACGGAGGACCACCCGCATACCCAGAATGACCAGGCTCAAACTCAAATACCACCTTTGTGAGGAAATTAAGTACACCAAGTGCAGCTTGACCTAAGTCTTCACAAGTGCCCCCTGATTGGAAACATTTTTTAAAAATCTTTCAAGGATGTAAAATCAGTTTGTCTAAAGTTAAAACATCTATGCCTGCCCCTAAAAGCATTGCGGGTGTGGCTGCTGCGTCACATGTGTGTCAGTAGGTGGCAGAGAAGAGAGAGGCTGTGTCTACACTCACTGTTCTGACCTATGAACATCTGAGTGACTAGTAGCCTAGCATTGTCTGAAGAAAAAAAAAAGGTGACCCTGAGATGACCATAAGTTCAGCTCCAAGGGGCCCAGACGGGGAGTTAGCCTGAGATGACCACCAGTCCAGTACCACACAGGCCTGGGGAGCAGGCAACAGACCGTGCCCAAACCCTGCCCGGCACCATAATGCACAAGCTAGCCATAGCGCTTCTGGGACCACTCCAGAGATGACTCCAGACACTCAGAGACCCTGGGCACCACTAAGAGGAGCAAGTCAAGTGTTGGAGAAATAGAAGAGAAAGAGAAACAGAAGGATGATGTTGCGCACAATGGAGAGAGGCAAAACTAGAGACTTGAGAGCAGTGAGAAACAGCCTGTGAGAATAGTAGCTGGTGATGTCACCTGAGTCCGTGGTGGGGGCCTGGCCTGCGAGGGCCACGTCTGGGTCTGTTACCACTAAAGGCCAGGTGGACATTCCTAGTCTAGGCTGCTGCCCAGGGACATGTTGATGTCTGAGGGCTGTACAGAACTGACCCTATCCCTCACCTAGCACCATGGGAGAGCTAGACCCGGGGTCATGACTGCAGGAGAGACGAGTCTGCTCTGTTCCAGCTGCAGTACTCGGAAGAGCAGGGCCCCCTTGCATTATGGGAGTTGCAGATGAGCTGGCCCCAAGGACACAAATGTGGAAGAGCTGACCCTATCACTGTCTCTATGCAGTGGTATGGACAAGGCAGAGATTCCTCCTCCCCACTCCACACTTACCACCTATTGCAGGAGGGAGGCCTGGTCCTGGGGTCATGAAAGCAGGAGAGCTCTCCCTGCCCCTCACCTGCTGCAGCACTCAGGAGAGCAGGCCCTGAACTTCACCTGGGAAGCACAGTAGAGTCGGGCCTGACTGTATGGGTTCTGGGTGAGCCATAACCAAGGGCATCAGTGTAGGATAGCCAGCCTTGCCTCTGGTCTGGTGAGGGTGGCACAAATGAGGAAGAGATGCCCTCCCCCGTTCCCTCAGCCCTCACCATCTATGGCAGGCAGAAGAACTGCCCTGAAGTCATGAGATGAGAGAGGAAGACCTGGCCATAACCTTCGCCAGCTGCAATACATGGGAGAGCGGGCCCTGCATCTCATCTGGGCAGCAGGGCAGAGCGGGCCCTGGTTGCAGGGGTTGCTGGTGAGCTGGCCCTGAAGGCATGAACATAGAAGAGCTGGCCAGCTGACTAGCTCAGATACCTCTCAAGCCCAGATCCAGGGCTCTGCATTGGCCCACGCCAGCATCTGCCCCATCAGTGAACTGCTGGGACTGGTCCCAAAATCCAAAACTACAGGATCTCCATGACACAGGGCAGCAACAGGATGTCAGAGAGAAGTCCTAGTGAGGTTCTAGTATTGATGAAGCAGCAGAAAGCAGATGCCTCGCACCAGACCAATGACTCACCGCAATGACCATTTGCATCAAGGAAATGTGGACAAAAGGACGTGCTGTGGGTCACACTGTGACACACTGCAGCTTCCAGCAGCTTCTAGCACTAGATTGTTTCTCCCTGTTGGGGGAGGGGGCAGGTGGAGATTACAGGGGTGAAGGGTAGGTATGAGGGGAGGGCAAGATGTGTGGGATTGGGATGAATGATGTGAAATTTACAGGGAACCAATAAAAAGTTTAATAAAAAAAATTCTTTTTTAAAAGCGGGCTGGCTGAGCTAGCAACAGGAGAAAGCTAGTAAGCAGAATTCTTCCATCCATTCGCCAGGTTCCTACAATGTTTGATTTCCTGTCCTGACTTTTCGCTGACAGATATGGAAGTGCAACCCAAATAAACCCTTTCCTCCCCTCCCCCTCAAAAAAAAAATCAAGCTATGTCTGACATGCCCACAGCTCCTCTGAAGCAGCCTGAGCTGATGTTAACACTAACACTAGAAGGTCTAGAAGGTAAATCTTTGGAGCCAGAGTGAAAGGATGTGTGTGTATGTGTGTGTGCTTGCACGTGTGTGTTACACCCAGACCCTAGAGCCTGTGTTCCAACCTTACCATTGCTACAGAACAATGTTGTGACCTTATTATCCATTCTGTGCCTCAGTTCTTTCTCTGTAAAGTAGACGCTGAATAACAATCACAATGTAACAATGGCATTGTTGTTCCTGAACCCTGAAAATAACGCCTGGCCTTTCTGCACACAGTACACGCTGCATGCAGGGTGTGCTGCACACAGGACACGCTGCACACAGGGCGCACTGCACACAGTGATGACTCTTTACAAACACTGTGTCCTGTGAGGTTCTCATTCACCTGGCAAAGGCTTACAACAGAGAGAAGGCGAATGTTCTCTAAGGCTTGGTTTCCTCACAGGTAAAGTAATTATGAGAAAGAGGCTTTTTTTCCCTAATAATTGAACATTAGAGGCTATGATATGCATATCTGAAATGTGACAACTGCCACATACTGAGTGGTCATGAAGTGTTTGCTGATGTTGTCTTACTGTTAAAGTTATCATTTTGTTTTAGGAAGTTACAAATAGGTTTGTCTCCATAACCTTAAAACTATCCTTTTCCTTCCCCTCCTTTCCTCCCTCCCCCCCCCCCCCCCCCCCCCCCCCCCCCTCTTCCTTTTAAAAAAAAAAAAAAACAAAGAAACAAAAAAACCAAAGTCTTGTTATATAGCACAGATTGTTCTAGAACTCACTGGGCAATGCAGGCTGCCCCAAACTTGTGGCAATCCTCCTGCCTCGGCCTCCCAAGAGCTGAGATGTCAAGTGTGCTGTCATCCTCAGGTTGCAAAATTATATTCTATTTTGGATTCAAACCCTACCTTTGATTTGACTAGTAAAGCTACCTTCACAGAGCTCGCCTCTCCACATAGGATTCACCACTGTGCCTAGCTTAAGGGTTGCCCAGCACCATGCCTGCACTCAGTGAGTGCAGTCAGATTATTTTCACACAGACCTCCAGCTCCTTCAGAACAGAGCTTTCCACTGCTGTTTCTTCTCCTACCTCTCCACCCCTCCATCCTCTCATGCACGGTTCATGGAGTCTGAGTTCATGAAAAGTACATTTTCCTGTCACACACCTCTACCTGCTAAAATTATGTGGAAAAAAGTCACACATAGACCCTTTTAATACTGTGTGCGCGTGTGTGTGTGTGTGTGTGTGTGTGTGTGTTAAAGCACATGGAATAAAACAGAGTAAATCTCAACTGTCAGCTCTTGGTAGAGAAATCTAAAGTGATAACATTTAGATGACATTTCCTTTTTAAATTAACTTTTTAGGTTAGCATGCAAATTGGAAGCTGTTTCTTTTAATATCAGTCTTAATGCCCTTGGTCAAAGTGGAAGAGAACATGGCAAACCTCAAGTTGCCAACACGCCAGGCGTCACATGTAGAACTCTTGGATCAGATAAGGTCAGCAACCAGGCTGCTGAGGCTAGGCTGCTTGGCAGGACTCAATAGGCCAAAACAGGCAGAAATCAACAGCTGAAAGAACCAGAAGCAAAAGAAATATGGTGGCAACACCTCAGGACCATCTCTACCTCAGGAATAACAGGGCTGAGAAGGCCAGCAGGGAAGAGTCAAGTCAGCCCCCTCAAGGAATAGGAGTGAGAGCGACCTCAGGTGGTGTCATGCACACAAGACCAATTGTTTGGGGCACAGAAATGATGTGCATTTTCCAGATAATCCCAAATGAAGCAGCAGACATGCCTAGACTGTGAAGGATTGTCTCATCTACCTGTTAAGAGCCCTTCTGCCTTCCCTGCCACAGATCTTGGACAATGCTCCTTTTAACCTTTAGCTATTGATGCCTAGAACACCTGGGTTGAGGAGGGGCACGGAAGCCAGAGATGGGAAGGAGCTCATGAAAAAAAAAAATGAGCCACGAAGTAGAAGGTCCAGAAACCAGGAGAAAGTGGGCGGAGAAGTCTAGGGGGCCGTTTCCTGCTCTACACCAGAAGAAGCCAGAGAGAGCAGCCCAGTGTGTTACTTATTAAAATCTCAAATGAGGCTGTGAATCACCGACTTGGAAAGTTCACAGCTATCACCTTTCTCCAGTCTTCAATCTCCCTACTCCTAATCCCTAGGTAATGAGTTTTTAAACATGAGACTGACTGGGTCATACGTGCGACAGCAAACTGCAGCAGGACAGCACTAACTTCTCTCAATCAGCAGAGGAAACACATCTCACTAGGGAAGCCATTAAGCAAGAGACGAGGGCACAGGACAGAGAAGGTGTTGTCATACACTCAGCTGAAACAAAATCCCATGGTTCCGAGTCACCGTAGTTTTCCTGAAAAGGATGAGGAACCGCACTAGAGAAGGTTGGGTTTCTGCCCCAGCTCCACGTGTTGTCCACAAGAGCACAGGCTTTTCAGCATTCAATTGGCCTGAGCGCCAAAGCATCAGAGAGATTGGAAGGAGGGGAAATCAAACAAGGCAATGTCTAAAACATCTAAACAGGTTGGACTTAAATCACTAAGCAGATATAAACAGCTCATCAGTTTCCTTTGGAGGATTTGTGGACTCAAACCCAGCTCTGCAGCTCTTATCGACAGACAACTACTTCTTGAACTGGATACAGTGTGGCAAGTATGGCTTCCAAAGTGCAGCCCAGAGATTAGCAACATCAAACTCCAAGGAACTCACCAGTGATGGACAACATCAGTACCCTGGGGGTCACCAGGGATGGGCAATATCAATACCCTGGGGTCACCAGGGATTTAAGTTCTCAGTCTCTACCACATGGACAGAAAGAATTCTGGGGTGATTCTGGCCCATTTAATGTCCTGAACCCTTTAGGGGTGCCTTCAGGGGTCCTGAGAGTAGAAAACACTATGGTCCTGAGCAGATCTCAGGAACTCACTTTGGCTTTGAGTTCCAGTCCCCGTACAAGACACTGAAGAGCTACCTCACTACAAGCTTCAGTCCTTTTTCCTCTTCAGTGCCTGGCCCCAACATTTACCAAGCAAGGCCCTCGGTCTGTTTCATGGTGCCAAAGGAAGTGAAAACAATCCCCATCAGAGCTGGAAGTTTATCCCGACTCAGACTCACGGCATCCTTGGTGTGCGTGACACCATCCCCCGTCTCGGTTCAACTCTGCCACCGACAGAAATGTAGCAGTGTTCTGATAAAAGTAGTTCAGGACACTGAATGGGAAAATCATATAATTTTTGTCATAAAATCTTAGTGATTTTTTAAAGAGCCATTTCTAATGCAGAAGTCATTCTTACAGGCTCTGAAGACCTACTGGCCCTTACATAGTAGGCTCAAAACCTACTGGCCTTCACAGAGTAGGCTCACAACCTACTGGCCCTCAGAGAGTAGGCTCACAACCTACTGGCCCTCACAGAGTAGGCTCACAACCTACTGGCCCTCACAGAGTACGCTCACATCCCACTTGCCCTCACATAGTAGGCTCACATTAGTGATGGCATTAATCTATGTAAACCAGAGACTCCCATCTGTCCGACAAGAGCAAACACCACACCTGCTGACAGTTTGCTATAAGATAAACATCTGAAAGGCTCTAAAAGGCTGCCCACCACTGACAGTGGATGACATTCAGCAGACGGCACATACTGTCCTTACTACATGGTCACTCACGAAAAACCGTTACCACTCTGTGACCTGAGAGAAGAAGCCGGTGCAGGGCATGATGACACTGCAAAGGTAGACATGAAACAGCCACAGGTGTGTGAACAAATGTGTTCCATACACCATAGTACATGTGTCTCTGAGACGGAGCTTCTTGTGTGTGCACACAAACGGACAAAGGGGCTTCCAAAGAAGACACAGTTTATCCTGTGTGTATACACATTGTTCCCATATGTGCACCAGCCTCCCGCAGTAATGAAACCAATCACAGTGTATAAACGCTGCCTCTGATCTCAAAGCCCCCAGGAGCTCACACCAGCACACTGAGACCAAACATCTAGCTCATACATCTCATGGAGCACCAGCCCCTCGGGGGGAATTCACAGCTGCACAACATCTGGGAGGGATTTGGGTCAGTTCATGGAGAAAACCAGATGAGATGTCAAGGGCAGCTCAAAGGTTTGCATGTGTCACTGGGTCAGGCACTCCTGACCTGCTTCTTCTACCCCGCCCACCTTCCTTTCCTTTCTAAGAATCTGAACAACACATGTACCTCTGGTTCTGATCTGAGGGGCCTCGTTTGCAGCCTCTTGCACTACGCTCACCGTCTGAGCTCTGCAGCCCCTCCTGACCCAACTGTGTTGAACAAAGGAGTAGTCAGTAACCTCATGTAGCTTTTGGGCATTGAACCCTAGCGGGTACAACTACAAAACCACATTGTTTATTCAGTTTCATTGTAATCAATTCATAATAAAAAATGAGGCACTTCATTTAGTTATTGGAAAATACATGAATCTACTTCATAAACCATTACAAACAGGTCAAAAATATCTAAGGAAAAAAACTAGCACCTGTGGTGGTTGGAAAAGATTTGCCCCCCACAGACTCCTATGTTTGAGTGCCTGGCCCATGGGAAGTGCCAGTGTTATGAAGTGTGGCCTTTTTGGAGTAGGTGTGGACCTGCTGCAGGAAGTGTGCCACTTTAGGGGTGAGCTTGGAGGTCTCCTAGTGCTCAAGCTCCATCCAGTGTGGAATAAGAGTCTCCTCCTGGCTGCCTTTGGATCAAGAGGTAGAACTCTCCCTCCTCCAGCACCATGTCTGCCTGAATGCTGCCATGCTTCCCACCATGGTGGTAACGGACTGAACCTCTGAACTGTCAGCCAGCCCTAATTAGATTTTTTTATGTATAGGCGTTGCCTTGGTCATGGTGTCTTCTTCAGAGCAATAAAACCCTAAGACAGAACCTAGATTGAGGCAGACTACAATTGAAAGATATATACTGATTTTTGGAATATGCTACAGATTGTCCTCTCGTGGAGATTAACTACGAAAGTAGCTTTGGAAGTCAGTAGTGGGCTTTGGCTATCCTCAGAGCTAAGCCCCTTCCACAAAAATAAAAAATAAAAAAAGCCCATGCCCAGAAGATGAGCTTCAGCTCTGCTCACTCAGAACATCACTGGCTCTGCTCTGATGTCCACAGGACCACTGGGGCAAAGCAGACGGGAGTGGAAGAACCTGAGGATCATACAGTTTGTGATTTTATTTTTTAAAAACATGGATATAATAAACTTATAAATAAAAAATTCCTGGGGTCTCTTCCCAGAG